>CM038221.1:64777261-65234307 GCA_021442155.1 Cymbidium sinense
GCTAAAATGGCAACTTTGATGGATCCTGTTTATCTTGGTGTTGGCAACGGATTTACTAGGGATTTAGCCAACTAAATCAGAATCCTACCAAACACCTTCCAGGATTTAGTAAACTGTCAGGTCAGAATCAGAACTGAATGGATAAACCCGGATTTAACGGATTTAGAGATCGACGAACCTCACCGAATATGGAATCGTCATTGTCACAACGCCATCAAACACGCCGCTGAATCGCCTTCTTCTCCGACAAGCGGTCATTGTACCGACACCGGGCTAGTTGGTTCCGTTGTCCTCCGCCTCGCTTTCTTTAGGCTTCATTCTCCTCGTCCGCTCATGAGCGAGCTTGATCTTACCCGCCCAAGTCGAAGTCCTTGTCGCCGAAGCTCCATTTGGAAGCTCTATTGTGAGATGGCGTACTCTCTTCTTCAAGTAGTCTCTTCAAGAAGATCGAGAGCTTCGATCGAGCTCCAGCAGTTGTTTGGTGAGTGGGAGAAGATTCCCAATTCGTGGTTCCTTCTTGAGTTCGCTTCAGCAAGTAGTTCGGTGAGGTATGGATTTTTTATTCATGTTTTGTGGGAATGGAAAGACCTTATTCGCTTATTTGTTGTATTTGTTCAGTCTGTTTGACTTGAGCTTCGATTTCATGTTTCATGACTATTCATCATTTTGAACTGTCACAAAATCATTGACAGTTTGATAGATTATGCTTTGTTGATCAACAAATTTATGTCTCGATTTTGTTTCAACATGATGTAAATTGATAAATTTTAATAAACATGATATTTATGAACATGATATTTGTGATCTAACATTTATTTATATTTTATAATGAAGATGATATTTTTGTTAAATGATAAATTTTAATTTTAATATTAGATTTTTTTTATTAATATTTTTATTCTTTAAAAAAATATTATTTAATTATAATAGATTTAAATCCTCAAATAACTTACCAAACATCTTTCTGGATTTCGCAAGATTTAATAAATCTGTTACCAAACACTTTTCAGGATTTAACAGCTCAAGATTTACTAAATCCAGATGTATTGGATTTAGTAAATCCTACTTAAAATAAATCCAATTCGTTGCCAAACACCCCCTAAATGTCGATTTTGCCCCCTTTGACCTTAAACCCGGATTCAGAAAATCGAGAAATTGAACAAATTAACTTAAATCGCAAAGCCTGATGAACTGCGCTACTTCTTCACAGGCCGCTTCTTCTGATGATGCCTTCTCCAGCAGAGAGGGAGAGATTTCCGGAAAGGCAAGCCATGAAAAATTTTCTAAAAATTTCGATGTTTTTTTAATATTAATTAAATAAAGAGCATTGATGTGCTGAGTTTATGATCCTGTACTATTTCTTCAACCATTCCACAGCAATCGAAAGATATCAATTTTATATATTTTTTAACTTTGCAATCTTATTTTCTTTAATTTAAAAGAAAAACAAATTTCTATAATCTTATTTATATATGATAGATTGTTTTAATATTAATATTTCTAACTTGTATGATTTTTTTTTTAATCTTTCATTTAATATTTTTTTTGTATCTTTCATAATTGAGGCTTTTACATACATCTTATTCTTTTATTTACAAATTAATCACCACTTTCAATCTTAATTTTTCAAATTTACTTTAAAATATTGAAATTCATAACAAAAGCTTAACTCATATTTTTTTTATTTTTTATAAAATTTTCAAAATTTGATCGTGTCACATGCAAATACATGAATCTTTTAAAAAAAATATGAGAGTGATTAAATTATAAATACATATGTATTAGTGATTGATTTGTAAATTTTTATTTTTCTTATTTTTATTTTATTTTATTTTAAAGTAAAATATATTTGATGTTTATTTTTATTTTTTTAAAATATTAAAACATTTAAAACTAATTTGAATATTTTAAAATAATATTATTTATTTTGAAAATAAAAAGTAAAAAATATATTAAAATATATCAAATAAATATATTTTAAAAATAACATAAAAATAAAAATAAAAAATAAAATAAAATTGATCCCAAACAACTCCTAACTCACTTTCTAAAATCAAGAATATGGGTATAATTTTAATATAAAATATATTATCAAACAAATAACAAGAGTTCACAAATTTAAATATAATTATTATAATTTTAAAATAACAACTATTTGGAATCATTATTTTAATAATAATATTTTAAATAATAATAAATTTGTAATTTGATTAATTATTATAATTATCAAGATTGAAAATAATTTCTTAATAATATTAGAGGCGGACTTGTGGATGTGGCGAGAAACCAAGAGGATAAGGGCCAATGTCCGAGGAGGAGGATAAGAGAGCTATTGTCAATCTCCAAAGAACCTAAAGGTATTCCCTTTGACCTCTTCAAACTGTATTTGAACTTTAACTAAATTTATATCGCCATTCTAATTCAACTATCCATCATCCTTTCATGGAAGATGAACTCCCTTTTAGTAGCCATATCGTAATTCCATTTTCTTTTCGAGCTTTGATCGAAATATCCCAAATGTACATTTTATCTTTAGATGTTTGTTACCTTATTTTTGATGTTCTTGCGCTTCAACAAGATGAATTTTTTGTCGAAGGTGGATATATTCATCTATGACTACAAATAGTAGACATTTTTTTATCTAAAATTTTGCAATTTATGCCGATTAACGCCCAAAGTTGTGGGGTGAAGGACTATTTGGTTGCAAGATTTGAATTAAGTTAAGGATTTAGGCTATATCTTGTCAAACAGTTCATTAAGCCACATTAATCATACTATCTTCTCAAATCTCATTTTCCTCCCATTTTAGGTTAATCTTGGACTTAGTATTTTTTGGTGAAATAGGATTTAAGAGATTTAATTCACTTCTCCTTTGCGCTTTTTTCTTCTCCTTAATCTAAATCTTAAATGTTGAAAATATTTGCAAAATAGTTTATTAAAATTTAATCGATTTAATGTTGTGCGCTAGAAAATCAAGTAGAGTAAAAGTTTACTTTACTTTGGAAATCCAAACACAATAATGGTATTTAAAGAGTAACAAGAAAACTCTGAAATTTTCATGGAAAACCCAAAGAGGGAAAACCAGTACTAGAAAGCTTCCACTATGTATCTTCAGTACAAAATCTTCCATAACGGGATTACGAATTGTATACGAGAACAACCACTACGTAATGCCTGTAACAATTGCTAGTGGTAGATGACGAATAACGAGGAACAGCCGACGAAGGTTGTCATGATGGAGACCGAGAGGTTGCGAGGGCAGATCACGCTCGACCGACGGTATGACCGGCGGTGACGTTGCCGACCGACAAATTATGGCTGGAGGATCTTCGCTTTGGCTCTCCTCTCTTGGCCCTCATACGAGAAATGAGGACTATTTATGATGGAGGAGTTGTCAGAATACATGCAAAATCCGAACCACTCCTCTCCATGGACGGCCGATGATTCCTGATCATACGATGTATTTTGTGTATTTGAATGCTCAAATGATGTCAATTATGAGATCGCTTAGATCCGGCCGTCAAGACGCTTGATTTGACTATAAACACTCCATGTTTAAGAGTCAATAATAAACGCTTGATCTGTTGTTGATTAATCGATTGCCGACGTTAAGATTCGCGGCTTCACTAGTGGAATTTTCGGTCATATCAAATGTCAATCATGCCAAAAAGCTTCTAGGATTTAATGCCTTCATGAGTTACTAAATTTGGATTTGTATGATTCACTGAATCCTACTTGATGCCAAATAGTTTTATTATGGATATGATTCATGTGCTTGCAATGTCAGTGGAATAATCAATAAGTTTTTCTTTATAAGTTTAAGTTGAACCGGCCATTAAGTGATTACACAACTAACCTAGCAGCATCCTATAGTTTTACAAGAAATTCATGGGATTTTGTAGTCTTTTCTTGAACCAATATTTATTTCATATTTCTTGCACCGGATTCCCTATATTTTTGTTTTTTTTTCTTTGAGGAAGTATCTTTGTTTTGTTGTTACATGGTGGTGTGCTTTCAGATTGTGAAGGAAGATTTGACTTTTTAGTGATGTTTTGGGAAGTAATTAGTGATATAATATAGAATTTGGTCACTATCTCAAAAGGCAAGCTATGGAATTTAAATCCTTCGCTTGTTCATTGAATCCTCTTAACGTGCTCGATCTCCTTGGAGTATGGAGATGAATAATATGAGGTCTTTAGACTCATAATTGATCCTTGATGCACCTGATTGATGATGCATGAAGTTGGCCAACTTAGAGAACTGTTTCCAGATGAAGATGACGGAAGCTCATGCTCATGAAACATAAAAATATAAGCGGTGATTACGAATATTCTAATATCAGATGAGGAATCGGCTTTCGGTCATGAAGGTTGGATACAAACAATGCTTCAAATGGTTGAGAAGTGGTTGAGTCCATACCATACGAGAGCCGATGAATAAAGATAAAGTGAAGTCATGAAAAGTTATCAAGGATTGATAGAAGCCTTGATCCATTATTCTGATATTATCATCTAAGAAAATTCGGCGACTTAGTGTATCTGAAGCACTTTTAGAAGATCTCCATAACACCATAATTGAAGCTCTCGAAAGAGCGGGAAAATTGAAGCATATTTTCTTGAGCAACATGCTTGGAGACCATGTTCAAGAGCCTCAATCGTCACATTTTGAAGGCGATCTGTGAGGCTGAGCCTGATAGCCCTGTTATTACAAAGTGATGAGAATTATAATATGTGTGATCGGTTCTCAGGTGAATCTTATGAACTTGAGAACTCTTAGATGGTATCTCCATGATGTCAGGGCGAGATAAAGTCATGGTTGGGGATTCAATGAGAAGGGACAAAAAACTATCATTAGTCCTTCCTCTTAAATTTGGAGGAACCTACACTGAGCCAAATTTCATGTGATCGATCTTGAATCACTTCATTCGGGTGTATAAATATGGCATTGTCCCATTTGCATCAATGTATGAAATATACAAAGGATGGAGAGAATGCCAAATTGTGTGACATGCAAACACTTTGGTTGAAATGAAGATTTATCAGATGCAGATTATTTTTAAGAATCAAAGTAAGCAATTAAATGTAAATCTACTTAAATAAAAGAACAAGTAAAGAAGAAGGAGAAGATAAAATGAATAAAAAGAAAGAGGTTGTTCCAAATATTCTAGGGATATAAAGAACAAGTCTAAAATCAATAACATCCCTCATTTAGGCGATCTTGAAGAAGAAGGCGAATGTGTTCCTTCTAAATCAAAGGTCCATGACTCTTGAGTAAAACAGCGATTGAGGAAAATCGGTTTGACTCGATTATGAGTTTGAATCACTTTTGAAGGTAAGGTGCAATGCACTACTTTAAAACAATCATAGATTCATCAACGTGAGAGAATACACTTTAGTCACTCCCTCCTCCCGACATTTTAAAGAAATCACCCTCGAGAAACTCAAAGTCGAGGCGGTGACCTTATGTACCTCCTCTCCACGGAAAACAGCGGGGAAGCCTGTTTTATAAATCAGGGGTGTCGAAGAGGATCTGATTGGGTAATGCATATCTGAAGAAGAAGCTATGCCAGGATACCAAAATATTACTCTCAAAGATGCAAAACTGCAAACATGGGGTCCAGTGGAGCAAGTAAAGGACCAAGCTCTTTGAAATGATGTGGTACCCAAAGGTTCTCAAACCATTGGTAAGAGAAATAAACACACTAAAGGCCTTGGTTTCTTCCAAGACAACGGTCCAAGACATTGCAGCTATACGGAATAGAAGTTGAGTGATGATGAGGATGAGAATTTCATTCTTAATGTTAGTCTAAATAATGAAAGTAGAAGCGGTGCACGAAGAGCTTGAAGATGGTGGGGAGGCTACATGGATGAACAAGAAATTAATTTGGGAGCGGAGGATCCTGCCTACGTTCATACTTCAGAAGATAAAGTGGAAGAATTAAAAACTTTGCTCTCTGAATTCAGGATTGCTTTGCCTAGACATATGTTGAAATGTCAGGCTTATCCCCTGATATAGCGGTTCACAAACTAGCAATTAAGCGGATCGGCACCGGTCAAGCAAGCCTCGAATGAGATTGGAGGTTGAAAACGGTAATTGCGAAACCAAGCTCATTGAAGGCTGGTTTCATTCGAGAAAATATCTGGGGATAGCTAACATTGTCCCGTGAAAAGAAGAATGGTGGATTATGCTCGTATAGACTTGATTTAAACAAAGCATGTCAAAGGATGACTTTTAACTTCCGTATCGAAGCTGTTAGTGGATAACACTTCAAACCGACATGTTCTCATTTATGGATGGATCGTCATACAATCAAATCAAGATGGCTCACGAAGATGAGAAGCATACCTCATTCGGGCGATTGGCATATATTGCTACCGATCATGCCCTTGACTTGAAGAATCTTTGGAGCTACATACCAAAGCTATGACCGCGAATCTTTGATGAGTTGATTCATCAAAAGTAGAGTCTATGTTGATGACCTAGTTGTCAAGAGTATAGATGTAGATCATCTCGATGATTTAAGGATGGTCTTTGAAAGAATCAAAATATGATCTTAAGATGAATCCTCTCAAGTGCGCTTTGGAGTTCTTGAGAAAGTTCCTTGGATATGTTGTGTAGTGGAGATTGAAATCGATCCCAACAAAATCAAGCGATTGTCGAAATGCCTCCTCGAGGTCTTAGTCAACTTAGCTCCATCTGAGGGGACATTCATTAGAAGATTTATATCAAATCGTGAGATGTCGACCCTTTAATTAATGAAGAAAGATATTCCTTTCAAGTGGGACGAAGAATGTCGAGGCCTTGACGGATCAATATCTGTTGAACCACACCCATTCTTGCGACTCCGATCTGGAAAGCCTCTCATCTTGTACAGAGGAGAATCTCTAGGTGCTTTGTTGGCATACATAATGGAAGGAAGAGAATGCTACATCTTATATAAGACTATCAGAGCTAAGCGCTATTCTCCAATCGAGAAGCATTGTTTGACATTAATTTTTGCCGCCTAAAAAAGCTACGCCATTACATGCTATCTCATAAAATTACCCTTATCTCAAGGATCGATCCTGAAGTTCTTGATGACAAGACCAACGCTGATGTCGTTTGGCACGATCGCCCTTCTACTACAATTTGATATTACATATGTTCCCCGGAAAGCGTGAAGGGCAAATTCTAGCGATTTTCTTCTTGCGCTCATCCCATACCGGACTCATTGCTTAACGATGATCTTCCTGATGAGTAAATCATGCACATATATGAAAAAGAAAAGCAACAAATGTGGGAATTGTATTTTGATGAAGTCTCGTCCATTAGATACACTCAACCCTCAAATCTCACAAAGGCTGTGTATCGCCTCATCTGATCACACCAAGGTGGCATATCGAGACATTCTTATAAATTAACTCAACCACGAACCAACAACGAGAATATGAAGCGCGTGGTGTTTAGAGGAAGCCATTTCCATGGGAGTCCGTAATTTGCAAATTTATGGCGATTCTCAACTCACATCAATCAAGTGTTGGGCCTTTACAAAATCAACAAGCTTGAATTGGCCTACTATCACAAACGAAGTTCTCGAGCTTATGAAACAAATTCCAAATGTCATTATTACTCGAGTCTCCAGAGCTAGGAATAGCAAAGCAGACTGCTTAGCTAAATTAGCTAAAGAAATGGCGAGTATGGATGACGATGACTACATACTAATTAGTGTGTGCACTCCGAGTCCTGAGCCAATAAGTTTAAGATCCTCACGAAGAGGGTCATCAAACACAATCGCCAGGTGCAAACTCATGTTGCTCCTTACACTCCCTTACAAATTATTCCTCAAAGTCAACAAGACAAGCTTCAAAACCATTCCGATGAAAGACCTCAACCCGAGGAAGTGCTAAAACCACACAATGAAATCCTTATAGAGAGAAGGAAGATCGAGACAACCCTTCGCCGACTACTTCGAAGGCAAATTGCCAAGTAATAAGTCGATGCACAACTGAGAAAAGGCTTGATTATATGCTTATGTTGGCAATACTCAGTATCGTAGATCCTTCAACATATGACGGCGATGTTTAGAATAGAAGAAGCCAAAAGTATTTGTTGAAATCCATCAAGGACTTTGTGGAGCACACCAATCAGGTCCTAAAATGACTTTCAAAATTAAAAGAATTGGATATTAGGTCGCCTACATGGTAAAAGATTGTATCAATCATGCCAAGAGATGCCATGAATGCAGTCCATGGTAACATAATTCATCGCCTCAAATCGTGATCCAACGCGGGTATGCCGAATGTTGGGGACGATGTAATTGGACCAATTGATCCACCATCATCACCGGTCACCGCTTCATTTTAGCGACCATTATTTCTCCAAGTGGGCCGCACCATTTAAAGAAGTTAAATGAACAAGTGACTAACTTCTTTACCCACAATATTGTTTATAGTGTACCACGAATCATTTTAATAATTCGCCTTCAAAAGCACTAAAGTTTATAAATTTGTCGACATAAAGATTGATGATATTCTCAATCTATAATCCAAGAGCAAATGGGCTAAGGCATTTAATAAAACACTAGTCAAATTGCTTAAAAAAATTCTCACAAGAAATAAAGGGAGTGGCATACCAAACTTGGAAGCGCCATGGGCTTACCGACCACTTACAAGACTCCTACAAAGTCTACTCCCATGCACTGTTTGGGTCAAGCGCTTTTACCACTGAGTTGAACTACCTTCGCCCCAGTAGCCATTCAACAAAATCTTACCCAAGATGAGAATGCTCGCTGGATGGAAGAGCACGCTTGACGAGGTCGCTCCAAGCTCGAAAATCTAGAAGTCTATCTGAAGAATGTCCGAGCATTGATCATACAAGACGCCCCTCGAAGCTTTTCAGAAGGAGAATTGGTCCGTGGCCGAAGACCAATCATCTCTCATCGCAGAATTGGCGGTAAATTTGAACCTAATTGGGAAGGACCTTTTGTTATTGAAAAGGTATACAAGGGGGAGCCTATCAACTCGTTGATTTCAAAGGTGAAAGACCAATGCCGCCAATCAACGGTCGGCATTTAAAGAAATATTACACATGAAAGTGTGATTGGACAAATCCTGCATTTGAAAATCTTTATTGCCAAACACTTATGAAAATTTTCATTGAAATTCTCTTGTAACACAAGAATGCATTTCCAAAATAAAATAAAATCTCCGTTAGGCAGGGGCATTTTTTAAATTTTATAGTAAAGTATCGACATCTGTAAGACGTGGGGCCTTTCTTTGGGTTGACATCGCTACTCAGATCCCCACATGCATACTCAAAATTATGTATTCAAATTCTCAAATTTAAAAGTCGACCAAAGAAAATTATCAAGTCTACAAACTTCAACAAACCAAGTTGGAAGGACATTTTCCATCCCACATCAAATCTAAAGGCTCGAGTTGGTGTATAAGGTCGGACTCAACACGCCAAAATATTAGAAGCCGACATGCTTACTCAACACCACAAAGGCGTAGTAATAGATCTCCATCTCGTAGCGAGGATAAAATCCTTCATCAATTGCTCAAGTCCACGACTCAAGTGGGTGTATAAGGTCGGATTCAACACGCCAAAATATGGCCAAGTCGCTGACAGATCTGCTTACTCAACACGCCACAAAGGCCGTAGTAAGGGATCCTCCTACTTCGTTAGTTCAAAGACAAGAGCATCCAAATCCCCAAATCTCTCCAACTTGGTGAGTTTAAGTGACCCAAACTGGGAAATTATCCCTATTGGTCGTAAGGTCATCTTTCAAAATTCTACAACAAACAAAGATATCCTTACTGAAGGCACTAAGCCGAAGTTTGGAATACAAAGCGTAAAATCTCAACTCCTTCAGTAAGTCTATCAAAGCAGAAAGCAAAGACCGAAGGAAATTCTTCTTCAGTAAGTCCAATCGAGCAAAAAGCAGAGGACCGAAGAAGCTATCATAATGTTCGTATAAAACTAAATGCTGAACTAAGGGAGTTTTTGTCATCAAGATGTCCATTACATGTGCAAAGCACAGGACTGATGACTCTTTGCCATTGATCCAACACAAGCTGAGCGGGTCAGCATTTATCCTTCTACAAGCCCGCAAAAGCGTAGAGGCGAAGGTAATTTCAGATCGCTGACAATCTCTCGAGATGATTCAGGACTTTCTCCCATCAGATCCATCAAGGCATGAGGCCTGGATAAAGGGAGGCACAAGATACGAATCCTCGAGATGAAATCTTCAACAAGTCCGTCAAAGCACAAAGCACAGGACCAAAGACATTTCTATCTCATCAACTCCATCAAGTCCGTCAAGGCATAAAGCCAGGACAGGAGGAAAATACAAATCCCAAATTTCGAGATGAAATCTTCAACAAGTCCGTCAAAGCACAAAGCACGGGACCGAAGATATTTCTATCTCATCAACTCATCAATCCACAAGACATAAAGTCGACGGAGGAAAATACAAATTCCAAATTCGACCGAAGTCTTCAACAAGTTCGTCAAAGCACAAAGCACAGGACCGAAGACATTCTCATCTCATCAACTCCATCAAGTCCGCTAAGGCACAAAGCCAGGATATGAGGAGAAAATATAAATTTCAAACTCTCAGGAGGAAGTCTTCAACAAGTCCGCCAAAGCACAAAACATAGGGTTGAAGATGCATCAAATTCTCTTGACAAGTTGATGATGACAAGTCAAATCATCTCCTTCATCTAGTCCATCAAGCACAAAACATTAGACTAATGACAACAAATACCGGTTCAACGAGCTATTGCAGTCGAACTGATGAAATGCAAATGTTTGCCCAACTTGAGAGTTATACTCACTTTTATCAAAGGCAACGATCAGGTATTATCGAGAGTTGTAGAAATTACAACTTAAGCGTGACATCCAAGCAAATCTCTTGGAGATCCGCAAGGTCAACTTACGTACAACAAACACGGTCCGCTCCATGCGCACACCATGTTTGTTGGGGGGCATTTGTTGACCTATAACTATGTGTCATTTAAAATTAAATAAATGACAAAGAGGTTAAATGCCCTAATCACGGTCGAAATTAATTAAATTTGATTTGATTTGAAAATTCGACTTCATAATGCGTCGAAAGCATCAAGATAAACTAAATAGAAAATATCAAATCAATTAATGATCGATCCAAAAATTAAAATTAATTTTTAATGAAATTATGTGCATATCAAAGTCGAGAAGCCTCGACGATGTCTAAACGACCTCCGTTTGCGAAATTGATCGCGTCGCCGAAACGTCGAGACCTATCAAACGACGCCTTCCGAGACCCATTCGGCAAAGTGTGCGCGAATGTCGATCAATTCGAATGCGATGCCGCACAAATTTAGACCTAATTTCATCCCATCATTGCCGACGACCTCCGATCAATGAAATTGATCGCGCTGTTCATTTAACGAAACATCTAAAATTGACACCCATATGCGGTTTAGCATAAATTAATATCATATAAAATAATATTAAATTATAATTAAAAGGACTAATGGTTTAATCTCTTAATCCCTCTTAAATCCCTTACTACAGCCGTTTCGAATCGGAGCTTGACGGCTCAAAGGCGAAACGAGGGTTATCTCGTTGACCCTCATTTTTCACGATCCTCTACTCTCATTCGACTCTCCTCTCAAGTTTCTCGTTTCATGTTTTCGGTCTCTCTCCTCGAAGGATCTCTTGTGCTCGCTCGACAACTCTAGCGACATACTTCATGATCCTCTCGTTCCTACGGCTAAAGTTTCTAGGTGCGATTCTCCTCTCCCATGATTCCTCCCTCATTCCATACACGCTGATTTCTCGCGTGACTCTCGGCTCTCCTCTCTTCCTCTCGCTTATTTCGGTCTGCAGAAGGTCCAGGGAACCCTCTGAAGCTCTTCTCGACCCATCGAGCTCCCTTCCTGGGTCCGTCCCTCTCGGCCAAACCAAGCTCTCCCTCCCCAACTTTGTCGCTCCTCCTTGTTGACGACGAGGTAATCCTCCTCTTTCAGAAGAACTAGCCAGAAGCTAATCAACCTTCTCGCTTCTTCTTGTTTCTTGAGAGGTATGACAAAGTAGGTTACATGGATACTATAGTGAGGAGTAGAGTTCTTCTGGTTGCTTGCCCTTTCATCTTGTTGATGAATATCTATCGATTGATGAGCACGTCTTGAGAAAACACGAAGTTATATCATTATATGTTTGGAGAACAAGCTAAAGCTAAAATCTTTAATTTATGTGTTTTGGTGGAACTCTTGAGATACTTATCTCCTACTCATATTGTTCAAATACATATATCTTAGTTGAAAGTAAGAATCTTCCAATTGGAATTCGGTTGAGTAAAATAGAGAGGATCTTCAAAATTAATTGAAGTTGAAGCGTTTTTTTACCGATTTCTACAATCAATGTTTCTTTAATCAAATCTGAAATTTTAGATTAGTATATGCTACCTCTTTGAATTTCTAAGCAATATAGGATATGCAAAGTTTTCTTTATGATTATCCGGCAGGAAAAGATGAAATATATGCATATCTCTTGACCTTTAATTGCTATGTTACTTATGGGCTTGAAGAAAGATATGTCCTCTTTTATATTCAAAATGAGAAGAATGGGTGCTTTACATGTGATTAAAAGCTTATTATGCTTACCGTTTGAATGTTTCAAATGCAAAATTGTGTAAAATACTTGCTGAAAATATTTTCCCTAAGGGGAATCAATCATTTTGTTATTTGATGAGTATAAGGCTTGCTAAACTTTCTTATCTAAGGGAGAAATCAATTAGTTTGTTTGATGAGATATGATGTTCTCTATGAATTTCATGCTTCTACTTTGCTTCAATTTATTTCTATGAAGGGAATTATATATATATCATGCCTCTTTCATATGCAAGTTGAAATCTGAAATTAAACAGAAAGGGATTTGGTTATACCACTTGCTATTATCTATGGGTTTCATTCTTGCATACTTGCATATGTGTTATCTTATTAACAGGGAAATGCTATGCTATCAAAGTTTCAGTGTTCACCACTTCATGCCTTTCTTGGTGGTGGTGGGCCTTCAGAACCTCATGGGAGAGAGGCGTAAAATTTGAAAGCGAGATAAGATTGTAAAATTCATCTTTATATTTGCAATATTAAGAAATATGCTAAAGTTCGCTCACATTGTTCCACGCTGGAAACTGTGATAAGTACATGTTCACGTTGTTCCAACATGGCGAAATATGCTATAAGTACGCTCACATTGTTCCAATGCGCGGGAAACTTGTGATAAGTACCGCTCACGTTGTTCCAATGTGGCGAAAATATGCTATACCACATTTGTTCCAAGGAAAACTGTAATGAGTACATGTTCACGTTGTTCCAACGCGGCGAGAAATATCTTTTATAAGTACCGTTCACATTGTTCCAATGCGGCGGGAAAACTTGTAATAAGTACCTGCTCACGTTGTTCCAACGTGGCAGAGAAATATGCTTGCTATAAGTACGCTCACATTGTTCCACGCGATGGGGAAACTTGTGATAAGTACACCACGCGTTCCAACGCGTGGCGAGAAATATATGTTATAAGTACGTTCACATTGTTCCACGCGTGAAACTGATAAGTACTGTTCACGCGTTGTTCCAACGGCGAAAATATGCTTGTTATAAGTACCGCTCACATTGTTCCAATGGAAACTTATTAAGTACTTTCACGCGTTGTTCCAACGCGGCGAAACATTATGATAAGTACTTGCTCACGCTTGTTCCAACGGACGAAATGCAATCAGGCACGAACCCATGCACGCCTTCTGGTGGCAAAACTTTCCGGTGGTCTCCACGACACCTACCATGACGCCTTTCTTGGCGTGGTGGGAAGGCTTAGTCTCCGGCGATCTATGCGGGATGACGCCACAAAATTTTCAATAAAAAAAGGAGGTGAAATATGTCATATATAAATGCTTATACTTTAATTTCATATACATGTGAATGCAAATTTCTTTCTCTATGCTTATAACTGCTCACATTGTTCCAATGCGGAAAATGATAAGTAATTGCTCATGTTGTTCCAACGCGGCGAAAATCTGATATTTGCTTGAACGCGCGTAATGTCTGAACCCATGCACGCTTTTTTTGGCGTGAAGGCCTCTCCGCGACTCATGGATGACGAGTACAAAATTTGATAAATAAAATGTAAAATTTAAGTATTTAAAAAAAGAAGGTACATGCATATGATTATTCATGCTTATCTCATTCATCATATTATATAATTACAAAGATGCTTATATGCTTAGCTTAGTTACACGAATCTTCATAGATATGACAATTACTTACGAAAAGTTCAAATTCATTTTGCCTAAGTGTTGATTATGCCATATGAATGGGTGAAATGAAAATGTGACACTCAACGATGTAGAAAGATAAAGTGCATGTCATATATCATTTAGAAAACAAATGGCAAGGGCTTCATGCTAAAATGCTTAAGTGAAATGATTGATATATTCAAAGTGTTATCTCATTTTATTCATGAATGCCTTTAATATGCAAGATAAATGAAATCTATGATTTTATGAAGAATGTTCTGCTTAATCATTTGATTCATAAATCTGGAAAGAATCAAATTCAAACTCTACAAATGCATGCTTGATTTGAAAAAGAAAGATACATGCTTAATCAGGATAAGTGATTGAAAAGAACCAAGTCTATATCAGACAATCACTTAGTTTGCAATGTGCATTCATATTTTTTATAGAACAGACTCTCACTTGATACATGCAAGTACATGAAAGAGTCAATGCATATCTTATAGATAAATCTATACTCGACTCATGATGAATAGTAAAAAGAGTCAACTCATGTCTTATAGTCTTGTAGAACAGACATTTACTTGATCTATGACAAACACTTGAAATGGTCAAAATCATATTCGACAAAACAGATATTACATAATCCCGGTTTGGTCTTAGGACCGGGTCCGGGTTAACAAAACCTAAAAATCTAATGATGCTATTATAAATCTTAGAAGTTAATTCTGTCACGAAATGACTAAAGATAAATCTATCGATCATCTAATGCATTCTTTCAAGTTCAAGATCTCAAGAAGAAAGTCTCAAACCCGATCCTCCGAGTATAATCTAGAGTGACAGGTTTGGAGAACGATAGATCAAATATAATTTAGATTCGATCCTGCAGAAAATAGAGTCGATGGGTACATCCCTAGGTCTTCTGAGGGTTAACAAAACCTAAAATCGTATCAAAACTCATGCTTGCATTATCAAGTCAAATACAAAATGACAAATGTTATACATCCGGTTATCTTGGACGGTTAACAAAAAACCCAAAATGTCATATTGAAACCTAAACTTGAACCAACCTACGTTTCAACTAGACATTTAATGATACAACATTTTAAAAGAAGATACTTGTATGTATGAAGTGTTCAAACACAAAAGGGACATATCATAGTATAAAACAAAAGAACAGATCTACATCATCGCCAGGTCTTCTGAGTCCGTTAACAAAACTCAAAAAATCAATTGACATCAAACTTCAACATTAGACATCTTAATGTCCATGCAATTTTCAAAGAATAGATATTCATATGCATGTTGAGTAATTACTAAGTCAAATACAAAAGAGATACATATCGGTTTGGTCTTGGACCGGTCCGTTAACAAAACCTAAAAAATGTGATATTATAAAATTTCAAATTAATAATATCGAGAAGTTTTACGTCATATAATACAAGATATGAATCAACGACATAACTTAAAATCCAAACCCCAAGAAGAAAAGTCTCAAACCCGATCCTCATGTTCAAACTAGAGTGGACAAGGTTTTGAAGGATTATACTTCTCAGACAATGACCAAGAATGTAAAACCGCAGAGGAAAGGTCTATCAATCGAGATATTACGCATGGAGAAGAATTATAATTAAAATTTCAATGACAAATGATCGCATATTCAAATATAAATCAATCATAAAAATCATCAAAATTCAAAGAAAATAACAAAATATAAATTAAAAAAAAATATGAAATGAATTATTTAAATTAAAACTAAAATAAATAAATAAAATAAATCCACCCCTCCGCAATTGTTTGTCTTCGGGTGACAAATTAAGAAAACTTTGCTCACAAAGAATTAATGTCAAATTAAATATAACTACCTTCACACTCAAATATTCCTAAAGCTCGTGACGTGGCTTGTCCTCAGTGGTTTTCATGATAAGACCACATAAGGCACGACTGAGCTGACCGTGGTTCACGCGATATCACCACTAAATTACGGTCACGTAGCGTATGTTCAACCGCTCTTTGAGTGCGGAAATGTAGAATGTATTTGGTTGGGCAAAAAAGCATGTAAGGGTCGACTTATATTTGTCCTAGACAAACTCCAACCTGCGTCTAAGGACACTTGACAGTAACCATGTGGACAAGGATCCTTCCGTGGTCGACTACTTCCTCCGACTAAGTGGACGGATCGCGATACGGATGACTAACCATGGGATCTTGATCGCGCCATCGTTTCTCCACAAAGTTTTAAGTTAAAATAATAAATTTCATAAGTTCTTAACTCCACTCAGCAATTATATACTTTATTTAACGATTCATCGACCTTTAATCGAAAGTGCTCTCTCGGTATTGGGAGGTAATTAACTATAGGCTTGCATGGAAACCCAGCGATAAAAAAGTTCTCACCAAATGAGAACGAAATCTCTGGGTAGTGTCTTATCTACTATTCATCTGCCTTCTAAAATTATCACCGACACTTAAACAACTCTTTCCTTTTTCCGAAAGATGTCGGTGGTGAATTTTCGGATCCCACAATAGTATAAATAAATAAATAAAACATCCAATTACAATCAGGAAAACCATTTTGTTTTTAATATTTTATTCTAAAATAAATAACTATATTTGCATGTGAAATATTCATAACAACAACAAGCCTTTATCCCAATATGTAGGGTCGGTTATATGAATCCTTCTTCTCCATTATGTTCTATTAACTGCCAAATTCTCATGTAGTTCTAATGAACTAAGGTCATTTTTTATACATCATAACCAAGTCTTTTTAGGTATTTCTTTTACCTTTCTTAACATAAGATGAATCTAAAGGCTAAATAACTAGAACTCATGGATTGAATAAGGTTATCTTGCTTAGTGTTTATACCATACATGAGCATATAAAGCCATTCTTAATGAATAGATTTCACTCAAATCTTGAAACAAAGTACCGGTGAGTTGAAAGAGAAACACCTCTTCTTTAATCGTGGATTCCTCTAACCCTAGCCTCAAGGCTCATGTTATCTGTGCGCAATGAATCTCGCACAAACCTATCCTTCTCACATTTACAATGCTTAGCATCTCTTTATGTCCACCTTCAAACACATAAACTCAAGCTCCATCATAGTTTCAAGATTAAATATCAAACTTGAAACTTCAAGAAAAAAAAAGTTTTTTTTTCACCAACAATTAGGGTGCGACAGGAAAGTCAAGAGTCCCACTCCAAGATGACAAAAGCAAATGAACCACGACTAATGAAACTATAAACTGATGAGAATTGCACCATAATCTTGAAAATGAAATTCTTCCATGAATGAACAATATCCTATCGGATGAAACGGAGAAGATCAAATTCAATCAATTGAAGAAGAGCGATATAGAGGCGATGATGATGATACACGCCTAACTAGAGGCTAAAAGGAGAATTGATAATGAATTCGATGGATGTACTTGGACTCAGATAGGACGCTGCGGGGTTGCTTGGTAGCAGGATTTGACCTAAATCCTGCCAAACAGCTAAAATGGCAACTTTACCCACCGTCTCTTAGCTCAGTTGGTGGGCGAGCACGGCCAGGAACCCCCTGGACCGAGTTCGAATCCTCTTCAGGGCGGAGGCGCCTATACCTAAGGTGGGGAAAGTAAGTGGGGACCCGACACGTGTGGGTGATGAATGTGGCACTAGGCCCCCGTGGGATTAGTCACAACGACATCCCCACCCACAAGATGGGTGGGGTGTTGGGTGGATACCCATTGCAAAAAAAATGGCAACTTTTGATGGATCTAGCGATCTTTAAATCTCAATTTTGCCCCTTTGACCTTAAACCCGATTGAAAATCGGAAATTGAACAAATTAACTTAAATGCAAAGCTGAACTCGCTACTTCTTCACACGCTTCTTGATGATGCCTTCTCCTTCGGAGATGGAGATTTCCGGAAAGGAGAAAATATACGTCGAGTAAGACGCTTCACGCGGGACTCCAATCCAGGACGGTGTCGTTTATTTTCCCCTTCCTAATGCACTACTATTCACCTAATCTTAATTTGTAGGTCATGAACTCTTCATATTAGAAAACACTTTAACCTCATGAAAACCGAGAGTTTTTCACTCGAGTTCTCTTTATCTCTAGTTTGATTCATTTCTTATATCGAAGCAATGTTAGATGATCTTCACCTAATCTCGAGCAAATTCATCATGATATTGATTGTTCTCATTGTCTCTCGAAATCTATGAATAGGCAGTAAGCCTGACATATGAAATCATTTTACGTCGATTTCGTGTGTTTGTTAACCTCATGAAATCCTAGAGCTTTTCACTCGAGTTCTCTTTATCTTTAGTTTGATTCATTTCTTGTTAATAAGATTTTGGGCTCATCAATAACTTTTTATAAATAGATATTTTAAGACATGCAATTAAGGATCTTTGATTGCAAGTTGGATCTATGGTGCAACATAAGCAAGCCTATTTGATTTAGGATTGACTCAATCCAAGTCTCACTAGAGCCACCAGGGCAGAACTATCTTCTTTTTTTCAAGTTGGGCAAAATTTTAAAATAATAATAATAATTTAAAAATAAAAATACATTAAATTAGTATTTTTTTTAATATATATAAATAATTTATAAAATAATATCATTAAATTTATAAGAAAAAAAATATAAGTGGGCATCTATATTAAACTTGTTAACTTTTATTTTAATTAATTAACTAGTGCATTGAGATTAATGGCCTAAATTGCTCTCTCTCTCTCTCTCTCTCTCTCTCTCTCCATCTTCAAGTTTAAGTTTCAGCTCTAAACAAATACAATAATATGGGTTCTGTTGTGGCTTTCCTCTTTACTGAACAGAGAGGAAAAGGTTAAGAAGGTGATGATTTCTGCAGGCACAACCATCAATGAAAGCAATTTGGGCAAGGATACAATTTCATTTAAATAAATAGATAAAATTAATTTTTATAAGATTTACTTAATTAGGCATAATTGGGTGTAATTAAGAGTCTCAGACCTATCAAGAAGTTTAAATATTCAGAAAATTTCATGAGATCTGTTGATGGAATTATATTCTGATGCATCAAAAGAAAGTTTAGCATCATATTAATCAGAACTTTACGTATAAAAACCCATACAAGCATAGCATTAATTGTCCTAAATTTCTTGCAATAAGCTCTTCTGAAACTGATGATAAACTGTAAGAAAATCAAAATTAAGCAAAATTAACCTATTTTAATAAATAATTTAAGATAGTATAAATAAATAAATAAAACATCCAATCACAATCAGGAAAACCATTTTGTTTTTAATATTTTATTTTAAAATGAATAACTTAATTTGCACGTGAAATATTCATAATAACAACAAGCCTTTATCCCAGTATGTAGGGTCGGCTATATGAATCCTTCTTCTCCATTATGTTCTATTAACTGCCAAATTCTCATGTAGTTCTAATGAACTAAGGTCATTTTTTATACATCATAACCAAGTCTTTTTAGGGCTTTCTTTTACCTTTCTTAACATAATAAGACGAATCTAATACATCTACTCTCTTAAATGACTCATCGGCTGGCTGACCCTTTATGTGACCAAATCATCTAAGGCAACTCTCTCTAATCTTATTTGCCGCTAGAGCTGCTCCAACTTTTATGTGGAATATTCATAAGTACTATCAAAATTGAATATACAAACAGAAACTTCACTTATAAGTCTGAAATCAAAACTGAAATAAAGTTTTAAATCCTGATGAGAAGAAGCCTGCCTTGCCTCTAGAGTGGGGCTTCCTGCAACAGTATATAACACGTGTTCAGGGTATTACCCTTTCTTCAACTATATTATAATCCCTAAAGAATCCTGGTTTTAGCCCTTTGGGAGCTCCAAAAGTATGGTTCAGCTATATTTAATTTCAAATAACCCTGTCTGGAGGTGAGGTAGAATGGCTAGACAAAATGATTAGAGCAAAAAGATTGATGTTTTTGGCTTAGGAAATGCTATGATGCAAATAAAAATCATTTCTTTATAATTTTCTTACATCTAGTTTTATCTATTATTTCATTTATGCCTCTAAACACCTTAATCAGCATGGATTTTCTCTTATTCAATTATTTTGGGAATTTTTTTTTATAATGCTTAAATCTTGCTTATTTATAGAACTAACATCTAACAATTTCTATTCATAAAAATACCACCAAAATCTTTTACCCTATGTATTGCTATCTCTAGATTTTTTATGTTTGAATTTAGCCTTCAGGACAATCAAATCACTTATCCATGAAATATTATATATCCCCTTCAAATCTAGGCTTAATTTTAATTAGCTTAATAACTTAATTAGTAATTAACCCGCTTAAAATTTTTTTTAAAAATAGCCCCAAATCTAGTCGCCATACCGACCTAATGATTTTTTTTAAAAAAATTAATTAATCAGCCATATCGTTGTCGGATTGGTTGATCGCCGGAAGGATTCTGTATGTGACATTCGAGCTTTCATAGATATAACGATTTTGAAGCTGAAGTAAAATTATCAATTAGCTCATTTTTTTTTGTCATAATACGCGATTGAATACATATAATTCTTTCTAATATCAAACATCAATATATTCTATATATAAATGAGCTTTAATGGGTTTAATTCTTAAAAAAATAATCTTTTAATATTTGAAGATGTTATTTTACACTGCTAACATTTATTTCTTTCCAAAACACATTAAACTAATAATGTGAATTTTGACTGATGTATTTTCATTTACTCTTTACCATAATAAATACATATACCAAATCTAATTTAAAACTATTTGTCATATAGTATTTAACAGAAAAGAGTCAAAAGAAAAATACATCTAATTTTGATCCAAGAAATTATACGTATTTAAAATCTGATATGACAAAAAAACATATGAATAACTTTCACTTTCACAACTTCAAAATTTATACGTCAAGAAAATGGCTATCTAGATTCGTCGAAGTCGCCAACATAAAATCAGAATTTTTTATTACCTTCCAACATACCAAAATTTCGACTCTGAAAGAGCTACAAAAATGATGTTAACTTAATTTTTTAAAAAAAAATCATTTACATAGAAATCCGGCGACCTATCAAAAAGAAATGACACTATTTTTTTTTTTTAAGCTTAATTACCTAATTGTTATTAATTAGGCTAATTTAAAATTAAGCCTCAAATCTAACTTTGGCAAGTAATATCACCTCCTAGATTCATAAAATTTTACTAGCTAATATGCATAACCTATGCATAGATTAAATTATTACTGTCATACTTGAAAAGAAAGAAAACATGCAGTGCTTCAAGAAAACAATAATAGCTTCCAGATCCCATTAGCTGGTGCAGGTTATTCATGGTCCATCTCTATCTCCCTCTTTATATTATATGATTAACAGATGTTTGTCTGGCTACATTGTGATAGTCTCACTGATTTAAAAGACTAGTAGGAACTAATTACCCTATGTAGGTTAATGCATCAAATTTATTCTTTTGATATGTTAGCATGCCAAGATAAGCATCATTTGCACCAACTTCACCTATAGACAGTGAGAGAGTGAAGAAAGAGAGTAGTTTATGCCTCATTAACAAATAATGTGTTTTTTTTTTAATCTACAACAAAATTATCATGCATAAAAAAATATCATAATTTTTTTGTATGCCTTCTTACACCTTCATCTGATGAACGATATAAGTCTAACATATATCAAGTCATTACTTAATATGATGTGATGTAAATGCCTCTACTGAAGCTGTGGGTGCCTTCAAATACTTGATGCAAGAAAGGGATTTTGGTTTTGAATTTAGTGCGTGGGGATTTGATCTTGCAAATTGTATCTCGAGAGTTGGACTGAGGAGATAGAGAAGTTTGAGTAGGATCCTCCCATGCCCGCACTTAATTGGCATTTGTCGAGAATAAATATTCCTTAACCGTCATGTCATCTAATTCCTAATAGACTATGCTTTGCAACCTTTTTTTATTTGGAAGATTTACATACATACGACAATTTTTATGTATATAGCTAATATCTAAAATTAGATATATACTTATTTAACACTTTATTATGCTTGAAAATGTGTATTTTACTTTAAAAAAAGTGAATGATGATAGTAATTTTGATGTGATATTGAAGATTGAGGTGTCATACATTAAACTTATGGGAGAGGGTAATTGAGCATAGGTTAAGATGTGATACAAAAGTTTCTCACAATCAGTTTGGTTTCATGCCAGGTAGATCTACTATAGATGCTATACATTTGCTAAGAGATTTGATGGAGAAGTACAGAGAAAGTAAGGAGGATCTATATATGATATTTATTGATTTAGAGAAAGTTTATAAAAATTTCAAGAGATGTTCTTTGAAAAGTTTTAGAAAGAAAGGAGTTAATATTGGTTATATTCAACTCATTGAGGATATGTATACTAGAGTTGTTACTTGTGTCTAAACACAAGGAGGATTGACAAAAAAATTTCCTATTTCAGTTGGATTACATTAAGGATCGACTTTAAGCCCTGATATTTTTTTCTTTAGTTATGAATGTTCTTACTAAGCATTTACAAGAAGATGTACCTTGGTGTATGCTTTTTGCTGATGACATTCTTTTGTTGATAAGACTAGGGAGTCCAAGATAAACTTGAATTATGGAGGTCAACCTTAGAGTCTAAAGGTGCTTAACTAGATCTAAAATTGAATATATGGAGTGTAATTTTAGTTGTAGAAGTTCTAGTAGTGTTGTGACATTGGGTGAACAAGTCATTAAAAAGAGTAACATTTATCTAGGTTCTATTGTTCAAAATGATGGTAAAATAGATGGAGATGTTATTAGTAGAATTCAAGTTGGATGGTTGAAGTGGAGGAATGCTCTCATGTGATTAAAAAAATAATTTAAACTTAAGAGAAAATTTTATAAGATGGTGGTAAGACCTAATGATTTATATGAAAATGTAAAGAAAAGATAAAGACTAAGTTAAGTTGCTAGATGAGGATGCTCAGTGGATTTATTTACTCTTAGAGATAAAATGCAAAATGAGTATGTGAAAAAAAGGAGTTGAAGTAAGATAAGATTAGAGTCATTTTAGATGGTTTGGCCACATAAAGCGTCTGATGACTCGATTTGGAGTAGAGACAGATTTGTTTATGTTAAGAAATAGATGTAGACCTAAAAAGACTTGGTTAAGGTATATAGAAAAATGATCTTACTATATTTGAATTAAATGAGAATTTGACACATAATAAGACACATCTCCAAAGGATTCTTGTAGCCGACCCCACTTAGTGGGGTAAGACTTGTTGTTATTGTTATTATATATATATATATTATTAATTAAGCTAGTCATATAAAAGTATTTACTTGTTCAATAAAAGAACTTATAAAATAATTTAAATACAAGCTAATTGTGAAATCTAACAAGGACAATGAGCTTTGTTTGACAACCCAAATATTGTCGATTGCTTTAAATCCATTTAAACTGTTAATTAGATAAAAAGTTATACAAAATCATTTTGGAATGACAAAAAACTCTTTCAAAAATAAGAAACTAGCACAGGCTTTTAAGTTTAACCCCTCCTAGCACAGATAATTAAAGTAAACCCATCAGTGGTAGTCTCACTGATTTAAAAAACTAGTAGGAACTAATTACCCTATGTAGGTTAATGCATCAAATTTATTCTTTTGATATGTTAGCATGCCAAGATAAGCATCATTTGCACCAACTTCACCTATAGAGAGTGAGAGAGTGAAGAAAGAGAGTAGTTTATGCCACATTAACAAATAATGTGTTTTTTTTTAATCTACAACAAAATTATCATGCATAAAAAAAAATATCATAATTTTATGTATGCCTTCTTACACCTTCATCCGATGAACGATTTAGGTCAAGTCTAACACACATATCAAGTCATTACTAATATGATGATGTAAATGCGCCTTCAAGCTGCCTTCAAATACTTGATGCAAGAAAGGGATTTTGGTTTTGAATTTAGGTGATGGGGATTTGATCTTACAAGGCTTGTATCTCGAGAGTTGGACTCCAGAGGAAGATAGAGAAGTTTGAGTAGGATCCTCCCATGCCCGGCACTTAATTGGCATTTGTCTGAGAATAAATATTCCTTAACTGCCATGTCATCTAATCTACCTAATAGACTGCTATGCTTTGCAACTTTTTTTTATTTGGAAGATTTACATACATACCGCGCAATTTTTATGCATTTATATAGCTAATATCTAAAATTAGATATATACTTATTTAACACTTTATTATGCTTGAAAATGTGTATTTTACTTTAAAAAAAGTGAATGATGATAGTAATTTTGATGTGATATTGAAGATTGAGGTGTCATAGATTTAAAAATTGAAGTTTAAATGCTAGATATATAAATTCATTAGAATTATGTGGTATGTATGTAAATTCCCCCTTTCTTATTTCTATATTCTTGTAACACATTTAATTTCCTATCATTCTCCTTAGCTTGTACTTTCTTTCGAATTCGCATCAGGATTAATCTCATAGTTGTGATTTGGTAAGCAAGTTTGAGCTCCAATGGTTTTCATATCATCAGCTGTGATGCAAATAATTTTGCAGGGGCGGTAGAATAACAAACTGCTAATCAAGAAGCTGGCAATGAAACACAATCACCGATGTCAATTGTATGACAACTAGAATTTACTCTTTTTGAAGAACCTCAAGTCAAATTATCTTTCTTAAAGAAAATTATGGTTGTTAAAATTTCCTTTACTTAACCAAGATGATGGAATTACTAGCAGATTAAATGATTCAACCAAAAAGGGGATATTACTTTTTGATCCTGGTAATTAATTGGGAGGAGCATTCTCATATATAAGCCTGTCACTAAAGCTTGGTGACCACACACACAAGAGAGAGAGAGAGAGAGAGAGAGAGAGAGTGAAAGAAGGCCATCATTTGGCCATGGGGGGACAAGGTACAACTTTAAACTTTTGCAAGGCTTGCAATGCAAGCACCAACTACTATTAAATCCACTTTCAAGCACATCAAATCATACATTTTGTGCCTATCAACTCCTATATATAGCTTCACTTTTCCTTTCTTCCCATTTATGTAATGCCTACAAGTGACAAAATGATCAGTAGTTCTTTCCAATTGCTCTGGGGCCTCCTCATACTCTCAATTCCCTCCTCAGCTTCCTTGTCACAGGTAAAGTTTATCACTTAGCAAATAGATCCTTCACCTGTCAGTCCAGTCCTAAGAAATAATATCATTTCTTATGATTCTGTCTTCTTTTTCCTCTGTTTTACAGGTTCACATAGTCTACTTAGGCCATAACCATGGCAATCAACAAAACCTTACTACCGAGTTTCATATCAAGCTACTTTCCAAAGTCTTCTCTAGGTAATTTTTTATTAATTTATAGACTCCCTAATGCTTACGGCCTCTTCCTAGATCACTACTAAATTTTAAGCTACATTCAATCATCACTTGAAATGTGTGATTAAATAAGAATTTTCAGTCAATTTTTTTATTTAAATGTCACTAAAAGCAATTCTTTTAGCCACAATTTTGATCTTATAGTAAAAGTGCAGCTAAAGAGTTGTTTCTAGTCCTAAATAAGAATTAGTCACAAATTATAAAAGTGTGGCCAAAAGTTTGAAAAAAAGAGAGACTATAATGTATTTAATTAAACTTTTAAAAAAAGGTTATAAATAATATTAATGCTCATTACTAGTTAAAAAATAATATAATATATATAAATACATTAGAATTATGTGGTATGCATGCAAATCCTCTCCTTTTTTTTTTTTTTTTTTTTTTTTTCTGTCCTCTCTTTTTAAATTCTGATTCCTCAACTATTGTAGATACTACAATTGTAAACTAACCACTTTTGCAGCGAGGATGAGGCAAAGGAGGCCATGCTCTATAGCTACTGGCATAGTTTCTCTGGCTTTGCTGCCTCACTCAACTCAACACAAGCCACCAACATGGCCAGTAAGAAGCTCAAAAATCAAACAATACTATACTGCCACTGCTATGCCTAAATGACTACTTAGCGATAAAGAAAGTAATTGAAGAAAGTGAAAACTTTTGCAGAGATGGAAGAAGTGATATCTATTTTCAGAAGCAAGACGTTAAAGCTGCATACAACAAGAAGCTGGGATTTCATGGGTCTACCTCTTTTCAATACTGAAGCTGCTACAATGCAATCCAAATATGGTGATGATGTTGTAATTGGCATCTTCGATACAGGTTTTCCAGTAAAAGTTCTTCTTTTTTCCTCAAGTTCTGCATCTTTGGTTCTGATTTTTCCAGTAAAAAAGTTCTTTCTTCAATCTTTCATTGCTCTCTCCTTTAATCCGAACAGCTGCGAAGCTTTCAGTATGATCAATTCAAACTTCAGAGGAAAAGGGCTAAACATTCAAAAACTAGTCAGGCCAAGCAGTCTAAAAAATTGTAATGTTGTGGAGAACGATGATTTCATTTTCATAATTTTGAATGTAAAAAATAACAAATTTGAAAATTTTTGCGAATTTTGAAATTTAATAATTTTGAATGTAACTACATAAATTTATCCAATTTCGTTCTTTTCGAAGTATAATTTTAACTTTACGCAACCAAATGTGCCTTTTCTTTGCATCAAACCTAAGCCAAAGAGATCTCAATTGTTAAACAAAAAAGCTCCTGCAGGTGTATGGCCCAGAGAGCTTCCGATCTGACCCGACGCTTGGCCCTGCACATGGCGTGGCGGATGTGTGGCCGGCGAAGGCTTCAATCCCACCGCCTGCAATCGCAAGCTCGTCGGCGCTCGATACTACCTGGCGGGCTTCGAGCGTGAATACGGCCCCCTCAACGCCACGGGCTCCGAAGCAGAATTCCGTTCCCCCCGCGACCGCCTCGGCCACGGCACCCATACTGCATCCACTGCGGCCGGCTCGCCCAACGGTAACGCTTCCTACCTCGGACGCCTCGCCGCCGGCACCGCTCGCGGCGGTGCACCTCGCGCCCGCCTTGCAGTTTACAAGGTCTCCATTGAGCTCGATACCTATCTGCACATTCATCTAAACCGTCTACTCCTCAAACTATACCGATAGTAACGTTTTATTCATCTAAAGTTAAATATAAAATATCATACATTTCATTATACCACATATCTATAATTTTCTTTTATATTTATGTGTTAAATGATATTTAATTTTTAGATGAATAAAATATTATTTCTCATATAAGAATGTGTGATATTAGATTAACCTATGAGATCACATAACATAATTATCACAAATTTAAGTGGTCAAATTCTAAATTGCACATATAAAAATATGTATAATCTAAACTTTCATATTATACATTATTATAAAAAATTTCTTTCAAAATTAGGAGAGCATGAGCGCAATAAGGAAATGAGCGGCTTTAGGTGTTATTTCGAAAATTATTTTTTTATTGAAATGAAATTTCATATTCATTTCGAAAATTATAAGAGAGGATTGACGATAATTCGCGTTTATAAATCGAGTTTGAAATATTTATTAGGTGTTCTACCATTTAGTTAACGAGCGAAATACACGACTTAATATGAAATGGCTTTTGTGAACAACGAGCTTTTTTGAGAGCCTAATACTTAACTCCTTAGTTGTACCACCAATTTTCTTGTATGAGAAACTATTTTTATGTTTTTCTATGTTAATATTTGATATTTTAGCTTTTGAGTGGTATCCCATAAATTAATATTGGTTTTCAATTAAGCTAGAAAGAGAAAATTAATGATATGCAATTAGACATATAGGAGGATTTAGAAAGAGAAAAAAGTGATAATATGTTTAAGACTTACAAATATTCTCTTATTAATTTCTTCATCAATAATCAATTTCTCTTATCGATATACTTTTTTTTTATTATATTCTTATGTTTCACATTTTTTCTTAAATTTGAAGAATAAATATTTAATAGATATGACACATGTTATATGATAATGAACAATTAGATAGTAAATAGATACGAGAGTTAGTATGATTGAGATATCACTTACTCTCTTATAATTCCTTCACCCTATCACCAAAATTACTTGATTAGTTAACTATTGCCTTAGTGAGTAATATTTAACTTAATATATTTTATTTAGCATTTCACGAAAGGTATGTTTTGAAATTATGGGATTATTTGGTTGCTTGAAAAAGGAATACAATATAAAATAAATATAATGTATTTGAATTATTTTAGGCTGTTTGGTTGAGAATTTTATAAATTCATGAATTTTTTTTCTGTTTGGTTAAATAAATATAATGTAAAATATTTTAAAGATTTTTTGGTTGGCCGTGATAAATGAATGGCGAGCGATGGCGATGGCGTCGACGTGGTCGTCGGATCATTCGATTTGCGATGTATTTAAAATTTCTAAATTTAGGCAATTCTAAATCGTAAAATATAACTATCCGGTGAATTTAAAATCGTTACATAACTTTAAAATTTTACTTTATATCGTGTTAAACGCTAAAAAATTTAAAACTGTTATATTTACTTTACTTTTGATTCCAACTAAATAGCTCTATGTTAATTTTTAAATTTGAGGAGTACTTTTCTATAGTATTTTGTTAAATAAATCTTTGTTGGCAAAGTTATTAATTACATCTGCGTAATATAATACATATAAACTAACAAAAAAAAAGTAATTTTTATTTTTTAAAAATAATATAAAATAATCCATCATTTTCACAACATCAATTTTTTTTTTTTTCCATTTTTAATTTGATATGATATTTTGAATATGAGAGCAATATAATATGAGGTATGTCTGTAGATCAACCTTCAAAATTTAAGCTTTTTGGAGTGGAGGCAGGTGTGCTGGTACAAGGACCTGCAGGGCCGGTGCAGCGATGCGGACATACTCGCGGCGTTCGACGACGCAATCGCCGACGGGTGGGGTAATCTCGGCCTCGCTTGGCGCTCCGCCGCCGCTGATGCCATTCTTCCAATCGAGCACGGACATCGGCGCCTTCCACGCGTCGCAGGTCGGCGTGTCGGTGGTGTTCTCGGCTGGAAACGATGGGCCGGAGACCGGCGTCGTGCAGAACGTTTCGCCTTGGGGGATCACCGTCGCCGCGGGCACCATCGACCGCGGTTTCCCGACGATGATCGTCCTCGGGAACAACGTCTCCATTGTGGTAAGTATGTTTATCCTTCTAGAGGAAGGTCGAATTTCCTTTTTGGCATTTTCACAAACATGTACTGTGCACAAGATGGAACTTGTGGTGAGTTAATTGATCTGGGGTGTATGGTTTTTCTTTATTTGACAGGGAGAAGGGTTTCTTGTTCGAGAGATAAAAATGAAGTTGATAGACAGCGGCAAATTGTTCGACGACGGGTGCGGTCTCTTTGCTCATCGTTTATATAATCCCTATAACATATAAATACTAGAAAAGATGTCGCTTCATACACCCATGAAATCAACAAGTTTGATATGTGGCATGCAACATATAAGACCAGCTTAATGCAATAGGAGTTGGTGAGCTGACATTGCATCATTTCATGGTTCATGTGATAGAAATGACCCTAAAAATATTGCAATTTGAATTTTTGTGCGAAAATTTTCCATTAGAAAAGACCATCACCTTAGCCTAGTGGTTAAAAGCTTAGACTTTCAATCTTCAATCCCTTGCACATGAAGTATGTGTGTGAGTTTACAATTATATTCGCTTAAATGTCCCAAAAAAATCAGCGCATCATATACATGTCAAGTTTAGTACTTTTTCAACACATTACATACAATGCCATGCTACATATAAAATACATGATGCACTTAGAGATGTGAGTCACACGATGTAGAATAAGTTCGAATATTTTTATGAATTTTGAAACAAAGAAGAAGAAGTTATTTTGGTGTTTTTTATATATGAAAAAGAGTGACAACCTAGATAAGAGGAAATTATAAATAAGAAGGAAGAATAATGAAAGCACAATGAAAATGAAATTTCCGAAACTAGACTAGCCGTAATATAAGTAATGATAATCCTTATGATTGTGATATTCCTTTTCATGAAAATCCTTCTGTGAACTCCCCAGAGATTGGTTATATGTATGTATGTATATAGCCCCAAAGGCCAAAAGGGAAGGGGATTGAACCAAGGCATGAGGAAGGTGATGGCAATGAAGTTTTGTGGATTTGAAGAGGCTTTTGAAGGAGTTCATTTTAATTTGGTGAAGGGTGAGGGAAGGGACGCCACGCTTAATAGGAGAGATAAATTGGTGTGATCAAAGTGATATAATGGTCAATTGATGATACAAAAGTCAATAAATATGGCATTGGTCAAAAGGTAGTCAAATTGTGTGTATTAGTTCAATCAAAACATATGATTTAGCACCATATGGAAGCAAAAATGACACACAAAGGCCTCAAAATGCATAATGACATAATGACCAACATACAAGGATACAACAAATATGAAAATGCCAAATAAATGCAATTGTACAACTAGCTAGGTTCAAAAGATAAAAATTATGAAATTCTAAAGTATTTCTAAAATGCATCACAACATCATATCCTTTTTTATTCATATCTTAAAATAATAATCGTCATTGAGTTTAACCACATGAAATTATTATACATGAAGGTCATGCTCGTTCGAGAAGTGGAATCATCGCAGGTTGGCAACAGGAAAAATCGTTTTGTGTTTTGCTTCGATTGGAGGGATTTGAGCTCAAGTGCGGCTAACAATTTTGGCAATCAATGGATGCGGAATGATTTTCTGAGAACCCATGACAAAAGAAACACCTCAAGATGATTTCCTACCAACAATTCATGTTAACCTCTACGAAGGAACTAAAATCTTACACTACATTGAATCCTCTGAGTAAGCATTTTAATTTTGTTTATACTTTCATTTGGCTTCCTCATTTTTGACATGCAGGTCTCATGCGTTTTGCTCTTTTACTTCATTCTGTTGTTGAATTTCTGCTGATAAATTTTGAAGAGAAAATGTTTTGGCATCACAATGTTCCGGCTCAAAAAAAGTAGATCAAATGTGCTTGTGTTAAGAAGAAACTGAGGAATGTGAAAAGATCAACTAAGCTCAAAATTGAAAGGCCATGTTTAAAGATGGTTGAAATAACAGAAGTAGAAATATAACTATGTGCATAGCTCATATTTTTATGGTTATTTTCCTTGACCTATAAAGCCTATGCTACCGTTTTGTTTTTCTTTTTATTTGTAATTGTTGGGTCAACAACCTACAAACAATATGTTACAGAAGCAACTACTCAGGACAAATCCACCTCTGTGTAATTCAAATTAGAGTTGATACACTGCACAATATTTAATCCACAAAAGCCAACATGCAAGCAAGAACTTCTGTTTTACCTGGAAAAGTTATAGAGGAATACATACTTCAAGCATGGATAGTATTTTCATAATTTTCTCTCCGCGTGAGGACTGGCGGATCATTCATGCATAAATCATTCACAAAGAATGGCATAGCCAAGAAGACATCACCATATGATGGATCTAAGACAAAGAGTTAGAAGAAGACAACTAAACAAATTATGGCTTTGAGGCTTGAGCAAATCAAGAGGTTCCTACAAGCCAAGAGCATCTTCTTGTGCGATGATGAGAAGAGTAGCATACTTAAACTTTAGTGAGGATTGACCCTCCAAGGATCTATGCAAGCTTCCTTCTTCCCTCTTCCACTTTATTCTTCTCCTCTTCTCTTCTTTTTCTCTAGTCTTGGTTCTTGTTTTCAGGTGGTCAATCCTCACTCACCTTATTTTGGCAATGGATTGGCCAACAAGTATCTTACTTAATATTGGTCAAGCTTGAATAGTTTTGGGCCCTTTTCCTTCATATAGAGGAATAAACCACCGGTGAATGCATTGACTATGAATTTAATTGTTCTAGCACCAAACACATTCTTTCACAAGATTGACATATCAATATATGTTTTAGATCTTTATGAATCCAACTACAATATGTTCTGGAATTTTTTGAAATCCTTTTTTTTTTGTTCAAATCATGACACTTAATGTAGCTTTTGTGGTTCTATGAAGTGACCCCACAGTGCAAATTCTGCCAAGTAAAACAGCTACAGGCCACTTGCCAGCTCCTTCAGTAGCACCCTTCTCCTCCAGGGGACCAAGCTCTCTTTCCCCTAATATTCTTAAGGTAAATGATCCTCTTTTCATGCATCAAGAGAAATTCAGTCACTAAAATTGCTTTTTTGACAGTGATCTTTTGTTTTAATTTTTTCCCCCCTCTTTACAGCCTGATATTACAGCACCTGGAGTCAACATTTTAGCAGCTTGGTCTCCAATATCTTCTCCCACTTTGCTACCATTTGATAAACGATCAGTCAATTGGAATTTGGACTCAGGGACCTCAATGTCGTGCCCACACATATCAGGCGTTGTAGCTCTTATCAAGTCTGCTCACCCAAACTGGTCCCCTGCAGCAATCAAGTCCGCATTAATGACAACCGGTAAAACAAGATTTTTGTTTCGAATTATGGGTGTTATGTTCATGAACTAGCACATAAACCAACCTTTAAATCTAATATTTGAACCTCTAAATTCTTCTAGAAAGGATATAACTAATCTCATTCAAAAACAACATCGTTAAGCTTGATGCAATATGTCATCAGTGCGACTTACTCAATCGATACAAGCTCGGATATTGTCGCAGCACGTGGAACACTCAAACCATCAGATTCTTTCGACATCGGTGCAGGACATGTTAATCCCTTGAAGGCAACTGATCCAGGACTCATCCATGACATGGAAACACAAGATTATGTTATGTTCCTCTGCGGCTTAGGCTATAAAGAAAGCCAAATAAACAAAATGATCCTTCCATCACAGATGATTAACATAAGCTGTCATGGTAACCATTCCGACATGGACCTTAATTATCCTGCAATCATTATATCGATCCGCTCTGGTGGATCGAGGACTAGCATTCGGACAACCAAATGCCATTTACTTTGTGAATGTTATAAATCCTCAAGGAGTACATGTCATGATATGGCCAAGTTACCTTGTTTTCTCAAAGGAAATGGAGAAGATAACATACTATTTGACAGTCACACCACTTAAATCTTCTCAAGGCCGGTATGATTTTGGGGAGCTAGTTTGGTCTGATGGCTATCATCATGTGAAGACTCCATTGATAGTTCAAGTTAACACGAGCAAGGAGGAAAAGGTTGACCTCATTACTCACTCTAGTACTTAGCTTATCTTCATGTTTGGTGGCTTAGTGTTATTACAATTCATCACACTGATTGAACTTGGCAGAGCTTAGCGGCTAACTACCTGACATTAAAATCCTTTAAACTTGATGTGTATCTACCTTCCTAATGATGATTAATTATCAATCTCTGTGATGCTACGTATCAAAGCTTCTTGTATTTTTTTTTTTTATTTTTTTTTCAATTTTCTTTTGGGGAATATTTGAGGATGCTAATGATACAAAATAGCAGAAGTCTTAATATATTTATCATTCCTACAAGGCATGATCAAGAGAATTGAGCTTCGAGCCTTGAACTCTGTCGGTTTGAGATTCTAAATTTTACTCTTCTATTATATGAGCATTCACAGATACAAAAGATAATTTAACATCATTCTTCCCTCTAGTTTGATAGAAGAGCCGATGAGGATGCTGGTGTGATCAATCAGAGTCAACTCTTATCAGCAGTTTTCTTGGCATTTCATTGTGGAAAATGCCTTACAATTTGATTGGTAATTTGGAAATTTCTGAAATTCTTTTATCATTATGATAATGAAATGAAAAAAATTCAAAATGAATTGAAATAACATTTGATGAAAATAGATCAACAGACATTACTTCAAACAGATAGCATTAGTTACAATTTTTAAGTGGCTTTTGCATACACTCCACACAATTCTTATATATTCACATATCTAACACCTAAATTATGATTGCATCTCTTTGGGCGGGTATATAATTTTTTTTTATTTTATAAAAATTAAATTGTAATTTTCTAATTATCATCGTAGGTAACTAGATCAGGTTGAAAAATATAATTTTATTATTATAAATTTCTTAAAAGACCGTTAAAATATAATTTGAATGCAATATTCAAATGCACTGTAGTATAGCATCGCACCACTATGTCACCATGAAATTTATGGAGGAATAATGAAATAGACACATGAAATATTAGTGGTCAATGGGACTAGCAATGTGAATCTTGGATTATAACACAAATCTATGTAATAACAATGACTAATAAATGCTAATTTTTATATCTAAAAAAATTATTTTGAAAATATCTTTGCTTATCTTGAAATATAATATGTATATTAGCTAATAAAATAAAACAGACTAACAAATACAATATCTAGGATTTGATTTTTTTATTTATTTAAGTTTCAATTGAAAATAGTACAAAATATTAAGAATACAATAGTAAAATTGACCCCAATATGTTAAGAAGAGGTTTTGAGATTATTATTTGATAAAGGTACATTTTAAATTTCTTAATTTTAATTTAAAATAAATATAATATCCAAATAATCCATTAATTATTACAGTACATTCATCTCAAATACATTCATCTCAAATAAACTTAACATGAATATTACATAAGAATATCAAAAGAGTCAAATAGACTCAATAAATAACCCGTGAGTCAAATTCGATGAACTAATAATATAGAGAGAAAAAGCTCAAAGAGGCACATTAAAAAGGTGAAAAAAATACCCGTTATCTTGATTTTTACCTTATGACTATGAAAATGCAACAGATTATGCAATTAAAAGATAAAAAAAAATCATTCACAAACTTCAAAATTAGAATACTTTAGCTTCTAAAAAACAAGCAAGTTACAGAGATTTTATGGTTCAGAACAGTTATCAGGTGAATTACATAACATAATAAAACTAGATTCTCTGTTCTATCAGTTTAATTCACCGAGTTTGGCAGAGATTGACGTAGATAATATAGGAATTATTGATGAATAAAGGGTTATATGAATGTTTCATGAAACATTTCAGTCCTCATAAATTCTCCCTGGCTTCTTTCTCTTATTCTTTGGAGAAATAACATGGGTCACTCTCCCTCTAATCAACCCCAAAGGGATCTGCAACAGACATGCATATAAATATATCTATATATTTTACATCCACAACATAACCAATGGTTTTCATCACTTTTTGACAGGCACATAGATAAATCCAGTTTGCCAACGTTCTCAGCCAAAATACAAACATACAAATCATTTACAAAATAACCCGTTTGATACATTGTATAGATATCAAGGCAGGCCAGAGAATCGATTACATGCTTTTGGTGCCAAAATGATAATTACACTATTGTTCCCATGATTGAACAATAGATAAATAAAAAAAATATGGTATTTCAATAATCTAAGTAAGATTTTCTTTTCTACCAAGCTAAAGTCCAGTGAAAATATTTTGACATAGGTGAGTTGACTTTAGAATTATAATAATCCCGTCTTACTGATTTGGGTGGGCAAACAATAGAAATGAAAAGCTCTGAGACTTTGGCCAAAAGTTGCAAAAGCATTGTCACACATGAAGACGAGAAAGTTTCTTCCTAAAACAGCTCGCCCTAAGAAGGTTATGGATCTTAGTGCTCATATGCAATGGTATTTCTGATGCACTATTCTATTCTCCATTTCTAGATTCATAACAAGACTATTTCTCAATACATCCCAATGAGTAAAGTTAAGTGAAAGTACATCAACCCTAAACGAAAGGCCCTAAAGTTAGTAGGAGCTTCTTCCTGAACTGTGTAAATGAAAAACACATTTTAAAAATGATAATTTCATTTTTATGCATTTTAAAAATGAAAAAAAATGTTTTTTTTTTTGGGAGTTTTGAGATAATTTGTATAAATGCACCGAACCAAATGATATGAATTGACGGAAAACTTTAATAGTTTCTTAAGCAGAATACAGATTACTACTTGCAACGTGGGCAGAAAGGCCGCAGGACAGAAATATTCACTTCTAATCGAAGTAAACCTGTAAGCTCCTTTGTATTTAATTAAGCATCTAACATGCAATGTTCAAAAAAATTATATTAGAAATTGAGGTGATTTTCTTAATTGAATTAAAACATAAATGTCAAATCAAATAGAAGCATACATTTTAAATTTAACAAATCAAAAGGTCATAACATAATGAACAATTAGAAAACGCACAAAGTTCATCAAAAAAGATAACCTTAGTCACAAAAGACAATAGAAGAAAGCATATAAACTTTGAAAAATTAAATAGAAGTTCTGATCTCTAAAAACATAATAATTAGTAGCATATGATAAATTATATTCTAATTCTACTCTTTTATGCCCTAAAATCAACATCATCATTTTCATTATCACTAATACGATCAACTAAATAATTGTTGTAATATCTAATAGCCTTATCATCCTTCCTGTCATGCTACTATGAGTCATCCCATTCATTTTCTTCTTCATTTCTACATCAAGATTCTCATAATAAGAACATTCATTTATAAGAAAATATTAAATAATAATTTATTATAAATTTTACCAATCTTTCGAGGTATTTGATGTTTGACCCTCATTTATATTTGGTGAACCTTCCACCAACTTCTTTTACATTAGTAGCATAGACTTATTCATTCAAATCGCTATTTTGACAACTCCATAGCTACATAAAATGTCATCTTCAAGATAAAAAAATGATCAAAATTTAAAAATGTAAAAACAGGAACGGACACATTTTGTTGTCACGAGGCAAAAGCCTCGAAAGGGATCAAAGAGTAAGCCTCAAAATAAAAAATAAAAAATTATAAATAAAAAATAAATTTGATAAATCTTCAACATATATATTTACTACTTAGTTTATATATATATATATATACATATATCTTAATTATTAATTGATCCAGCAACATTTTCATCATCTCCTTCCTCATTCTAATTAATCACACAATAATCATTTGACAACAACTTCTTAAGAACTAAAGGATCATCATCATCTTTATGTGAAGATAACCTGAGATATATCTTCTAATTTTTTATTATACAACAACAACAATCCCACTAGATTCATTTACATGAATCCTTAGATCCATTGTGTCATTTGTGTCAAATTCTCATTTAAATCAAGTATCTTAAGATCATTTTTTACATCTTCTTAAAGTCTTTTAAGTCTATACCTTTCTTTAATAAAATCTAATGCATCTAGTCTCTGTATTGACGGTGACGCTTTTGTGGCCAAAAATATCTAAGGCGACTCTCCTGTCTTATCTATCTACTCCTTTTTTAGAATATACTCATTTTACATTCTATCTCTAAGAGTAAAACCACTCATCCACCTAAGCATCCTCTCTAACACAGCTCTTATCTTTTCTCTTTTGTCCAACACATTCACTATAAGTTATTCGGTCTTTCATCTTATAAAATTTTCTCTTAAGTTTACATTGAAACTTTTCTATCACATAATAGGTAGGATGCATTCCTCCACTTCAACCATCCAACATGAATTTCTAATAACATCTCCATCTATTTCACCATCATTTTGAACAATAGAGCCTAAATATCAAAGCGTTCACTTAATGACTTGTTATAAATGTCATATTATCATAGAACTTCAACTAAAATTACACTCCATATATTACTTTAGATCTACTTAAATGAAAACCTTTAGACTCTAGAGTTGACCTCTATAATTCAAGTTTCATTGGACTCCCTCTAGTCTTATCAACAAGAAGAATGTCATCAACAAAAGCATGCACCAAGGTACATCTTCTTGTAAATGCCAAGTAATCCATAACTAAAGTAAAAGATAAGGCTTAAAGTGATCCTTGATGTAATCCAAAAATAGGAAAATATTTTGTCAATCCTCCTTGTGTTTGGACACAAGTACTTCAAGATACATATCCTTAATGACTTGAATATATTAACTTTTTTTGTTCTAGAACTCTCCAAAGAACACCTCTTGAAACTTTATCATAAGCTTTCTAAATCAATAAATATCATATGTAGATCCTCCTTGCTTTCTTTTATGCTTCTCCATCAAACCCCTTAATAAATGTATAGCATCCATAGTAGATCTACGGCATGAAACCAAAGCGATTGTGAGAAACTTACGTCCTGTGCTCATTACTCTCTAATTTTAATGTGTATGACATTAACTTAATTCCTCTATAATTTGCGAACTCTTGTGCATCACATTTATTTTTAAATATAGGAACAAACTCTTTCTCCATCATCTCGACATCATTTTAGTCTTTAAAATGACATTAAAAGATTGTATAGAAATTCTTGATCTCCTAAACATTTCCACATATTGAAATATTATCGTCTCTTGCTTTTCCACATTTCATTTTCTTTAAAAGCTTCACTAACCAGTTACTAATCTGACGATAAAATGAAATTCTCTATTTTGTTTTATTAAGGTTCTTAATATCGTCTTTCGGATCTTTCATTTGAAAAGTTTATCAAAATCTCATCCACTTATTTTTGATATCATTTTCTAAAAAAGTATTTTATTATTTTCATCCTTAATACACTCAACTGTCTTTATTTCTCTATCTTTTGGTTCTTATCATCATTTTTCTTAATCTATTTATAAATCACAAAGCTAAATTTTTTTTCATCATTATCTCTTTTCTTTAGAATCTGCACTTTATATCTTCCCATTCTCAGGGTTTTTTACATCTAAACCAAATTTTATACAATCTTATTTTTATCTTTTCTTGCGTATTCATTCAGCATTATTATTAAAAGAAGTTTTCTTTTGATTCTAAACATCTTTTGTAACAAGAATTTCATTTGTTATTTTTCCGTAATGTTAACTTCCCGTCATCCCAATTTCTGTAGCTTAAAATATTTTTTATTTGTGTTCTTTAAATTATTATCTAATTGACAATAATTTGATTTATTTTTTTCTCTTAACATTTAAATCTTAAAATCTAAACTCGATGTTGGATCTTAGATTTTCACTTAGATACCTTCTGATCTTTTCTGATCTCGATCAATTTTTTTATCAAAATAATCAATTTGTGTTTTCTTAGATCCATTTTATAAGTAATAATATGTTCATCTCTTTTCTTAAATAAAGTGTTAACAATAATCGTAATTTAAAAAAATATAATATAGTTTTCTTCTTTATTCACCATCATCCATAACCATGAATCTTTAAAATCTTCCACTCTACTGCCATGTCTTTAAGTCTCATTCAATACTTTTTTTCTTGAGGTATATTTTGTATTAATCCCTAAATTCATTCCTTTTAACTGCTCCAAACCTACTTGAGGATCATAAACACTTATAGCGTTGATAATCTTAGTATCAGATAATCTTTAAAGTATAATTATCTCCACATCTATTAATATTTATAATATTATCCTTCAAACTTTTATCTATAATCACTATTTAAGTTCTTTTACGAATACCAAAGTTTAAAACCTAAACTATCAATCTCGCTTCTCCCAACCCATTTAGTTTCTTGAAAAAATCTTTCTGAACCATAATATCTATTAATTCCATTAATTTACTGTAAAATTATATTCCAAGATCCTAACTTTTCAATTTCTAACTTCTTGCCGCATCCATCCATAATGTGAAAACTTGCTTATTTAACACTGTGGCGTAGATCTTTTTCTTTTTTATTTGTATTAAACCATGATGTCTTCCAGGAGGACATACATAATGATTTAAAGGATTCATGTCATGATTATTTACAAGTTTTCGATGGTCATTCTAACCCCACTTTATACATGACAAAAAATAATTTATTTATCCAAGCCAAAGGCAAATGATTACTTCTCTTTGCATGCACTTAATTGAATGTACTCTAATTTTAGGAAAAAAAAAAACAGAATAGCATTAATTATCAAGAGAAGAGAGATCAAGAGGAAGAGAGGCTGAGTTGGGTAAGATTCTAAGGATTTTGTATTAATCTAGGATTTGAATGAACAGACAAAATTCAGCATTGATTTTTAATAAAAAATACTATAAAAAATTTATCATTTTTTAATAAAAATTATTTTTTAAATATAATGGTTTGCAATTCAAAATCCACCGTGATAAGAGGCAAAGGTTTTAGAAGAAAAGGGAAAGTTTTAAAATTTTTTGCTAGCATCTCAAAATGAAACTGGGTTTAGACCCAGATTCCTAAAAATTTTAAAAACAATGTTAACGAAGTACTCACCAATCAAATCATATCAACACTGAGTACAGCAATAAACCAACAAGCTCCACGAGTCATAGTGTCCGAGCACATATGCTCTTATATGGCTACCCGATATTTTCCGAGTACTCAAAAACTTAGATTCCTCATGGATATCAAATCAGATAAATCCTTGAACATAACCAGTAAAAGTTTGAAAAGTAATATGTTACCAGATACTCTTACTTTTAACCTAACGTCAAAAGAATCAATCGCATTTTTTGTTTTTCGCCATTAAGACATACTGATATACGTAAACCCATTCTTAATATTGTATCATGAAATAAATCGTTAAAAAAAGGGATGCATGCATTAAACTTTCAAGCGTATGAAAGCTTTACGGAGTAAATCGTTTTTTGCAAAATGCTCAAACATGAAGGAATAGATTCATACAAGCAAATCAGAGTGGAAGCTCCCACGGGGAGAAGCTTGCAAACAATCGACAGCAAGCGAGTCACGTCATGATAGTTAGGGTAGTGATGAATATAACAATAACGCGAAAAAGGTCTCAAGAAGCGACAACAAACGAACCACCAAGCAAAAAAAAACATCGGATCCATGCAAAAAACTAAAGAGAGCATGAGTAGAATTTCTATAGGCCAAAACCCGGTGAATATTGCCACTAGCTTGAAAGAACCCTGAATATTGCCCAGCTTGAAAGCACCAACAACGTCCCAACAAAGCTCTCCACAAATACCTTAGGATGACTAACCAATAACATAAGAAGAGTGTTATCAAGAGTCAACCAATTACAACTAGCTTGAAAGCTAGAAAACGCATAGTTGGAAACAGAAATTAAAAGAAATCAAGTGTGCTATGGACCAAAACCAAGATGCCCATAAAAAAAAGAAGACAAACAAACAGTTAACGGTAGACAAATACAAGCAAATAAACGTCAGGTTCAAATCGGTCAACACAACTAGTAACATGATTTGGACCTCCTACAATCAATAAAATCATATGTAAATGGCTCAACGCCTGTTATTTTTTTTTTTTTTTCCTTTATAACATCCCTTTGTTAGGTGTAGCTTTCAAGCATCTTAAGAAATTAAAGATAGGCTGAAGCTGTTCTTCAGATGGGGAGTGCATGTAATGGCTTGTTATAATGACTACACATGCAATATTTGGCCTTAGATAATATAAGAATATCAATCTCCTAACTAATCCCTAAAATTTCCTTGTCTAATTAGGTGTTTCAACAAACTTGCAGCCAAGCATTCACGTTTCTAACCACAAATCCATGTATTTTCATCAGGAGCTAAGATCTTTCTTGTTCCAGATAACTTCATTCCAAGAAAATATCAAAGCTACTCCAAATCCTACATTTCGAACTCCTTTCTAAGATACTATTTTGATTGTTCAATTTAATCAGTGTCATCTCCAATTAAAATAATATTGACATATATAATAACAATAACTTTTTTTACATTATGCATGCTTGAAGAGCAAGGTATGATTGGGTTTGTCCTTGACAAAATCCATACCTCCTTCCAATCATTGTACAATGTTCAAACTAAGCTCCAAGTGATTGCTACAATCCATAGAGGGAATTCTTTACATGTATACTCTCCTATTTCCATTCCTTTATTCAAAATCCTGAGAAAAGTCCATGCAAGCATCTTCGTCAAGTTTTCCATTAACAAAGATATCTTGACATCAAGTCGGTGTGATATCTAATAAAAAATGGCCGCTAAAGATGGCATAACCCTTATAGTACTTTTTATGGTCTTTAATTTAGTGATGAAGGGGAATGTCTCTTTGTTTTTTACCTCAAAAGTCAAAGTGAACCCATTGCCGACTAGTTGGGTCTTATATGCTTCTCCATTGTACCAAAAGTTATACTTGACTTAATGCCCATTAACAACCAACCGCTTTCTTTCCTCATGCTAAGTCAATGATATCTCACACACAATTTCTTTCTAAAATTTCCATTTCTCTATTGTCACGCTTCTCTACTATGGTATTATTGAACATCTTGAATGTTCTTTAAGACATGGAACTTTATCAATGCTTTTAGTCGACGATTTGGAGACAACCTATGACAAGATAAGTTCCAACAAAGTTCCCAAATCACATGCAAGTCGAAAAGAACAATTTAGCATATAAGAAACAAAACCATTATCACATGTATAAAACAAAAACAATAAAAAAACAAAGGGAGACAAGAATACAAGTATTTATGCAGTTAGACCAACATTGACTGACATTCAATAGATGAATAGGCATCAATAAATCCACAAGGAGTGTAAATTAAAAAAAGAAGTTAAATAGATCAAATCCTTTCTTGCAAAACTAATGAAAAGGTGGGGAGAAGATATCACAAAAATCTAGGAACAATCTTTCTGAAAAATAAAGCTAAAAAGAGTGAAAAAATAAATCCCACTCTCACCAAATCTACAAATAAAAGTAATTAATCCTTCCATTTACTCTGAGAAAATCCTAACTCAAGAAGCCTTAATCGCATGCAAAAACCCTCATTCACTCTATTCCAAAAGCTACAACCCTATTCACTCCAATTTGCAAACCCATGTAAGTCACTTCCAATTCAATACATGAGTAGTGGATAACCATAAGCATAAGTGTTAAATGCAATTTAAATTTTATCAAATCCTTCTGTTATAAAATAAAGTGGGTAACTTAGTGTGCTAAAATCACCAAAATCTTCTACCCACAAAGTCCTGAAGAGCATTAATAGTTGCACAAACCAATCCAGTGCAAGCTTTGTTTCAACTTGAGAATAGGGATTACTTAGTAAGAACATCAACAAAATTATGCTGTGTGTACATATTCTTAAATAAACCTCACCATCATGAAGTGGTATCAAATATACACATTCTTAGTTCTCCCAAGATAAAAATGATTCTCTGGTTAAATGAATAGCACTCTAACTATCATAGAGAATAGCCAAATTATCCTAGTGCAACCACATTTCTTGAAACAAACCTCTCAAACAAATAACACCTTTGAATACCTTCAAAAAGTATCATATACCTCACCTATATAATAGACAAAATAATTGTAGGCTAAAGGTATGTCTTCCAACTAATGACATGCTAAGAGAGATTGAAGGTATACACAAACGAAGGCCTCTAATCAAGATCACCAGTATAATTTATATCAAGAAATCACAAAACACTACAATCAAATAATCTTTAACACACATAAATCAAAATCTATAGTGCCTCTATGTTCTAAGATACCATAAATCGCTAGCATCCAACTTAATTGAACAAGTTTGTTTCATTAGAAACAATAAATCAAATATTCAACCTTAAATCCAATCAAAATATTTTGTAATACATTTGAAGGTCATAAGATTGTTTCTAATAAAAAAAATTATTTAAAAGAGAAAATATCTTGAGCTGCATCTATAGGAAAGGTTGTAAGACTCGATGTGTCAACTTCAATACTCAAGTTATAAGTCTAACTCTCAAGCATCTCATATAATACAATAAGCCTAATTACATAGATAAGTGACAAATGGAGTTGTAAGGCCTCAAATTTTAAATCATGTTAATCCCAAACTTCAAACACAAATCAAGATCCAAATTAAAAAATAAAGATACAAGCGCGCAACTCGCCAAAACATTTTGTTTGTATAAAGCCTTTAAAGATTTTTCTAATAAAATTCATTTGAACGAGAAAATCCTTTAAGCTGCCACACCTATAGTGACAGACTATGAGACTCACTTATAAGTTGTCTTAAAGTATGGTTGTAACTTTCGCCAATAGACATTTACAACATGTAAGCCCCAATCTCATGACTAAGTTAACAAAGCTTCACTAGATCACAATTTCATAATGTAAATCAAACTTACACAAAACTTAACAAAATTAAACCTTAAATTTAAGCCAAGTCATCCAAATTTGAGATCTAAATTTCTTAGATCGTATTTATCAAATTAAGATATAAGTCATACAATTGACCCAAAGTCATCAAAATTGACAATATTAATCTATCAGTATCTCTACCAATTAAGACATAAGACTACAAATTACCCAAAATTACTAAAATTGCACTAATAAAAATGTCATCCCATCTCCACTAAATCGAGGCATAGGTTATCTTCAAGTTGATACGAAGCCATTAAGCCCATAAAAATTAAACTAGACAATAAAATTCATAAATCTTCAAGTCGAGTATATTAAATATACAAATCTCATGTCTCATAAGCACTCCCTTAAAAAAAGAGATGCAAACCCTAACTCCTCAAATTCCTAAGTTGAGATTTTACCAATAACACAAACTTCATATCTCAATTCATCTCAATCAAATGCACAAATGTATAACGACAACACTGCAAATCAAGCTTTGAGATAGGACAAACATCTATGAGGCTAGTCAATAAAGAAACTTATATGTAGGCTTTCCTCCAAGAAGTAAGCATTATCTTTCCTTATATCAAAATCCCTCCAGCTCTTGTGAACCAAAGTTACTAGAGCAGGTCAAAGATTTTCTTATCCCACATAGATGTTAACCTTAATAGTTGATACATTAATGTCGATCGGCCGAATCTGAGGCATTTTCAATCTTGATCTAATCACCGATTTCAGATCTGATCAAGCCGTACCGATGAGGCGAGCATCGTCAGCGTAGTCGTTGAGCTCGAATCGACTTCGGATCAGTATCGAGTGAAAATGGATCCGATCTCCAAATGGTAGCAGACGTATTTATAATGATTGAAGCGGCTCGAGGCACGGCACGAATCGAATCATTAAAAGGCACATCATCAAAATACACCGATCGGGGATCGCGGCCGTCAGATGGGAGTGGTTGAGTTTTCCACAATTTGCCACTCCCAAAATCTATAAATAGAGCTTCATTCTCACCTTAGAGGGCCAGAATCGATTTGAAGACCGAGAGCTCGAACCACCGTCGACCGGCCGACGATCCCATCATCACCAGGTGTCTGGTCGCGAAGATCGAGTTAGGAGATCACTCCCAGTAGAAAAAGACCGTTCTTGCTCCTTTCTCCCCGAAGATCGAGGTTGCTCGTAAGATCGATTCGCTTTTGGGAAACTTCTCCTTGGGTTGGAGTTGACCGATATTGTATTTTTTCTACGGAATATTGTTTCCAGAAACACCTTCTTCTCCCGGTACGAAGCGGGGCGCGTATCTTTTGAACACATAGTGAAAGTTCTGAGGCCGTGGTTTCCCTTGGGTTTTCCACGATAACGCGTTCATATCCACTGTGTGTGTTGGATAATTTTTGGCTGACGAAGATCGCATCTACCAAATAAAATTCTAGCAAAAGTTTGGCCGTCGTGGGAAAAACAGTTCCCCATTGCTATATCTCCAATATGATTGGTAAGCGGGGTTTCGCGCTCCAACGCTCCTCATTCTAGGATCAGGGCGTCTCAACACTCTACATAACACTCGTCCCCGGTGAGGGTCAGCCCCTCTTTGGAAGATCGCGTTCAAGGATGGAGGATTCCCGAGCGAATTCTTGACTCTGAGGGCCGAGCGTTCAACACGCTGGAAGAGCAGGTTCCGCGACGCCGGCATAATCCGATTTTCTTCACGAGAATGATTGCAGGAATGGGATCAACAGTAGAGAACCCCTTGGCACCACATCCGAACTTACGGATCGCTAGTTCTACTCACCCCACGAATGGCTCACCGTGGTGAAACTCCACGTCATCTTATACCCGATGAACTACGGCAGTGCGGAAGAGTTCGTCAATCGAATGATCCATTCTCCGCCTCTTCCAAAGCTTCGTCCTTCGGCGAGATCATCTCAATACCCGTTAGGCGAGATTCAAGCTTCCCGGCATGGACCACTACGATGGCCGTCCGTGCGAGCATATCGATCACTTGAGCGATCATGCACATTCGGCGTCAAATGACTCTCGTGTCCGGGACTCTCAAAGGGCGGGGCTGCGGTTTATTATTCTTGGGGGTCCGTCAGATCATTTGGAGCTTCAGATTGTTTGTAGAGCTTCGACAAACAAGAGAATCATCGATTCATCACATCTCTAATCCATGAGCGATGGAGAGTCCTCAGAATATCCGAGGTTCTCCTCGAAGCCCGTGATCTGGGGTAGATCCGGAACTTTGAGGCGTGCTTCTCGGAGGACTCGGCGGATACTTATTCAATTGCGAGAGGCAGTCATTCCATTCTATGGTCCCACCGAATAGAGCAAATCTCGTGGTATCGGTGCTCATCGGCAATTTGAACCACCAGGCAAGCGGAAGAAGGTTCCCAAAGGTGATGTTCAAACATCTCGAAAAAAAAAAGAAGCGACAACCTCCCCAAAACCTCCTCGGCGACCTCGGATGACTGTCGAGAGGAAATATACTCTCAACACGTCATGCGCGAACATCTTTATTCAAGAAGAGGATAGCATCAAGTGGACGACCTTTAAAACACAGGTGAAAATCAAGAGAAATTCGTTTCATCCAGCTAGAGGCACTGAAGAGTGTCATCAGTGAAGGAGATTGAAAAGATATCGTCAGGGGAGCCGTTTTATACAAAACCAACCGCTCGTCCAAATCTTTGAGGGGCAACCACTCGGAGGAACCTGGCGGTGGGAGATAAACAATTGCGGGAGGGTGTTATCTAGCAAATATTCATTGCCCTTCAAGAGCCAAAGCGAAGAGTCTCGGGTTGACCATTCTATCACCTTTGATGATTTAGATCTAGAGCTTCGCAACATCAAGATCCTTGTCATCGGTCAGGGGTGATCCATGCTTCAATATTAAAGGATATTGATCGACAATGGGAGTTCGGTTGATGTTCTTTTTTATTCCACTTTCATTAGAGAAGAGAAGCTTCAACCCGGCGTTGTATGGATTTGATAATCGGCCGTAGTAGTGGAAGGACAATCGGTCTTCCGTAACTCTTGGAGAATTTCCCGACCGCACTTGATACAATTGTAGTCAAGTCGAGTCATCTGATATATTTGGGACCTCTCCCCATATTCGGCCTTACACATCGCCTCTCAAAATTCCCCGACACGGTGCGCGTGGTAAGTGGGAATCAAAGACAAGCGTCTTTATATGATTCGACCATTTACGTCAGTAACCCTCAACATCGAGAACTTCGATCTACGAGATGAAGATGCCTCTGGAAGGGCTTCTCCAGTTGAAGATGTAATTTGTCTTCTATCTCAGTTGATCCATCGCGAAGGTGAAGGTGGGATCGTTCTTTATCTAAATCGAAATCATAGATTTTACGCATAAAATCAACATATCTTTGCACGAGCGATTACGGGCATTGACAAAGTCATTCACTCCAAAGTTGACTCAACCTGGCCGGTGTCTGAAGAAAAGAACCTTCGCCGAGCGATTGCGGGTCAGAAAGAAATCCACGGAAGTCAAGTTCATTCGAGAAGTCTACTTCGGTTGGCAGTGTAGTGTTGTCGAAGAAGCGGTTCACGGAGAATGTGCATCGACTACGCCTAATGCATGCCCAAAAGATATCCCCGTATCGACCAACTAGTTGATGCGACATCGGGACATCGAATCTTTGAGCTTCATGGATGCTATTATCAAATCGGGATGAACAAAAGCAGATGAGGAAGCATCCTTCCAAGCAGATAAGGGACTATCTTGTATCGGTCATGCCATTCGGACTAAAAAACGGAGCGGTATCAGCGCATGAATAAGATCTTGAGGATCTTATAGGCACAATATGGAGGTGTATGTTGATGATATCTTGGTGAAGAGCTTGGAAATATCACATATTTACGATGCAGTGCTTTGACATTCTTCTACGACGGAGCAAGTGCGTTTTGGAGTTTCCTGCAGGAAATTCTAGGCTTCATGGTCACTCGGTAGGGATAGAGGCCAACCAGAAGATAAAAGCACTCAAGGACATGTCACCTCAGAACGATCAAGTCCAGCGTTTGGCGGAAGGATTTGACTTTATCCGCGATTCTTGGCCTTCGGAGATAAGTATCTACCATTCTTCAAAATCTTAAGGGGTGCGAGGAAATGGATTCCGGTGGACGGATGAATGTCGGGCTTTTGAGCTTGAGTCTATTTAGCCCCTATTATCAAAGCCTATCCGAGAGAAGTTGTATCTATCTTTCTTGTTTCTCTGCCGTAAGCTCGTCTGTCGAGGAGAATTCATTCTGACGCATTTCTATGTCGAAAATCCTTTCGATCACCGAAGGGCCTATCCATAGCGATAAAAGGCGTTGGATTACATTCTACGCAGTGCGGCAAATTTCGGGACTCCATCAGCGTCACACTCATCTTCCCGAATATTCGCAAAGCGATGTATCGGAAGGTTGATGAAGTGGTCGGTCGAGAGTTTGACATCCATTTTCTTCCGTCACGATATAAAGTCCAATCTTCGGACCGTTGTAGAATGTACCTTATCCATCCCAGATCAGATCATTCAAATCGATGGACATTATATGTTGATGGAGCTGCGTTTTCCGGTCGAGGCGAGGAATTTTGCTTATCTCCCAGTAAAATAAAAGTCTGAGGGCCAAAGTTCCGGCCACCAATAATGTCGGCGAGTCAGAGCCAGCGGGACTAAGGCTTCGCCATGTGAGGTCGAACTTAATATCCACCTGACTCACGACTTGTGGCCTGCGGGTTGAAGGAGACGATAGTCATCATGACTTGCCAGTCTTGCAAAGTCACTTCTTGCAGAATCGAGACCCATCGAGATATTCAGGGGCGAACACGGCGGATGCCTCTCAGTTAGCAACAACGACGAGACCTTTTCGAAAATACATGAGGGACATCCACTTTCCCGGTATTGAGCGGGTGATGATCTGGAGGGAAAGAATCTTCATGGATTGACCGTCATGTCCTTTCTTTGCGGGGCCTTGCTGAGACTACCGTCTTTCAGTCTCAGGCGTAGAGCATTGAACTTCACCATGTCGGGCTTCTGGCGGTCCTTCTTAGAATAAAGTGTCTACCATACCGGAGGCTAACTATGCAATGCGAGAGGTTCATTCGAGAATTTGTGGTGAACATTTGGGAGGAAAAGCCTCGCCTCAAAAAATGTGAGTTTTCTTGGCCTGATGAAAGCGTGGAGTTTGTAAAGAAGTGTAACAGTGTCGATTACATTCCGTCTCACTCATCACCATCAGAACTCACCAATCAGGAGCTGGCGCTTTGCTCGATGGGGATCGATATAATGGGACCCTTTCCCATTGCCTGACAACGAAAATTCATAATCTTAGCGTTGATTACTTTGAAGTGGGTGGAAGCGAGCCGTGGCCAAAATTACAAATGCAACAATTTGTGCGGAAAAATTATTTGTCGTTTGGCATTCCAAAGAAAATCATCATAGATAATGGGGAAGTTCACGGGAAAGACATTCACATCTTTCGCGAGCTGCGTATCAGTTAATCTGTATCCATAAAAGCGGCGTGGGACCAAGTGATAGAATCTTAAAATTTAAAACAGCCCAGAGCAATGGGCGAAAAACTATCCGATGTTCTTTGGGCTTACCGCTACATCAAGGACCCTACTTGGGAGAAAGCAGCCGCAATCTGTTTGGGCGGTATTATTAGGTCGACATCGGGTCCCAAACCCAAACCATAACTTTGATCGAAAGCGACGACGATAAAACCGATTCCATGGATCTCCAGAGACGCGACATGTCGTCAGAATGGCTTCTGTCGAAAGGATTGCTCGAGATTTCAACCGAAGGGTAAAAAGCGACCATATCATTTGGGGACCTCGTCCCCGAAGTCTCGACTCGGAGGAAAAGGAACAAACTCTCACCCGGTTTGGGAAGGCAGGTATGTGGTGGTGTCACAAATCAAGCGCAGCGCGTTGAGCTTAAGGATAGTATGGGAAGACTCTCACGTGCACGGAATGCTACAAACCTCGAAATACTACCGGTGATGTATCGACTTTTTTTATTCTAGTGAATCGGAAAACATTATCATCGTGTATGTTTGTATTGCAATTGTTGTTATCGAATTAAACATTTATCGATACTACGTTTGTCGTACTTATTGTCCGGCATCGTGAGGTGTTTGGATTTATGTTTATCTATGTTAAAGTTCTCATACTTATTGTGACTTTTTCTTGCTTATGCTTGCATTTTAAAACACGAGAAGATCATATTGTTGTATCTCATTCGAGGGTAAGATCGATCCCAGAATTGATCGATCTTCTATCTGAGTTAACATCGTCGAGTAGCAGCTCGATAAACAACCTTGGATAAGTTGGCAATCCTCATAGGCACTTTCTCTTTCTCCATAACATCATCGAGTAAATGCTCAGATACACAACCTAGGATAGATCGAGGTTAGAGAACCTCTATAAATATATTGTGCAAGTTTGTCATCAAGTAGCGCTACGGTAATGATCTTAGAATAGATCGAATTATCAAGGGATTCGATGATCTCTTACCGAATCTTTATCATGCACTTTTTGACTCAGAAAATATTCACAAACAATTTTTGTGGATTGTTAATATTTCTGAGAACATCAGTCTGATCAATGAAATAGTATCTGACCGAGCATTTTGACATAAAGGAACTACAACTACAGTCTTGATGGTCTCATCGGTAGATGATGAAGAACTATCAGTCATCTCGTCGTCATTAGAAGGGTGGGAAGCGAGGTAGGAGAAAGGACCTCGACACCGACTCTTGCTTGCGATCATGGCGTGTCCCCAGAAACCTCGGATGAAGCCTTCATCAACCTTTCCAGCCTTCACTCTCACATCTGGCGTGGTCTCGGCGAGCGTGATCGTATGATACTCTTGAAGGCTGTCGAGTTCTTGAAGTCCTCCGACTGTGATCCGTCTACGAGATAAAGCGACCTCTTTCTCGAAAGCGGCGTAACTCGGTTCTTTCTCAGACACGAAACCTTCTCGGAAAAGATCTTGAGATCCTTTCTGCGGCCTGCAATTACAGCCTCACTAATTCATCCAGAGTCATTCACCTTCACGGCGAAAGAAAGAGAAGTCGCGAATTCGGCTCGGTCTGCACTCATCAAGTTGATTCTCCAACGGACATCTCTTTTACTTTCTCCATCACAGCTTATATTCACCATGGAGAAACTTGACCTTCACGAACTCGAATTCGGTCATTCTGATGTTCATTTTGAAGTCAAGTTCTTTCTTTATATCACGAAATAAGAAAAATTACGTTAAGCACGAGGAAATGGGAAATAAAAGATGATGAGCATGGATTATTCAGTTCTTGACATCTTGACGAGGAATGATTGACGCCGGGAATGAAGATCCTTGGGGCGACTACTCGAAAGGGCAGACTCTTTTGGTTATCGATATCACCATCACCTCTTAGCTCTTTCTCTTCTTGGAGGCGGGTCCTTCTGGCGGGGAAGAAGGGCTTGGGAGATCGGGAAACCTCTTTGTTGGGCTTTCTCAGCAGCGCATAAAGGCATCGGGATGAATAGAAAGCCCTCGAACAAAGATTCCCTAAATCTGTTGATATATCGAATCTCAATCGAAGATCTTGATATTACGGAATTTCGTCCGCGGGATATCTTCATCACCACGTGGGGAATGGGTAAATCTCGACTTTCCCCATTTCTCGAGGAAGACGTCATTCTTCACAAAAGAATCTGCTTGCCCAACTCTTGGGAGGATCGCCGTCCAGGAGGTCAGTAGCAGACTCCTGCGGTGTGTGCATGCATGTAAACTTGCACGTCCGTCACGAGGTATCGATGTAGTCAATTCGCGCTCGAAAAAAAAGTCCCATCCGCGATCGTCATTGTCGCTGGCGGGAAATGCAAAATCTTTGACAAAATGGCGATCATCTCGGGGATGGGAAAGCCGATCCGCGCCCAAACTCATCTAAGTAAGTGGTGAAATACCCGGAGGTGGGCTCTATCGGACTTCTTGGACACTTAGAACCAAATCATTGAATAATATTTTTTCAAGCCACGATCAATGTGTCTCCGTGATCGGCGACTCCAGAATCTTGATCCTCCCTTTTAGAAGGTTCCCGTCATTTGCCTCAGATTCTGAGGGTGGACGTGTCTTTTCAAGATTCTCACCCATCTACAAACATTGACAGCTTCGTGATCGAGATGAAAATTATTCAAGGAGAGTGCAAACTCCCACGGAGGTATGCACTCGGCTTGTTGGAGATGAGGTAGAGGTTGATCGAAGAGAATGAACTCCCACAGGGGGAGGCATGCACTCGGCTTGGTGGAGATGAGGTCGATCGAAGAGTGCCAAACTCCCACAGGGGAGGCATGCACTCGGCTGGGGGGTAGAGGTGGATCAGGTGCGTGCAAACCTGCTTTGATTCAGCTAATTTCTCTGAAAAGTAAGAACATGACATCACCTCAGAATCAAGGCGGTCAAACGAGGCGGTTGATACCTCTTCTTTAGCACAGAACAACGGCGTATCTGTGGGCGATCCTCTAACGGACGGTCAGGAGTCGAAGAAACCACGGCATTATCTGGCGGGCGATCGCCTCAAATAATCAGAACTCGAAGCAGAGGAGATTGCATTTCCCTCTTACCCGAGGGGTTTTATAGACCCCAGGGGAAAAAGGGTAAAACAAAAAATCCTTCAAAACCCTTAAGCAGCCTCTCGGTCGGGCCCATGACAGGCAGGTGGTAGCCTTGAACCCGTAGTATGCCTTGCCGCATACCTTGCCTGCACCCCGCCTCAGCCCACCTCCGACAGCCTGGCCATGATCCGGGGCCAGGCAGCGTCGTCCTCCATGGCGTGTGGATGGCCCGTGATCAGCCCGCTCCGTCAGCCGAGACCTTGGCCGTCGTGTGGCGAATCTGAACCATGGTCACGCCCCACGTGGTATTGCATGGCCCATGGTATGACCCGGCAATCAGCCCGCCAGCGTGTAGGCATCGATGGCGTGGCGGTAACCTGGTATGACCCCGTATGATAGCAGCGTGGCCGTACGTGGCATGACGTGGCGGCGTGGCCGCTGGGCGCCTGTTGACCAGCGCCAGAGCCGTTCGTGAACCTCCAGGCCGTCGGCGCTTCGCCCGTAGCCAGCCGTGGCCTGAACCTCGGCCCGGAACGGGCGCGAAAACTTAGTAAGTGTCCGGTCCATAACCTCAAAATATCCGCCATACATTGCACGCGTCGACTTTTATAATATTGTCTTTGTTATGAAGATCTGTTCTCAAATCTTGATTGGACTCTCGATTTCATTTGTTATTTTCAAGTATTTGACATATATTTTTTGGATGGCGAGATAATGTCACCCAAAAATAGGAGCAATCATCCGAGAAAATTAATCGATCAACACGAATCTCAAGCATTTTGAAATGCTTGATCTAATCACCGATTTGACAAACTTACATCAAGCGGCCGTCACCGATGAGAACATAACATCAGCGTAGTCGATCAGAGCTGGTCGACTCATCAGCTATCGGGCATGAAAATGGATCGATCAGCCGAATGGTCACAAAATGGTATTTATAGTCGGATTCGGCTCGTCGAGGCGACTCCAGCGAATCAAGATCACCCAATTGACATCATTAAGGCACGGATCATCAAAATACACCGTCGATCGGGGATCGCCGGTCAGATGGGAGTGGTTGGAGTTTTCCACCAATTTACAAGGCTGCCACTCCCTCTATAAATAGAGCATTCTCACGAGAGGGCCAGAATCGATTTGAAGAGAGCTCGAGAACCGGTCGACCTTGCGTAGGCGATCTATCCTGCACCACCTAGTGCGAAGATCGAGCTCGCCCAGGAGATCACTCAGGGGACTAGAAAAGACCAGTTCAGCTCCTTTCTCACGAAGATCGAGGTTGCTCCCAGGAAGATCGGTTCTGCTTTTGGGAAACTTCTTGGGTTGGAGTTGGCCAGATGTGTATTCTACACTCGGAATATTGTTTTGCCTGTAAACACCTTCTTCTCAGGAACGAAGCGAGGCGCATCTTTTGAACATAGTGAAAGTTCTGGGCCGTGGTTTCCTTAGCGGGTTTTCCGTATTTACGTGTATCACTTGTGTGTTGGATAATTTTTGACTGACGAAGATCTGTCTAGGAATAAAATTTCGCATAATGGTTAACCTTGAGGATCACCTTAAGTTAGAGGTCAAATGTGGGTCAAACTTAAAGACACCATCAAATAAAAATTCATCGGTATGCTCATGGTGCTCTTCTTTCCAGCGTTGGTCTAACACTTGGTCTTGCATTCTAAATACGATGCATTAAACCTTTAAACCAATCTTACTACAAATCAATCAATGAACAATAATTATCATGCAAAACACTTCTTAATAGCGATATTGGTTCCCCTAAATTGATTATATTTAGGTCCATATCAATGGATCTCACCAATACATAATGAATAGCTTAAGTTTACTTGCCCAACCCACTTGGAATATCGGAAAAGGCAATAGATGATTCTTAACCAAACTCCTTGGATGATATAGTTGTTAGCCCTTTGTTATTGATTAATAGGGCCATTAAGTTCATCCAAGTTGATGGAACTAAGAGATCTTGATCAAGTTAAGCACCCATCCCACAAAAATACCCTTAATGCAAGAAGAAAATTAACCTTCAACAATTTAGAGCGCACATAATGTCCTTAAACAAGAGTATCATCCAGTATCATCCTCAAAATATAATTAAGTATGCTCAATTCTCATACCTAATATAAACCCAAGAAAGTTTCACATTATTGTCTAAGTTAAAAAATTATGTTCTCATAACTTTTTTGGGGCGGGAATATAATTATGCGAAACAAAGTTTCCCTAACTCGAGAAAGAATGCCACTAAATTTATTGAGGAAATTAATCCAGCTAGGTTGCAAACCTGTTTACACTCTAATCAATACATAAGGTTACAAATAAGAGAAAAACTTAAAGATGTCTCTCATTGGATGTTATCTTACCATCAACAAACCAGATATTCATACATTATAGTAGTAATAAGTTAACAAATACAAACTCCCAACGAAAATATTAGGATGTTATCATGTCTATCCTTAATTATATCATAAAGCCTCTCTAATAAAAGATCCACTATACACTAAGAAAACATTACCATGCATGCCTTCCTGATGCTGACCATAATGGGTTAAATGATGATACAAAATTCCCATTTGAGAACTATATATTATGGGAGGGAACTTGGTCAAATAGAAAAGTAATGGTACTCAAATCAAGTATTAAAGAAAAATATAGAACCATGGTTTGCTCTATTTGTCAGATGATGTAGATTACGACTCTCCTTGGAAAATTTATGTATCAATGTAACAACCAATGATCTTAAACCATAATAATCATGTTGCCATCTACATTACAAAAAATCTTATATTTCATGAAAGAACACAATACATTGAGGTTGACTATACTTTATATTCAATGTAATTCTATAAAAGAAAATCACTATTTCTCATAATCCCAACTAAGAATAATTTCCAGATATATTCATCAAGGCTATGAGTCTAGTATAGTTTTTAAGTAATGTAACAAAATGGGGCAAGTTAAATAATATCTTGAGAGAGAGTGGTGGCATAAGAAATACCTTTTCAAGAAGTTTCCCTAAACATGATTAATGGAACATAATTGTTTCGTTGTGCCTTGGTTTATTATATTGATTCACATAAGAAGTTATTTTCCCTCTAACGCTTCCTACACGGCTTCTATCCAATTTACCTTCAATCTTCTCTTTCTTTTTATCCCCCTAATCCATGAGCAATGTTCAAGTATATAAAATTAACACTACAATAGGCAATGCAAAAAATAAGATGAATAATTTAGAAATACATGATGCATAAATAAAAATTTTCACACTTCTATTTCACAGCGTTTAGAGTTGTTTCAATTGTTTTAGTTTAAAGCGTTAATTATGAATGAACTTTGCACGATGTCCCATTGTCATACAATCATCAAACTTAATAGATCTGATCCCTAAAGTTGTCCTTATCATATTATCTATCTTTTATGTACAAGTTTCACAAACATTTTCACAAACACTTACACTCCCTTTCAATTATCATGCATTTTACGACAACATGAAAAAGGCATAAGATACTTAGATAACTTACAGGACCAAAATATCTTGAATCTAAGCTTGAAGAAGAATTGTCGCCCTCAACCCAACAATGTCCATCAGGAATTTTCAACATATCAGAAGAAACACAAATCCATTCACCAGGTAAAGCTATCAATCGTTTGACATATATTTGCTTGTGATTACTTGGAGATCTGTTAAAGAAAAAAAAAACATATGATGCAGCTGCATGAATATAAAATAATGCAGAAGCAATCACAGGAATGCATCTTACTAAACTAATAAAAATAGAGAAATGTCATTCAACTTACCGAAAAATCACAACATCTCCTTGAGAAAACTTGAAGTTGTGAAGGCAAAATCTTTCAATTAGTACAAGATCACCTGTAATAAAGAAGCTTTGCACATAAATGTATAATCAGCCTCTTACAATCATTCTTGAGGACAGATCTTTTTAGTTTTTCTTCCGATAATAACCACTTGGTATAAAGGTATTACCTTTTAAATACCCTGGGAATGAGGTAGAACTTGAGGTAAATGTAGGATGCATGGAGTTACCTCGTACAGGAGAAACAGTCAAATACCTATCTGATATCGTGATGCCAAATAGTGCACCAGTTACAGATTTCCTTGTAAGCAGCCATAAAGAATTCAATGTTCCCATATCCTAACTCTGTCGATAGATATAAATGATTAGAAACAATATGTTGCTAGACAAAAAGAAAAGAAAATTGTTTAAATGAAAAGGTAAATTGCAAATTAAACTAAAGCAAACATGCAGATATGCACGAAATATTAGCAAGCATGATGGGATTTTTTTTTAGTTAAACTTATGTTTCTATCTGTATTAACTCTAAGGTAAATTTAATTCATATTATGGCCCCAATAATCTGTAAATTTAATTCATATTATGGCCCCAACAATCACCTCTAGCACCGCATCACATGATCAATACAAATGGTTAATAGTTGAACCCATGCTGAAACTAGTTTGTGATCCAAAGCAAAAGTACTTCTCCACAACATAATTCTTCCAATCAATCTTGCTCCTAATCTTACAACTTCAGTAGTATAATCTGTGCATGCATGATGGCAATAAATTTTAATTTTCATGAGTTAAGCTTATGTTTCTATTTGTATTAACTTTAAGATCAACTTGCTTCATATTATGGCGCCAACTATCACCTCTAGCACCACATCACATGATTTCTTTGTCCCTTCTTTTATTGATCGTTGTGCTGAACAGCAAACTGCAATCAATCAATTGAAACCAAGCATTGAACGTGACAAGTCACAAACCATAACCTATATTTGTTTTATGGATCGTTGTGCTTAAGGAATAAAAGTAAAACCAGTGTTCCCTACAACCATTGTAGCAGATTTACACACTGCATCTAGCTATCACATTTCCTGCCTAAAAGAAAATAGAAATTTAAATCACTGCTGGACAAAATGGTCAGCTAAATCATATAGTAGAGAAAGAATGCATACCTTCTGAGGATAAATGAATATATTGAACATAATTGATCAATTATTTCTAAAAAAAATAACACACATCTCAAATAATCCTCATCAAGCAATCCTTACATCATGTGGAATGAATATATTCAACATCAACTGACAACTTAAGGATGGTTAATAAGTGAAAAAAAAAATTTGCTCTCCCTATGACAATAGGAAGTATAGAAATCATGTTTTCTAACAAAATTGAATGAAGCGTATAGAAATTTAACATGGTGAACAAATTTATGAAAATAATGTATTAATCATCAAGCTTGTTTTGTCACTCTATAGAATATGAAATTCACTGATCTGTCATTGAAACTCCATATATTAATTGCTTCAGGCACTAATTTTAACTTCCCTTCCATAAGCGTGTCCAATCTACCAATAAATGATTTTGTAATTGAATCAAACATGATCCATGATGCATCTACAAAACAGATCGAGGTTAAAGGGATCTCACATTGGAATGCACTAATCTCGATTTATTCAGAAATCTACAGATTTGTTCCAGTTTTTTTTTGCGCGAAAAAGTAACGGCGGCACACCGAGGAGCAGGAGAAGACGATGCTGGGAAGAGATCAAAGAGGATAGTGGAAGACTTGTGCGAGGAAAGTGATGGACAAGGAGAAACAAGCACTTGCAGCTTCGTTCAGGTTGTCCGGGCCGGACGACGGCGAACAAAGAAGGTCGGCGGCTACGATCCGTCTGATGCAATGGGGAAGTTTGGTAGCGGGATTTGAGCAGGATTTTAGCTTAAATCCTGCCAAACGGTCCAAATGGACAAGTAAAATCCTACAAAGTTTTAAATCCCGTTTATGCTCCGTTTTGCCCTAAATTCCGGATTTAGTAAAACCTGTTGGTGGATTTACGAGATTTAGACAAGTAGAAGCGCGCGAAGGGCGGTGGAAGGAAAGACGAGGATTACCTTCGTGTAGTCTGTTCGTTTCCTCAATGATTTCGGGTAGGAGCGGAGCGGCATGCGGAGAAGTAAGAGAGTTTTCAGTTTCGGAGGTCGTCGTCTTTCCCCGCGACGCGACTGTAGTAGTCGGGAAAATCTTACAGCCGGAGTCCCGACGTAAAGACCTAAACCACATCTAAGGGTAATAAAATATGATTTTCTTTTACATTAGTGTTGTTTGGTTGCTGAAATACAATATAAATTAAATGGAGAGATTTTAATTTTTTTAATATTTAATTTTAAGTAAAGTAAATTTTTAATATAATGTAATATATTCTAAATACATTATAAAAATTATTTTTGATATATTTAAAATTTGACAGGAGGCTATTTGATTGCCAGCATTTGGAATATATTGTAAACCAAATGTAGAGATTTTAATTTTTTTGATGTTTAATTTGAAGTAAAGTAAATTTTCAATATAATGTAATATATTTCAAATACATTACAAATATCATTTTTGGTGTATTTGAAATTCATCCATTTCGAATTCAAATCTGGCCAATATAAAGTGATGCTAGTCGTTGGGTCGTGTAGCCGTAGCCGCCACGTCGCGTCGTAGTCATAGCGCCGTCATCAAACCTTCAAAATACTTTACATTATATTTTCTCAATCAAACAAAAAAAAGTAAAGTTATGGATTTGTAAAACTCTCAATCAAACAACTGTAAATTAATCATTTTACACTGAATTTTTCTTTACATTGCATTCCTTTTATACTGCATTCTAAATGCAGGCAACCAAATAGCCCCTTTAACGTTATTTGAATCTGACTTGACTTAGCATATTAAAATAGTGGGAAAACATCATTTTAATATGCAAAAAAAAAATTAAAAGTAATATATAAATAAATTTAGGGTATAATATATATTTTTTAGAAGAATTGAGCTCAAAGAAGAGAAACAAAAAAATTTTATTTCAATTTCAGAAAGAATTATGAAGATGGAGAACGAATTTGAAAGTTATAGCTTTGATATTATGACTAATTTAGCGGATAATATCTTAGATATAAATACATCGGTAAATTTTTTTCATCATTTTATATATACAGTTTTTTTAAAACAGTCAATGATATTCTTTGAAATTCTTTTATATAATATATATTTCATATACTATTTGGAGTTCTTTGCAAGAGAACTTTGGGGGTTTTTAGAGTTGTTTTGCATATGTACTCTCTATACTCTCATGAGTATACACCGCATTTTCTCAAAATTTTCAACTTTAGGCCTGTCATATGTTAGTATATCCTATTGTAAGATGTTTAAAGATGTTTCATGAAGAATTTGATAGTTTTTGAAGCTTTTTTGTATGTGTGCTCCATGTACTCTCATAAGAGTACACCTTATTTTTTTAATTTTCTCAACTGTGAGGCTTGTCGTATGTTTAGTATATCCTATTGTAAGATGTTTGGAGATGTTTCATGAATAATTTGATAATTTTTGGAGATATTTTGCATGTGTACTCTCTGTACTCTCATGAGAGTACACCCTATTTTTTCAGTTTTTTTAGTTATGTGGCTTGTCATATATTTAGTACATCCTATTGTAAGGTGTTTGGAGATATTTTATGAAAATTTGGGAATTTTTGGAGTTATTTTCTATATGTACTCTCTGTACTCTCATTAGGGTACATCCTATTTTTTTAATTTTTTCAGCTGCAGACATGTCATATGTTTAGTAAATCTTATTGTAAGTTGTTTGGAGATGTTTCCTGAAAAACTTGGAAATTTTTGAAGCTATTTTGCATGTGTAATCTCTATACTCTCATGAGAGTACACCCTATTTTTAAATTTTTTCAGCTGTGGGGCATGTCATATGTTTAGTACATCATTTTGTAAGCTATTTGAAGATATTTTCTGAACAATTTGATAATTTTTGAAGCTGTTTTATATGTATACTCTCTATACTTTTACGAGGGTACACCCCATTTTTCTAAAATTTTCAAGTGTGGGGCTTATCATATGTTTAGTCTATCATATTATAAGATGTTTGGAGACGTTTCATGAAGAATTTGATGATTTTTGGAGCTATTTTGCATGTGTACTCTATGTACTGTAATGAGGGTACACCCTATTTTTTAAAATTTTTTCAACTATGAGGCTTGTCATATATTTAGTACATCCTATTGTAAGATGTTTGGTTTCATGAAGAATTTGGAAGTTTTTGAAGTTGTTTTGCATGTATACTCTATGCACTCCTATGAGGATACACCCCATTTTTTTAATTTTTTTCAACTGTGAGACTTGTCATATGTTTAGTATGTTATATTATAAGCTGTTTGGACATATTTCCTTGAAAATTTTAGGGTTTTTGGAGCTATTTTGCATGTGTACTCTCTATACTCTCATGAGAGTACACCCTATTTTTTCAATTTTTTTAATTATAGGGCCTCTCATATATTTAGTGCATTCTATTGTAAGCTGTTTGGAGATGTTTCCTGAAGAATTTGATAATTTTTAGAGCTATTTTGTAGGTGTGTTATGTATACTCTCATAAATATATACCATATTTTTTTCAATTTTTTTAACTGTGGGGCTCATCATATGTTTAGTATATCCTATTGTAAATTGTTTGGAGATATTTCTTGAAGAATTTAGTGATTTTTGAAACTATTTTGCATGTGTACTCTCATGAGGGTACACCACATTTTTTTAAATTTTCAACTGTGGAGCTTATCATATGTTTAGTACATTTTATTGTAAGCTATTTGGAGATATTTTCTAAAGAATTTAAGAGATTTTTGGAGCTATTTTTCATGTGTACTCTCTGTACTCTCATGAGGGTACACCCCATTTTTCAATTTTTTAACTGTGTAGCTTGTCATATGTTTAGTATATCCTATTATAAGCTGTTTGGAGATATTTCTTGAAGAATTTGATGGTTTTTGAAGCTGTTTTGCATGTGTACTCTCTGTACTCTCATGAGAGTACACTCCATTTTTTTAATTTTTTCAACTGTGGGGCTTGTCATATGTTTAGTATATCATATTTGTAAGTTGTTTGAAGATGTTTCATGAAGAATTTGGGTATTTTGGAGCTGTTTTGCATGTGTACTCTATGTACTCTCATGAGAGTACATATTTTTTTTCAAAATTTTTAATTGTGGGGCTTGTCATATATTTAGTACATCATATTGTAAGCTATTTAGAGATGTTTCATGAAGAGTTTGTGATTTTTGAAGATATTTATATGTGTATTTGCTATACTCTCATGAGGGTACACCACATTTTTTCAATTTTTTTCAACTGTGAGACTTATCAAATGTTTAGTACATCCAATTGTAAACTATTTGGAGATATTTTATGAAGAATTTGGTGGATTTTTGGAGCTATTTTGCATGTGTAGTCCATGTGTACCCTTAAAATATATTTGTGTCTTTGTAGATGAATGAGGTTAATCACCGATGCGATGATAAAGCCGTTATATCTCATGAACCAATTGTGGGCAAACTCCTTGGCACCACTGTTCACAATAAAAATGAGGCATATAAGATGTACTGTAATTATGCACATCAAATTAGATTCAGTGTTAGGAAGGATCATACTAGTTGTTGCCTGAATTCGAAGAATTTGAAATCAAAGGATTTTTTATGTGCAAAAGTAGGTCTGAAGAAAGGTGTCAATCTAAACGCCACCAAATTTGAAACCGACACGAAGTAATTGTCCGGCCATGATTAGATTTTCTATTGATTTATATGGGAATTGGAAGGACAAAAAATACATAAAAAGTCATAATCATTCATTGATAAAGTCGGGTGACCTACATCTTCTCAGATCATACAGAGGCATCACCGATGAGAAGACGGTTGTGTTGAAGTCAATGATAGAGGCTGAAATTAGAGCAACTTATGCATTTAGCTATCTTATTGAGAAGTTAGCAGCGTGGAGAATATTGGTTTTACAAAAAGAGATGCTTTCAATTACATCCAAAAAGAAAGAAGATCAAGGATTGCGAATGGTGATAGTAATGCATTAATACAGTTGTTCAAGAAAAGGCAAGCGGGGGATGGAATGTTTGCATAGGATGTCCAAGTTGATGAGTCAGACAGCTTAGTCAGTTTTTTTTTAAGCAATGACATGTCAATGATAGAATATAATTATTTCGAGGATATCATAATTTTTTATACAAATTATCGACTCAATAAATATAATCTAGTTTGTGCACATTTTGTTGGAGTGAATCATCACTAGCAAAATATCTTATTTTGAGTAGTCTTTTTATCAGAAAAGATAATTGAGTCATTCACATGACTATTCAAAATATTTCTCCGGTTAATGAATGATAGACATCCTATAATAATATTCACTGATCAAGATCAGGCAATGGCCAGAGCTATCGAAATTGCATTACCACATACTTGCCATAGGTTGTGCCAATAGTATATTTCTAAGAAAGCTCATTCAAATGTACATTATTTTAATAGTAATAAGACAGTATAAAGTCTCTTTTATACATGTATGAGTAAGTGTGATTCAGAGGATGAGTTTGAGCAAGCTTGGTCTACCATGCTAAAAGAAGGCAATTTGCATGATCATGCTTGGCTGTCTAAGTTATATAAAATTAAATGCAAGTGGTCCACCACATTCTGCAAAGACTCATTATGTATGGGTATCTTATCAACGCAATGTAGTGAGTCCATGAATAATGTTGTCATGGAATCTCTAAACCAACAAATTTTATCACTGATTGTTTCTTGGGATTGGAGAAGGTTATGGATACATGACGACAAAATGAATATGATGAATATTTCAAGTGAAGTCAGTCAGCAATTGTTCATGTTGTTAAAACCAGTCCAATTCTAAAACAAGCTGTTATGTTTTACACATGAAACCTTTATACAACATTTGAAGAAGAATTTTTTCATGGAGTTGGTAGATTAGCAACAAATGTATAATATGACAATCCCATGGAGTATTTGGTGAGAAACTTAAAGAATAAAAGTTCTTCCAAAATATGGATTGTCCATTTCGACAAGACATGACTAAATGTAACTTATAGTTGTAAAAAATTTGAAATGATTGGGGTACTTTGTGCCCATTGCATTCAAGTTCTGAGTCAGGAAGATATTGTGTGCATTCCAGAGAAATATCTTCTCATACGATGGTCAACCAGAGCAAAGAGGGATATCTACTTTGACAGTGCTTACAGGATCTTAAAAGATGTTCAAGGTAATTATGGAAATGAAACTGACATTATTTTTTAATCACACCAAATGCATGATATCAAACATTAGCAATAAATGTAATAAGAAAGCTGAGGAGCATATGTTGGGTTTCTTAAAGAAACTATCTGATAATATTAATTCTATATTATGTGGGAATTCACCACCAACTGGAAAAATAACTAAGAAGAAGAAGTCTACTATAACAGATAAAGGAACTGACTTAGTAAAGGATCTAGTTAAGAAACGATCAAAGGGTGTTTCCAATATAAGGCTGAAAGGATATTGTGAGAGAAACAAGAAAGTCAAGAGTAATTTTCCACCTATCTCTAAATTTATAGTCTTCAAATATTGTTGTTAAACTTTAAACCATTATATTTTTAATGCTACAGAGACAAAAAAAATAAGCTGCGAAAGGTGGAGAGCATAAAGGGTCACTCATTGCAACACTTTTTTCTATTATGCAGAGAGCTTTTCAGAGGTATGCAGGTATAACACTTCATTCCTGCTGTTACATATATCAGTAACTGATATGATATTCTATCTTAGAAATTTAACTCAAGCTTAACCATCAATCAGTCGGCTGAAAGATACACCAAGCTAAAGATGGATATCATTACAGGGAAACATTATAATGTGTGATATCATTTAATTGTCATGTGTTCTTTAAATGTATATACTTTAATGTCAATTTGATTGAAAGTGTGTCAATTAGTAGTTATTATATTATACTTTAAAGGTAAACTTTGTAATATGACTTATGTTGCTTATGTTTTTAATATACTGTTGATATTTTTGTACTTTAAATCACTGAAAATTCCTCTTAATAGAGTCAAAGTTATTACACCAAAATTTACTAAATAATTTATTTCCAAACAAGATAGAATAGTTGAAAAAACTTGAAAAAAATGAGATATACTCTCATGAGAGTACAGAGAGTACACATGCAAAATAAATCCAAAAACCCATCCAGACGCCTACAAACAGCTTAGAATAGCATCTACTAAACATATAAATGAAAAGCAGTGTAGATTAAATGAAAAAATTGAACAAATGGGGTATACCCTCATGAGAATACAGAGAGTACACATTCAAAACTGATCTAAAAATCCACCAAGAAGCCTCCAAACAGCTTAAAATGACATCTACTAAATATTTTATCTCTAAACAGGGTAGAATAGCTAAAAAAATTTTAAAAAATGGGATGTACCCTCATGAGTGTACAAAGAGTACACACACAAAACAGATCCAAAAATCCATCTAGACGTCTACAAACAGCTTAGAATAGCATCTAATAAACATATAAATGAAAAATACTATAGATTAATGAAAAAATTTGAACAAATAGGGTGTACTCTCATGAGAGTACAGTGAGTACACATTTAAAACTAATCTAAAAACTCACCAAGAAGCCTCCAAACAGCTTAGAATGACATCTACTAAATATTTTATCTCCAAACAGGGTAGAATAGCTGAAAAATTTTAAAAAAATAAGATATACCCTCATGAGAGTATACAGAGTATACATAAAAAATAGATCCAAAAACCTATCCAGACACCTGTAAATAGCTTAGAATAGCATCTACTAAACATATAAATGAAAAACAATATAGATTAGCTGAAAAAATTTGAATAAATGGGTGTACCCTCATGAGAGTACAGAGAGTACACATTCAAAACTGATCCAAAAACTCACTAAGAAGCCTATAAATAGCTTAAAATGACATCTACTAAATATTTTATCTCCAAATATGGTAGAATAGCTAAAAAAATTTTAAAAAATACGATGTACCCTCATGAGAGTATAGAAAGTACGCATACAAAAAAATCCAAAAACCCATCTAGACGCCTACAAATAGTTTAGAATAGCATATACTAAACATATAAATGAAAAACACTCTAGATTAGCTGAAAAAATTTGAACAAATGAGGTGTACCATCATGAGAGTACAGAGAGTACACATTCAAAACTGATCCAAAAATCCACCAAGAAGCCTCCAAATAACTTATAATAGCATGCACTAACTATTTTATCTTCAAACAGAGTAGAATAGCTGAAAAAAATTAAAAAATGGGGTGTACTCTCATGAGAGTACAGAGAGTACACATGAAAATATCTCCAAGAACCCATCCAGATGCCTTCAAATAATTTAGAATAGCATATATTAAATATTTTATCTCCAAACAGGATAGAATAGCTGAAAAAATTAAAAAATTTGAAAAAATCCTCATGAGAGTACAAAGAGTACACATTGAAAATAACTCAAAAAATCCATCAAGAAGCCTTTGAACAACTTATAATGACATCTACTAAACATTTTATCTCCAAATAGGGTAAAATAGCTGAAAATTTTGAAAAAATGGAGTGTACCCTCATGAGAGTGCAGAGAGTACACATTCAAAACTAATCCAAAAGCCCACCAAGAAGCGTCCAAATAGCTTAGAATGACATCAACTAAACATATAAATGAAAGAAATGGTAGAATAGGTGAAAATTTAAAAAAAAAATGGGGTGTACTCTCATGAGAGTACAGAGAGTACACATGGAAAATAACTCTAAGAACTCATCCAGATGACTCCAAACAGCTTAGAATAACATCTACTAAATATTTTATCTCCAAACAGAGTAGAATAGCTAAATAAATTGAAAAATTAAGGTGTACTCTTATGAGAGTACGGAGAGTACATATTAAAAATAACTCCAAAAATCCCTCAAGAAGCCTCCAAACAGCTTATAATGGCATCTACTAAATATTTTATCTCCAAATAGGGTAGAATAACTAAAAAAATTTGAAAAATGAGGTGTATCCTCATGAGAGTACAGAGAGTACACATTCAAAATAACTCTAAAACCCACAAAGAAGCCTCCAAATAGCTTATAATGGTATCTACTAAATATTTTATCTCCAAAGATGGTAGAATAACTGAAAACATTAGAAAAAATGAGGTATACCCTCATGGAAGTACAAATAGCACACATTCAAACTGATCCAAAAACCCACTAAGAAGCCTCCAAATAGCTTAGAATGACATCTACTAAACATATAAATGAAAGAAAGGGTAAAATAGTTGAAAAAAAATTAAAAATATTAGGTGTACTCTCATGAGAGTACAGAGAGTACACATAGAAAACAGCTCCAAGAACCCATCCAGATGACTCTAAACAGCTTAGAATAGTATCAATTACACATTTTATCTCCAAACAGGATAGAATAGTATCAATTACACATTTTATCTCCAAACAGGATAGAATAGCAAAATAAATTGAAAAAATGAGATGTACCCTCATCCGAGTACAGAGAGTACACATTAAAAATAACTCCAAAAATTCACCAAGAAGCCTCCAAATAGCTTCTAATGGCATCTACTAAATATTTTATCTCCAAACAGGGTAGAATAGCTAAACAAATTTGAAAAAATGAGGTGTAATCTCATAGAGTAGAGAGAGTACACATTCAAAATAACTCCAAAACCTCACCAAGAAGCCTCCAAACATCTTTGTAATAACATCTATTAAACATTTTATCTCCAAACAGGTAGAATAGGTGAAAAAAACTAGAAAAAATGGGGTGTACCCTCATGGGAGTATAAAGAGTACACATTCAAAATTGATCCAAAAACTCACCAAAAAGCCTCAAAATAGCTTAGAATATCATCTATTACACATATAAATGAAAAACAATATAAATTAGCTGAAAAAATTAGAACAAATGAGATGTACCCTCATGAGAATACAGAGAGTACACGTTCAAAATTGATCCAAAAACTCACAAAGAAGCCTCCAAACAGCTTAGAATGGCATATACTTAACATTTTATCTCCAATCAGGATAGAATAGCTAAAAAATTTTTTTAAAAAAAGAGGTGTACTCTCATCAGAGTACAGAGAGTATACATTCAAAATTGATCCAAAAATCTACCAAGAAGCCTCCAAACAATTTAGTATAACATCTACTAAACATTTAATTGAAAAGTAATGTATATTAGCTGAAATTACCCATAAACTCACTCCATAAACCACCTAATTCCCAAGGACTAAACTCTAGACAGCTTACAATGGAATGTACTAAACATATGACAAGCCCCACAGTTGAAAACAAATTAAGAAAATAAAGAAACTGTACAATACAGATAAATAGCATCTAAAAATAGCTTACAATAGCATGAACAACACAAACAAATACAGAGATAATTTACATTTAGATTTTCACACTTTATTCATATGCACAACAACCTTCTTATACTCAACATTTTACAGCTCAATTATTTCATATTTAAACAAAAATAGCATAAGCAAACTCAACTTTAAAGCAATTCATTTTCTTTGGCCAATCTTGGTGCTCAGCCCAATCCACTGGAGGTTTGCTGATCGCTGCCTCCATATATTTGCACACAAATATCCCATAATCAATATTATTTTCTTGGACTGGTAGACCAATGATCACTTCGATTAACCATTCTTTAGGATTACTCTCAAAAGCCTGACTAACATCTTGGACGAGTAATTTGATCTAAAGAGTTAAAAATAAAGGTCAAGAGTTAGGTACAAAGTATGCATTTGAGATGAACTGAAAATGAGAAGAATTCTTACAATATCAGGAAGAATGGCCTTATGAGTTGGGTTTGGCAGCGAGTCATAGAAATATCAAGCTCCTTTCTTAATATGCCTCACCAGTAGTGTCCAATGCTGATTATTAATAACTAGAAGTAAGAGTAAATCAACTACTGAAACACTATATGTAGTAACATACTGGATGGATATTTTGCTTTCTTTTGCTAGACCATATTTAGCATAACTCTACAATAATTAAAAAAAATAAAAATTAGTAGCTTATAATTATCAAAACTTTGGAAGGCATCATATAACCCAAAACTCCGTGCACTAACTCACCCAGTGTAGGCATGAGACATATAGATAGGGGACATATAGCCCAGGACAGATATTATTCTTCTCGGATAGCAAATAAGCGAAGGCATCAATGTGTGCATCTGATAGATACTGATCTGTCAGATTCATCATTTTTTCCTCTTGCAATAATGATATTTTCAACAGAGAATACGCTATCACTCCTACATGTGAGAAGCATGAGAATGTGAGCATTACAAAATTAAAAGGTAATTTTATGTATATTGAATGAGATAGACTAAGCAATGACTTGCTTCTCCTTGAATCGAGTGCAGGAGGTGTCAATGAGCTGTAGCATTGGCTTGGATAGGACATCTCTTAATGAGAAGTCTATGACATCATGTGCCTCAGTTGGCTGTAAGAAATTAATAAACCTTAAGAGCTAGATTCATTGTGAATTAAAGTCGAATCTTCTAAAATGAAAATATCTCACGATGCTCTCAAACTTACGGTGATCGGTGGTTCATCCAAGATCTTGTATGAACCTCTATGTTAATTTACATAAGAAATTACTAAAATTAGATTTTATTAGATTAGACTAAAAGAAAAGCTAATAAATACTTCCTCTGCTATCTGTACATCTTGTATGGCAGCAACAACAAGAGTTATTATGATGTGTGTCTTTCTGGTACATTTATGTGAATGGGGAGGATACAGTTTTCCTCTTCCTCAGCTGTCTAGCCTTCACACCACATTCAATACTACTAATAAAGACTGAGTAGCATCTTTCTGTCGTGTGGAAGCCTCCTCAGGAGCTTTTCCTGTGATAGCCTCCTCAGGAGCTTCCCCTGTGGTAGCCTCCTCAAGCTTCCCCCATACATGGACCCTTCGTCAGCCTCCTCTCTACCAAATCAATACCATCGACTCTCTCAGTTATTGAAGCTTCAAAAAATGATACTCTTTCCCCAGGGCCCTAAAACCTGAAAGTATCTTCTCTACCGCAAAGCTTTGTAGAGGGGTAGTAGCAAATGACATGCTAGATACATAGAAAGGGGGAGAATATCGAGGAGAGATGTATGAAGATCCACTTAGGGCTCCACTCTTTAGACTTAGAATGGGGCGTCTATGGGGCTCGTTGTGGGTTTTCTGCTGGACAGGAGGCACTATTTCAAAGCATCAGGTCTCCTCCTCTGATATATCCTCAAATGAAAGGCAAATCAATGTTACACTAATAAGAAAATATGATAATTTTTAATATGAATAAATACATTTTGAGTTAAATGAAATAAATTTATTTCGCATCACCTGATGTCTGTGCAAACCATTGAAGGAATCCTCTATAAACTTTATTTTTGGCCATCATAACATACATGACTTTGTAGAAGGAATGTGTGGCATTATGATTCTTGTGTGCTCTGCCGCCTAAATCTGTAATGAAGATTTGCATAACTTAGCTTCAATGCATAAAATAATATAAATCTGAAGATGCAAAATGTACCATCAGAAGAGTGACAAAGCCACTCATGTACCTGGGTGTCTTTTATGTCAAATTTTTTGCTGTAATACCATCAAACTGTGAAACCAGGAAGCTCCATATGGCTTCTGGCCAATTATAATCAACAAATCTCTCTATGTCGTCAGCGAAGGCTATCAATTTCGATGTCACTCTATATGATATATAAAAAAAGATTTGAAAGTAAAATTGTATGTTGCACAAGCGTGATGCGATCGGCGATCCAACTTCTCAGTTTTATTCTTAAAGTCAACTGAGTTGGAGTTAAAAAGTGGGGATTTCTGTCATATAGCATTATCCCTTCTGTTTGGCATCCCTAAAATTAATGCAACTTCATCGGGGGTGAAAGGAATGCATTAGCCACCAATATAGAATGTATGCTTTTCTATATTCCAACAGGACATGATTGAAGTGATGACAGTCAAATTTTGTTGAATTCCTTGCATTCTAATGAATTGATGCACATGTATCCTTCTTAAAATGAGTAAAGAGATCTGAAATAGAATCAAACACTACTCTCATGCTGGTTGGCCTACATTTGGAAGTTATCCGTTTCTCAGATATTTTAAGATTTAAAATGAAAAGTGAATTAATGAGAACATTATTTGCAAAATAGAGGCCGAGAGAGTACACATGAAAAATAGCTCCAATAACCCCCAAATTCTTCAGAAAATATCTCCAAACTGCTTAAAATTAGATGTACTAAACATATGATAAGCCCTATAGTTGAAAATTTTAAGAAAATAGGGTGTACCCTCATGAGAGTAGAAAGAGTATACATGAAACATAGCTTCAAAAACTATCAAATTCTTCATGAAACATCTCCAAGCAGCTTATAATATGATGTACTAAATATAAGATAAGCCCCACAGTTGAAAAAATTAAAAAAAATGGGGTGTACTCTCATGAGAGTACAGAGAGTACACATGAAAAATAGCTCTAAAAACTCTTAAATGTTTCAAGAAATATCTCCAAACAGCTTACAATATGATGTACTAAATATATGATAGGCCCCATAATTAAAAAATAAGCTGTACTCTCATGACAGTACAGAGAGTACATATGCAAAATAGCTCCAAAAATTATCAAATTTGTCAGGAATATCTCCAAATAGCTTACAATATGATGTACTAAATATATGACAGGCCCCACAGTTGAAAAAATTGAAAAAATAAGGTGTACCCTCATGATAGTACAGAGAATACACATGTAAAATAACTCCAAAAATCACAAAAATTTTTAGAAAACATCTCCAAACAGCTTACAATATGATGTACTAAATATATGACAGTCCCCACAGTTGAAAATTTTGAAAAAATGGGGTGTACCCTCATGAGAGTACATAGAGTACATATGAAAAATAACACCAAAAACTATCAAATTATTCATGAAATATCTTGAAATATCTTACAATATGATATACTAAATATATGACAAACCACACAGTTGAAAAAATTAAAAAAATATAGTGTACCCTCATGAGAGTACAGAGAGTACACATATAAAATAGCTCTAAAAATATAAAAATTCTTTATGAAATATCTCCAAACAGCTTACAATAAGATATACAAAACATATGACTAGTCCCACAGTTGAAAAAATAAAAAAAATAGAGTGTATTCTCATGAGAGTGTAGCGAGTGCACATACAAAATAGCTCCAAAAATCATCAAATTCTTCAGAAAATATCTCCAAACAACTTATAATATGATGTACTAAACATATGACAGGCCTCACAATTAAAAAAATTGAAAAAATGGGGTGTACCAACATGATAGCACAGAGAGTATACATGCAAAATAGCTTCAAAAATCACTAAACTCTTCAGGAAACATCTTCAAATAGCTTACAATAGGATGTACTAAATATATGGTAGGCCCCATAGTTGAAAAATTGAAAAATGGAGTGTACTCTCATGAGAGTATAGAGAGTACACATGCAAAATAACTCCAAAAGTTCCAAAATTCTTCATGAAACATATCCAAACAAATTACAATATGATGTACTAAATATATGACAAGCCCCACAATTGAAAAAATTAAAAAACTGTGGTGTACCCTCATGAGAACAGAGAGTACACATGTAAAATAGCTCTAAAAATCTTCAAATTGTTAATGAAACATCTCCAAATAACTTGCAATAGGATGTTCTAAATATATGGCAAGCCACACAATTGAAAAAATTGAAAAAATATCGTGTCCTCTCATGAGAGTACAAAGAGTCGACATACAAAAATAGCTCCAAAAATTATCAAATTTTTTATGAAATATCTCCAAACATCTTACAATAGGACATACTAAACATATGACAAGCCCCACAATTAAAAAAATTGAAAAAAATAGGGTGTACCCTCATGAGAGTACAAAGATGTGGGCTCTGAAAATTCACCGCCGACCTCTTCGATGAAAAGAGTAGTTTAAAAGCGTTGGTGTAATTTTCAGAAGGCATATGGAATAGTAAATAAGACACTACCCAGAGATTTCATCCTCATTTTGCGAGGACTTTAGATCCGGTTCGTGTTTCCTAAAGCAAGCTATAGTTAATTACCTCTCAATGTGAGAGAGAACTTTCGATTAAGTGCTATATTAGATCATTGAATGCGAATGATAAGTATAAAGATGTAAAGTTTTAGAATTTAAGATGTAAAATTTATCATTTTAGCTTAAACCAGATGGTTGGGGGAATGATGATGTGTCCGATCTAGATCACATGGTTCCATCCCGCACAATCACTGCCTCTACTAAGAAGAGGTTGACCCAACGATAGAAGGATCCTTATCACATACGTTACGCCGCCCAAGAAATTCTTGCACACTGGGTGGTGTTTATCTAAGAGGCGCCTTAAGTCTACCTTAGGCGAGGGTTGTTTGTCCTATCAAGTATACCCTATGATTCACAACTCAAAGGGCGAGCCATTGTGCATACTGCTGCGTGATCATAATATAATGGAGTGGATTAGCCAAACCACTGATCGTACTCTTTATCGTGAATCGCTTCATTTGTGGAGCATACTTGGTCAAGCCACGCCGAGGACACCACATCCTTACTAGAGAGATTGAGAGTGAACATAGTATAACACTTGATTTGACATTAGCTTCTTTGTCAGCTAGAGTTTTCTTAATTTGTCACCCCCGATAAACTATTGCGGAAGGTAGATAGATTGAGTTTTGATTTAAGCTTTTAGTGATTAGATTTCATTAGAGCAATTTTTAGATTGACACTCAATTTGAGTTAATCTGATTTGAAAATTTAATTAATTCGAATATGTTTAAGAGTTTTAGATCCTATCAACTCTGTTTAGCTGCTAATAGAGAATTAGATCTATTATCATATGATAGAATCAGTTTCTCAGATATTTCACTGATTTGAAACTCTTATTATAGGTTTTTAGGTTTTGTTAACCTGCACCCCCGAGACTAAACGAAAACCCACGAAGATCACACTTGAATTTAGGCATTCATCATAGTGTCGGGGCACATGCGGGTTTTTAGTAATTTTGGTAATTTTATTTCTGAATTATGAGATTGATTCCAGATTTTTATTTAATTTGATTTTAAAAAAATTGATTAATTTGAATATGTTTAAGAGCTTTAAATCCTGTCAACTCTGCTTCGCCGCTAATAGAGGATTAGATCTACTATCATCTGACGGAATCAGTTTCTCAGATATTTCACTGATTTGAAACTCTTATTATAGCTTTCTAGGTTTTGTTAATCCGGACTCAATCCTAAGACTAAACCGGGAAGCAACCCATGCAGCATCCTCAGACACTTGAATTTAAGCATTCAGCATAGTGTCGGGGCCCATGCGGGTGTATAGTAATTTTCAGTAATTTTGTGTTTGAATAATGAGATTGATTTTGGATTTTTATTTAACTCCAACTTTAGACTACGCACCTTTCTACATCAAAATTTGCACAAAAAAATCTACGTCAGCACATGCACGTGTTTTTAAATAATTTCATCTGATTAATGAAATTATTGATCTTGAAAATCATAATTAGGATGAAATTCCTTGATTTTTTGATTGAAGAGAGCCTTATGATTTTTATAGAACTGGATTTAGTATCGCCTTCTATCTGCTTGTACAAAGAGAAGAAGGCATTATAAATTGATCTAATTATTTTATTAGATTTTTCAGATTAATATTTAATATATTTCAATTTATCCTGCGCAGTTTTTTCAGACATTAAAATTTGCACTTAAAATCTCTATATCCAAGCACATAAAGGAATTTATAGCTTAGCTAATTTCGTCTAATTAATGAAATTATTGATCTTAAAAATCATAATTAGGATGAAATTCCTTAATTTTTGATTAAAGGAGGCCCTAGGATTTTGTAGATTTTGATTTAGTATCGCTTCGCTTGTGACGATCAGTGATCCTGGAAGAAGGCATTTTGATTTAGATTGTAGTTTAACACATTACCGACCGTGTTTACTTGTTGAATTTTGTAATTCTCCCAATTTGATTATGCTCAATTTATATCACTTTTGATAAGTTACGATTTCGGTTTATTGCTTTATTTTATTCACTTATTAAAAGCATAGTATCACCTCCACATTCATATAACAGTTATTAAACCCAATTTAGATTCATCCTTAGATTTTGAGTTTATTGCAAGTTTGTTATAAATTTAGCATTAGTTCCCCAAAAATTTCAATTAAAGCTTGCTTAATTTTGAAGAATTTACAAGAAAAGAGAACTCACTTTATGGCTTCAATTTAAGCCATAGAGAATTGTCATTAGAGTTTGTGAGTTTAATATTAGTCTCCCCTAAATTTCACTTAGATTTTAAATGAATATTATATTCTTTCCAAAATTTGCTTTAAAGGCTCCTCCCTTTTTTTCTTGTTTGACGCTTTTAGTTTAAAATTAGCTACAGGTTTCACTATTTAGCGTTCTCAAGTCAACTCATTTCACCCTCTCATTTTTCTAAGTCAAAAGATTTGACGCATTTAAGAGCCTCAAGATCATCCCCGGTGTTGGGTCGACGGGGTATTTTTTTGGCTTACTGTTAAGCTGGTGAAGGAGTGGTGTCTTGCACACCATAGCGTTTTATCTCGTGCGTCTCTTGAGACAGTGGCTTTAAATTTGAAAGAAGACAAATGCAATATATATTTATTTTTTTCTAATGAAATTAGAAAAAATTTTCCGCCTATGGAGTGACATATCTAATGGTGTTTACCTTGCAGACGCTCAACAGAAGGATGATGTATGACACCACAACCTATTTTTTACCCTATTACACTTTGTTGAGCATAACAAGGCCTTCAAACCTGCGAAGAAACACAAGCATACATATATGTTCACATTCATAAATCCCACATGTTCTGACGCATTTTTCGGCGCACTGCAAGGCTAGGAAAAGGAACGGTGTTAGGTATGTGATTGGGAATGTAAGGTAAGGAGTGTGACGTCAAAAATCAAAAGAAGAATTCTCCTATTGACGATGTTCTTCCCCATTCGATGAAAATAAAATGCCGCTAAAGGAGGCGCCGGGAAATCGAAGAAGAATTCAGCCTTGACGATGTTCTTCTCGATTCTTAGCAGTGAAAATGAGATGGCTAAGCGAGAGAATTGTCGAAAATCGAAAGAAGAATTCGCTGGCGATGATATTCTTCCCAATTTGTGGCGATAGCGAAAATGAAGCGAGCTAAGGATCGCATCGAAAATCGAAAGAATTCATTTTCTGTGATGTTCTTCCGATTTGTGATCGCAAAAAAGCGAGGCTACTAAAGCGAGGGGTGCAATGCCGAAAATCGAAGGAAGAATTCGCCTCTAATGATGTTTTCCCTCAATTTGCGGTCTGATAAGCGGATGGCTAAAGTGAGAGTTGAGCGAAAGCGAAGAATTTCGGCGATGCTTTTGACTGGAAAGGTAGGAGGTTATGGGATGGCGGAACACATTACAGGCTTGCAGTGAGTTTCTTGGACAATTACAGAGCAGAAGATTTGTGGGATGGATTGCACAGAATGGGCTGGAACAGCGAGCTGGTGGGCTGTAGGAAGGCTGGATGCAGGTTGGTGGGCTGGTGGGTTGGTCACATGGGTCAGGCCTGCGGCAGCATGCTGGCGTAGAACGGGATAGCGTGGGTCGGGCTGCGGATCGAGTCGGAGCGGGTCGACAGTTTGCGTCGGCGGGCTGTGGCAGCACGGGCCGGAGCGGGCTGGGCACGACGAGGGAGTGGGACAGAATTGCACTGGCGGGAAGGCTGCAAAACCGCATGGGTCGAGCAGCGGGAACGCGGGATCGGGTCGGTAGGTCAGATCGCGTGGTAGTGGAGCGGGCTGCGGGTCGGATCGCGCGGCTACGGAGCGGTGCGAGACGGGTCACGCTGGAGGGCCACTGGCGGGCCGGTGGCGGGCTTGGGCTTGTGGTGGCAGAATGGCGGAGCGTGCGTGGCTTTGCGGTAGGCTAGGATCAGGTTTGGCCGGTGCGGCGGGTCGACGGTGGTTTGCACAAATGCGGGAAGAGGAGTGGACCGGGCTGCAGCGGCGGACCGTGCCGTGGGATGCACGAATTGCGCCTAACAACGCCGGTGGCAAAACGAAAATCAAGACGGAGAGGGAATTCAGCTTTTTTTCCCTTTCCGACAAGAGAGGGCTGCAGGAGAGAGAGGTGAGTAGGAGAGAATGTTAGGAGGGAGTTATGTGGGATGCAAAGAATGAGGGAGGAAAGTGGGAAGGCAGAATGTCATAGTGGAAATAAAAAATGGGAGTGGTTTCTTTTAGTTTTATTTTATTTTATTTTTGCAATATTTTTTCAGAAAATTGAAAAGGAGAGTTGAGCATAGAAAATTGGAAATTTTAAATAAATTTAAATTTATTAAGCGATTTATATGTGAATTTCACTCGATAATATATATATATATCAATTTAGGGTAATTTATTATGATAGTGCGGTCAGTTTCACGATGAGGTCGTTTAGTTAGTCGGTCAAGTTGATTCGACTCAAAATGCGTGCTTTGGCCTTCGATTTTCAACTCATCTTAATTGAGTGAGCAATCTTATTTGATAGATTTGTATTTGGCCAATCACATGATTTCGAGCGGATCATTTGACTTATATCGTCCTCTAACCTTGATATGCGTGCGGGGTATTAATGATTGGTGCGATCGATTTCTCATCAGTCATCGATATATTCCCGATTTGATGTTACGATGATGAAGTCGTTTTGTCAAGGTCATTTGATTTGATTTTGGTGGCGTCGATATATTTTTCATTTTTGTGCGTTGTCACTTCAAATCACTCAACATTTGCACAGACTCATCTGAATTGAGTGTAGACATTCTCATTCAATAGATTTTGACATTTCGAAGCTAACGACATGATAAATTTCATGGATGGAGGTCGTTTTGACATCGTCGTAGCTTTCTGACTCTAATATGTGCGTTGACATATTGATAGCTCGAGTGCTTAAAAAATTGTTCTTTAGATTTTGCAATATATATATTTTGATCAACTTTGATGTTCTGAACGCGATGGCGAAGTCCATTCGTCGATCGGAGGTCGTTTCGACTATTTTCAGTAACATCTAGTGTATTTTGAGCCTCAATTTGCGAGCTGTCATCTCTGAAGTCCATCAAATTTGACTTGTAGACTTGTCTTGACTTATGGCACACATATGGAGGTCAATAAATGCCCCTAATAAATGTGATTCATGCATGGAGTGAGTCACATTGGTTGAAAACTGGTTGACCACTTGGGCTGGCCATAGAACTTGGATCATTTCAGCTTTGATTACAATAGCTTATGGAACTTTGACAGGATTTGTCATTAGTATGCTGTCTTATTCAGGACATGCTAAATGATGAGCTTGATCGATTTGTCAGAATCGACTTGTCGGATAGAGAAGAGTTCTTACACCATATACTCTCTGCTTCAATGACTTTGCTGAATATATTTTTCTTTTATGTCGTGGTATATTTGAGTTTCCTAGAACCCTAGCTTCGTGCTTTGTTGGGTTTGATGGAGGAATTGATCTGCTTGTTTTGATGAAGGACTCCACTGGGGAATCGATTTATCCATTGCTTGGTGGTTGAAATTCCTTCATCTAGCTTTGAGCTTGTGGACTTGATGAAGGGCCCGATTTGTTATTGACTTATGCTGTAGCACTCCATGAATCCACTTTACTATGGATTCATTGAATGATACATATAACCCACCTTTTAGGTCAATGTTGAGTTATTAGTCTAGCAACGTGTGCTTTAACATACTGAATAATCACAAAATTCCTTTAGTTCGGCCATCGGCTTTGTATGAACTATGGAATTGCTTCTTCAGTCCTGTACTTTATCCTCTGACGGACTTGATGAGGAGATAGGCTTTGATTTGTGCTTTGAGCTTGAGCAGATCATTTGAGAATAGTTTGAACTATCACCTTGCAGGTAATATGAAGATTGATTTGAGGCAGCCCTAAATCAAGTGCTTCCTCTAATTGCCTTGACTTATTGATCAAGTAGAGAAATTTCCTGTACCCTGATTTCTTGTAATCACTAATGGGATGGTTTGAGATTGAGCACTCGTCATTGGGAGCGAAAGAGCTCTTTTTGCGGCCTTTTCTTGTGGCTTATTGAGTGAGGAGAGCGTCAGCAACTCGGTCATATTTGGGCTTGTTGAGTTTGACCTTTAGAACTTACTCGAGTCTTTGGCTTAAGATATAGTGGGTTGGTGTTTTTATCATTAGATCGATGAACGAGGGCTCTTTACTGCGGCCTTTTCTTGTGGCTTGTTGAGAGGAGAGCGTCAGCAACTTGGCCATTTGTGGCTTGTTGAGTTCGACCTTTAAAATCCATCCATATCCTAGACTTTAGGATATAAAAGTTGATGTTTCTCCAACCTAATTGATTGAGGCTTCCGAAATCAGGAGTTCTTCTGACTTGATCTCCATAATTTGGCAAGTCTGAGGGATAAATTTCTTGACATTTAGGGTTATCCTTTCATGCATAAAAATAGATTTGTTTTGTTCCTGCAAGACTCTGCAACTTAATAGTAACAATTATGGATATATTAGAATTTTAGTAACATATCGATGTTGAATCGAATATATTTGAGGATATCATCTTATGGCGATGTCAACTCAAATAGACTTAATAAAAACTAAAAAATGTAATTCTAAAATATATTTAGAAGAATTTTCAAGATGAAAATATACAAGTACATCCATATTTGAATTGATGTACTCTAAAGAATTTAACATACAACATTGATTTCATCGTATATAAAATCTAAAAATGTAAAAGGAAAATTTTCATGAAAAAGTTCTTCATCTGAAGTATGTTTATTTTGGGATCTCGGCATGAAGCACGATATCAATATAAATAGATATACTAAAAAAATGTCCCCCCGAAAAGTTTTCCATCTAGAGATATTTATTTAGGAACTTCGGTGAAGCGATGTCTAAATAGATATACTAAAAAATATCCCTGTCTTTTGTTGATACTTTTGTGCCTTGATTTTGGTCTTTCACCTTTAGCGATGAGTTGGTATTGCCCTCCTTGATACACTTTTTCAATGGGGGTTCCAGACTCAAATTTTTGATTATGAATAATTGGTCTTCTGACACCAATTCTCCTTTTGGAATGTTAGAGGCGTATGGTCAAAAGCCCTGGACATCTTTGCTCGATAGACTTCTAGATTTTGATGAGCTTGTAATCTAACTTCATCAAGCGTGTCGAGTTCTTCCATTCTCATATGGGCATTTTGATCTTCAGTTAGACTGTATTGGATGGCTATTCGAAGTGAAGGCAACTCAACTTTGAGTGAAAGAACGCATTCACCAATGAATAGGGTAGCTTTAGTCGCATCTTATAGGTGGTTCGATAGAGCTCTACTAGCTTGGTATGTCATTCTCTTTTATTTTTAGTGAGAATCTTCTTGGCGAAAATGTCTTGTTGAAGGCCTCTGCCAAACTATTTGATATTGGATTGTATATTGAAGAATATCGTCAATCAATTTTGTGTCGATCGACGAATCTATAAATATTTGCACTTGCAAAGGCTGTGCCATTATCAAAAATTATTCAACGTGGCACTCCAAATCTATAGACCACATTATGTGTGAAGAAGTTGATCACTCGGTCAGCGGTGACTTCTTTAAATGGGTAGCCCCCTTAGAGAAATAATCGTCATTCTTGGGATGAAGCGATGTCGGTGGACGATGGATTGATTGGTCTAATTACTTATGTACCCCAACATTCGAATGGCTAGGATGCTATTGTTGAGTGTAATGGATTTGGAGGTTGATGGATGAGATCCCCATGTACTTGACACTCATGACACTTCTTAGCATGATTAATATAGTCTCTCACCATAGATGGTCAATAATAACACATCCTTTTGATCTTTATTGTCATCTTGGGACTTGACTGATGTGCACCACAAAGTCCTTCATGAACTTCAACCATCACTTTACTAGCTTCATCTACATTTAGGCATCGTAGTCACATTTGTTCAAAGGATCTATGATATAAAGTGTTATTGACAAAAGCATAGTGTAGCATTATCTTTTCGATTTGAGTTGTCAATGATTTATTACTTGGTAATTTGCCTTCTTTAAAATAGTCGATGAAGGCTTGCCTCCAATCATGTGACTCTTCTACAACAAAGGCTTCACACTGCTTTTCTGAGGCGATGTCATTTTTAACTCTTCTTGGTATAACTTCTTATTGATTTTGGGGAGTATAAGGAGCAATTTGAGTCGCATTCTGCTGTGTTAGATTTGGTAACCCATCTACCTATGGAGATTGATACTTTATCGGCTCTAGAACTCATCGAGTAAATATGCCGATCATGACATAATCACCATTCATATTTGTCATTTCCTTAACTAGTTTTGCTGAGCAGTCTGCTTTGCTATTCTCGGATCGAGAGACTCAAGTTAGTATGATATTTGGTATCTGCTTCATAAGCTCAAGAACTCGCTTGTGATAAAAAGCTAACTCAAGCTTGTTAATTCTATATATACCAAGTACTTGATTTATAATAAGCAGAGAATCGCCTAAAATATATAAATTTTGAATGCCTATGAAAATAGTTTCTTCAAGACCTGCCACTAATGCTTCATATTCAGCTTCATTATTAGTTCTTGGCTCGATCAATCCATATGATTGTCTCATTATCCCTCCTTCTGATGTTATGAAGATGATGTCGATTCCTGCTCTTGCTTTTGGAAAATTTAGGGATTGGACTTGTTTGATCGATGAGGCTCCATCAAAGTACATTTCTCATATTTGTAATTTTTCTCTTTCATGAATGAGCATAATTTGCACATCACATAAATCATCATTAATAAGAGTTCGCAGGGATAGGATGTGCAGCTAGAAAATCTGTTAAGACTTGTCCCTTCACTGCTTTCTACAGAACGTATGTGATATCAAATTGCCAAAGTAATATTGCTCATCTTGCGACACATGGCCACTATCATCAAGCACTTGGATCGATCCTTGAGATGAGTGTAATCTTGTGAGATAACATATAATGGCTTTTGGGTACAAGATCAATGCTAAACTGTGCTTCTCTATCGTAGAATATCTCATTTCTGCTCCAATCAGCCTCCAACTGATATAATAAAGAGCATTCTCTTTGCCTTCTTCATTGTGTTATACCAATAATGCTCCAAGAGATTTTTCTAATGCAGCTGTGTATAGAATGAGAGGCTTCCTAGGAATAGGCGCTGCTAGGATTGGTGGATTTAACATGTAGCTTTTAATGCTATTGAAGGCTTCTTGACACTCCATGTCCCATTTGAATGGAGCATCTTTCTTCATTAACCTTACAAACGATTGATAGTGCCCTGATAAGTTTGATATAAATCGACGGATGAATGCGAGCTGTCCTTGTAAAGAATAGAGCTGATGCAAACTCTTTGGCGGAGGCATCTCCATAATTGCCTTGATTTTAGTAGGTTCAATTTCAATACCTCTGTGACGTACAATGTATCCGAGAAATTTTTCAGAGGATACCCCGAATGCACATTTTAGATGATTCATCTTGAGATCATATTTTATGATTCTCTCCAATACAATTCTCAAGTTTTCAATGTGATTTTCACGGTTTAGGATCTTCGCCACCAAATCATCAACATAACATTTCACCTTTTAATGAATCAACTCATCAAAAATATATGCCATAGATCTTTGGTATGTAGCTCCAGCATTTTTCAAGTCAAAGGGCATGACCGTGTAACAATATATGTCAATAAGTGTTCTGAACGATGTATGTTTTTCATCTTCAGGTGTCATTTTGATTTGGTTATATCCTGACGATCCGTCCATGAATGAGAACATGTCATAGTTAGAAGTGTTGTCCACTAATAGTTCTGATATTGGAAGCGGAAAGTCATCTTTTGGGCATGCCTTATTTAGGTCCCGAAAGTCAATGCAGAGACGGATTTGACCGTTCTTCTTTCTAAATGGGACAATGTTGGCTATCTAATCTGCATATTTCTCCTCTCAGATGAAGCCCGCTTCATTTAGCTTTCTAGTTTCTGCAATTACCTGTTTTTCAATCTTCAATCTCATTCATCTAGGAGCTTACTTAATAGGCGTTGCATCTGGTTTGATAGCTAGTTTGTGAACTACTACATCAAGGGATAAGCCTGACATTTCAGAATATGTCCAGGAAAAGCAATCCCTGAATTCATAAAGTAGTATTTTTAGCTCCTTAACTTTCTCATCAGGCAGAAGGGCACTGACGAAAGTTGGACAAGGATCATCCTCTACTCCTAGGTTGACTTCTTTAAGTTCATCCATAGTAGTTATTTGTCCACCATCTTCTAATTCTTCAAGTGCGGGCTTGGCTTCTACTTCTTCATCATTTTTAAGAAGAATTTGATGGGAATTATCTTCTTCATCACTAAGAGTTTTGATATCAACTTCTATTATATTATAATAGGCTCTATCTTGATGAGATTTGCAGATAAACCCCAGACCTTTAGTGATAAACTTATCACTTCTCCGTGATGCTTGAGGACTTCTTTGGCTCCACATCTTGTTAAATATTTGAGTCCTATGTTTAATAGTTCTAATAGGAACTTCAAGCTTATGCATCATTCTTCGCATTTTTTGTGGATAGTATATTGGTATTCTTGTTGGTACTGTCTCATCAGAACTTTTATGTTGAGCAGACTGTTCAAAATCTTGAGGCTGAGACTCTTCAGATTTGTAAAATAGAGTTCCTATTATGTCACTCTTACTCAACGGCGGCACATAAAATGTTACCAATTCTTCAATATTATGAACCTCCAGTGGAGTGATTTCTTTGAAGCATTATTGAGGGATGGGTATAATTTTGAGTGAGTCATCTGACTCTGCCAAGTGAGCTATCTTTCTTGATGCAGCCATCCGAACTCTACTTCCATAAGTAGATTCAAAACCATAGTCTGAATCAGAATAACTTATTTCATACTCTGCTTTTCTTGAGAGCTTATAAATTCCCTTAGGTTTGACAGACATATCTTCTTCTTCTTCCTTTGTGTCACTCCCCAAATGAGGAACTGATTTTCTTGATTTAAGTACAAAATCAAGTGTTTTAGGGAGAGTCGGCATTACCTTCTTTCTTCCTCCTTGCTTCTGCCCTTTCATTTTGTGAAATTGCTCTTTAGTTTCTGAAGTGGATCTGAAGTGGATGCTACAGCTTCAAGAGGCTTTGTTGGCTTAGGCTTTTTGAGGATGAAATACTTTGCATCTTCAAAGATTTTGCTTCATTGATGGAGAATGGTTGTAGGTTACCGGGAATTCTGAATTCTTCTCCATCTTTCAAATACTTCATATATTGATGCATAGTTGATGGGGCCATGCCATACTCATGCAGCTACGGCCGGCTCAAGAGAGCTCTAAATGATGTATCGACATCGACTACATGAAACTTGGCTTCTGTATATAAATCCTTGAATTTGAGTGGGAGAATAAAAAAACCCAGAATTTTCTACCCTTTTTATTGAATCCATGAACCATCAATTTATCTCTCCCAAGATGTTGGATATCGAGTGATAATCCTCTCAATACCTTTATACTCATGAGATTGATAGAAGAACCTGGATCAATCAATATTTGGCTAATCGAGATGTCATCACTCTCTGCAGTGACATATAGAGAACGATTATGATCTATCATTCCCAACATAAGATCCTCTTCAGAAAATGTGATTACTAGGAGATCTTGAATTTGCAATGCTTCGATCATGCATTTTTCAGCAAAGTAAGCTTCATAACTCTTCGGATCTTTGAGAGCTTGTATCAAAGTTTCTCGGAGGTCTTTTGACATCAAGAGAGCCTCGTACACATTCAGTTGTGTAGGGATCTTTCTCAGATATGATAGAATATTATAATCTATTTTCTTGCTTGATTTAGGCTTTGTCTTAGAATTTTTGAGAATAATATCCTCATTTACTTCAATTTGCTTGCCTTTGTCTTTATTTGCATATCCAGTCTTTGATGAAGGTGGTAAGACTTTACCGCTTCTCAACTGAACTTGAATCACCTTATCTCGCTCAGATTCTTTTGAAAAGGTAGTATCTTCAAATTTTCTTCTTATTCTGGAAGATTGGCCAAAAGGGCTAGACTCATTTTTCAACGTCATAAGTTTCATACGTGATGATATGGATGAGTCTGACTCTTCTCCATCGGGAAAACATAGATCTTCATCTGAATTGTTATTATCTTGTTGAGTCATTAAACAAAATTCGGACTAGCTCTCGGGCTCTTCTTACTTTCGATAAAATTTTGATGGGTTGGTCGAGTTTGTCGACTACCCTTGTCATTTGAATAAGCGATGTTGAAAACACATCGACACGTAAATGACTGGCATGTCTCTACTAGACAAGATTCACCATTATCTTCTTCATCATCGATTGTGCAAGTTTAGGCATGAAGTGCAAGCTTTAAATGGTGTCTTGTCTTTGGTGATACTCCTCTATAATGATCTTTTGAGTTGTAGTTCTCTTCTTGATCTTCTTGACTTCTTTGATTTATGAGGCTTGTGTTTAGTAGACTACTTCTCATGCTATGATGAAGTAGTCTTATCAGAATGCTACTGAGAAGCCCAAATACTTGGTTTAGACATCTCTCTTAAGTCCAATATAGATTCAAGTGGTGATTTCCACTTAACATTATGGATGTATTTTAGTTGTCTTCACATTTTCACGCTCTTTTTAGAGACTACTGTTTGTTATTCTTCAGTCTGAACTGCTTTCTCCTTCTGTTTGTCTTTGTTGGATGATACGGAAGAGAACGTAATCATCCTAGTAGACTCTCTTTTAGGGTTGACTAGAACATCGTCGGATAGTGTAAATTCACCTCGTCGATATTTCCTTTCTAGTCAATCTTTGAAGACATAGCAATCTTCGATAAAATGACTGATCATCCGATGATAGGGACAGTAGTTTGGACTATTGACTTGATCAGCTTCTTTAGGCCTTTTAATTTATGATAATTGTAGACCGGCTTTGACTGCTTGTCAAAATAATTTAGCCACACTGTCCCTCTTAAAGGAATATTCTTTGTTCATCCTTTCTTTGAGAGATGGCCGCATTCGCTCATCATCTCTTGTGGCTTATTTTGGATGCTCCCCACCACTTAGAAAAGTTCGAGATTTGTCATTACCTCCTAATACCAAATTTGGCTGTGGATTAGAATAAACAAGCTTTTTACCCTTATCAACATTTTAAATCTGCTATTTTCCTTTATCCATGTTGTATATCACCCGCTTTTCTCCATTTGAGCTATAAGAAGCGGCATGCGTTTCGTTTCTTCTTGAGTTTGAAGGTTGTTTCTCATTGCTTTATTTGTATAGACTTCAGACTTAGGGCGATTCAATTTTTCAAATTTAGCCACTCTATCGAGCAAGTCCTGGAATATTGCAATCGACGTCATGCATAGAAATGGTTCCATTTTATCATCCATATTGCCCATTAGCAATTGGATCGCATGTTCTTCTTCCAATTGTTGCTCGCACTTCATATTTAAGTTGCGCTAATGACTTATGAATTTGTCCTTGACTTTCTTTCCTCTTTTCAACAAAGGTCGGTGATTGTGATTTTCGGTTACAGCGACAAACTTTTCACAAATATGATCTCCAATTCAAAAAATATTTTAACTGAATCATTTGACAATTCTACTACCATTCAAAAGCGGTTGAGGTCAAACTACTAATGAATTGATAGAAAAGCGGTACATCGTTCCCTCCTATGTTACCACAAGTAGCCTTAAATTGAGCCAGATGTTATTTTGGATTACCAAACTCACTGAATGTATTGAATTTTGGCACCGAGTAACCTTTCGGGTATGACACTCGGTCATATTCAGCTAGGTAAGGCAACCCACTCACTCGACTTTTCTGCTTATGCTTTTATCTTTTCATTGATTATTATTTATAGGCGGCATTTGCTTCTGTGTCTTTAGATTTTGAATTGTCGGTTGGAGAGGTGTTTGGTTAACCTCATTTCTGGCTTTATGCATAGCATGTACTATAGGAGCTTGAGGTACCATAGTGATTGGTGGTATAGAAGTTGCATTGTTAGCTACCTGTTGGTTAGCAGACAAAACAGGTGCTGCACTTGATATGATATTATTCTATAATATCTCCATCATGATGTTCATTTGTACCATCATTTCATTCATTTTGGTACCAAGCTGTGTAATCTCCTTATCTTTGGCCTCCATTTGACGCTGCATTTCTCTTTGCTCTCTAGCTAGCGCCATAGCATCAATCAGTACATGTTCTTCCTCTTCTTCTATCTCTTGTTCTTCGCTCCTTGCACATTTTCGGAGAACAGAATCCTTCTCCTTGTGCATTTCGAGGCATTGTTGTTGGGGTTGTCGGCGACATTGATTATAAAAGCATGTACCGATCATTTCTAGTTCAACCATATAGAGGACAACCCCATGATATCTTTCTCATTCTGGTCTTCTTCTTCTTCTTCAGCAAAGATCGAAGATCCATCTTCTATTTGCTTCTATGAAGACTCTTCTTCATAAATATCAAATTCAAGTTCAGGTTCCTTGAGTTCGTGTTGATGATGATGGTGTTGAGCGGACAGTTCATCTATATCTCTAACCATATATACAACTTCTATTTCCATATAATCTTCTTCATTATTTTCTTCATGCACACAAATTTTCGATCGACGTTTTCAGTGGATCTTTGGTTCAATGTGCGGAACAACCACCTCTTCTATTAAAGGACCACGATCAGCATCAACCTTCTCTTGTAGGGATGAAACTAATTAGCGATGGGATCCCCTAGAGGATCCTCTAGGGTGTCGACCATCATATCTTTAATCATTGATATCCCTTCTTTTGGGTATCCACTTCTAATGAGTTGATTTTGAGGCAGATTTTTGAGTATATGTATCAGATGTCACACCCCTTCTATTACTCAAAGTTTCATTATGGGGACTTGGCCTCCATATTTGCTTACCCTTTCGTCAGGAGCTTTCGGTAGTGGATTCTTGGGCATGAGGTCCAAGTGTCACGCTCCGATGCTCACCATGCAAAGCGTACTGGGCTCGCTTGCCAGTTACCAAAAGAGATGGCAATTTTCTTGATGGCGCTTTGGTATTTTCCCTCACCACATGCCTCTGAAATCTTCTTTACATTAGGCATCTATCCTTGGCTACTTTGAGAACTTTATGTATCGGAGACCTTGTTTGTCTCCTCTGGTGGTGGAGAGCGTGGTTGGTTCCAGAAGGACCGCTTTATTTCTCCAGTAGAGCTATTCCTCTTTACCCACTTTGGATTATCAAAGTTATTGTGGGTAGGAATACTCGCTTCTGGTGGCAGTATTGCTTGCTCGCTAGGTAGTTCAAAGGGGATCTGTTGAACCCTCAGCTCAACATTTCTCCTTCTTCTCTATCTTCTGGTTAATTTGCTTCCTAATAAAGAAGCTTCATGATCATGCTTTCCATGTACAAAAGGTTCAATCGGCACAAATGAATTAAAGATTAACCTAGCCTTTTGAAAACTGAAGTTCTCTATTTGGAGAACTCCTTGACAGTAGTTGGTTGTTGAACAAGTTGACGCACATGACTAGTAGGAGTTTCAGACTTGAGGCCTTCCAACATGGCCTGGACTGCGGGTGGGTACTTGAGTTCGCATTTAGATGGCGAAAAATTTAAGCTACCAAATTGTATGGTAGCCGACATCCGGTGTTGATGATGGCGTTTGGCAAATGTTCGCGCGACTAGGCGAAGTGAAAGAGCTTTGTAGATCTATTTACGCAAAAGTGAAAGATGGGGATTAGTATTAGCAATTATTATTTCACATATACACAAGATCGAGCTAACCAATAATAATGTAATAAAGATGCACTTTACGGAATTATTCATTCTACATAGAGACTCATATTGAATTTGTTACACACTTAAATCACCATTTTGTTATTTTAAATTTTCAAAAAAATTTATTACTATTATAGCACATATATGACTATCCAAAGATGGAAAGAGAATCTGTCCCAACGAGTGCTTGAAATCAGATTAGAATTCATAGACCTCTTTGATGAAAAGAGTAGTTTAAAAGTATCGGTGTAATTTTTAGAAGGCAGTTGGAATAATAGATAAGACACTACCCAAAGATTTCATTCTCATTTTGCGAGGACTTTAGATCTGGTTCCAGGTTTCCTATAGGCGCAAGCTCCTATATTTAATTACCCTTCTCCATAAGTGAGAGAGAACTTTTGATTAATGTCAGTCATTACATCGTTGAATGTGTAGCGTATAGTAGCAGTATGTAGAGTTTTAGAATTTAAGATGTGAAATTCATCAATTAGCTTAAACCGGATGGTTGGGGGAATGATAACATGCTCGATTAGATCATGGATTTAGATCCCAAGTAGTGCGGTCCCTAGTCTACTTAGTCGGAGGAGGTAGTCGACTCAACCTGACAGAATGATCCTTATCAACAACACATGGGTTACATCATCCAAGAAATTCTTGTAGACTTAGGGTGGTGTTTGTCTAAGGAGACAGTCTTAAGTCTACCTTATCTGACAGAGGGTTGTTTGTCCTATCAAGTATATCATATGATTCACAACTCAAAGGGCAAAGCCATTGGAGAGCATACGGGCTATGATCGTGATCGTAATATAATGGAGCCGGATTGGCCAAACCACAATCGGAGGACTCAGTAATGCTTCTTGCAACTCTTGGACAAACCAGCAGAGGACAGGCACATCCTTCGAGATTGATTGAGAGTGAACATAATATAACACTTAATTTGATATTAGTTCCTTTGTGAACTAGAGTTTTCTTAATTTATCACCCCCGACAAACTGTTGCGGAAGGTGGATAGATTAAGTTTTGATTTAAGCTTTTAGTGATTAGATTTTGTTAGAGCAATTTTTAGATTGACACTCAATTTGAGTTAATCTGATTTGAAAAATTGATTAATTCAAAGATGTTTAAGAGTTTTAGATCTTATCAACTCTGTTTAGCTGCTAATAGAGGATTATAACTACTGTCATCTCACATAATCGGTTTCTCAGATATTTCACTGATTTGAAACTCTTATTATAGGTTTTTATGTTTTTTACTTGACAGTCCAAGACTAAGCGAAACAACCCGACATCCTAACTTGAATTTAGGAATTCAGCATAGTGTCGGGGCACATGTGGGTGTTTAGTAATTTAGGTAATTTTATTTCTGAATTATAAGATTGATTCCAGATTTTTTATTTAATTTGATTTTAAAAAAATTGATTACTTTTAATATGTTTAAGAGCTTTAGATCCTATCAACTCTGCTTCAGAGGATTAGATCTACTATCATCTAACAAAATCAATTTCTCAGATATTTCACTGATTTGAAACTCTTATTATAGGTTTTTAGGTTTTGTTAACCCAACTCGGTTAAGACTAAGCGAAGTAACACATCCTCGGACACTTGAATTTAAGCATTATAGTGTGGGGCCCTGGTGTATAGTGATTTTCGTAATTTTGTGTTTGAATTATGAGATTGATTTTGGATTTTCATTTAACTCAACTTTTATATCACGAGACATCAAAATTTGCACTTGAAATCTCTATGTTTGAGCACATGCAGGTCTTTATGATTTTTATAAAACTAGATTTAAATTGGCGTATGGCGGTGTCTTAATACTATTTTTTCATCCTCATCGCCTCTGGCGAACGCGAGGTCTTCAAACTTGCAAATAAACACAAGCATACATATATGTTCACATTCACAAATCCCACATGTTCTGACACATATTTTGACGCGCTGCAATGCTAAGCAAATGAATGGGGTTAGGTATGTGATTGGGAATGTAAGGTAAAGTATGATAAAATTAAAGAAGAATTCCTTGATGATGTTCTTCCCATATTATGAAACAGGGTTGCTAAAGCGAGGGTCGTATGAAAATCGAAGGAAGAATTCGCTAACGATGTTCTTCGATTCTGGTAGTGAGAAATGGGACGGCTAAAGTGAAGGGTGCGACGCCGAAAATTGAAGGAAGAATTCGCCTGTTGACGATGTTCTTTCCCAATTTATGATGCAACAAAAACGGGGCTGCTAAAGTGAAGGGTACGACACCAAAAATCGAAGATAGGATTCGCCTGTTGACGATGTTCTTCCCCAATTCTGCGACCGATGAAAATGGGGTATCTTAAGAGTGTGATCTCGAAAGAAGAATTCTTATATATTCTTCCATAACGGATTAAGCGAGGTGCGGCCAATCGAAGGAAGAATCCGCTTCTTGTTCTTCTCGATTCTGACCACAATGAAAATGCGTAGCTTGTGGGAAGCATGTAGCGGGCTTGTGCAGCAGGTTTGCGGACTGGATTACACAGAACGAGCCAGGTTTGCGGGCTGGAACAACGGGCTGGTGGGCTGTAGGAAGGCTGGATGCAGGTTGGTGGGCTGGCGGGCCAAGGAATTGGACTAGCGGGCTGGTCACGAGGGTCAGGCCCGCGGTAGCGGGCTGGTCATGGGTCTGGCGCGAAACGGGACTGCGCGGGTCGGCAGTTTGCGTCGCGCCGGCGGCTGGAGCAGGGGGGGGAGGGGCTGCGGCTGAAATTGCCAACAAGGCTACAAAATTAGGTCGCGTAGCGGAACGAGGATCAGGTCAGATCAGATCGATAACAGTGCAGGTTGCGGGTCGGCGGGTCGGGTCGCACGACGGCGGAGCAGTGCGAGATGGGTCGCGTTGGCGGGCCGATGGCAAGCTTGGGTTTGTGATGGCGGAATGGCGGAGTGCGTGTGGCTTTGCGGCGGGCATGGATCGGGTTTGGCCTGTGAGGCGGGTCGACGGTGTTTCGCAGAGCAGGCTGCAACAGACCGTGCCGTGGGGCACACAATTACCCGGATGATGCCCGTGATGGGATGAAAATTGAGAGGGAGAGGGAATTCACCTTTTTTTTTCCTTTCCGACGGGAGAGGGTTGCAGGACAGAGAGGAGAGTGGGAGAGAATGTGAGGAGGGAGTTACATATGATGCAAGGAATGAGGGAGGAAAGTGGTAAGGCAGGAATGAATGCTAGAAATGGAAATAAAAAATGGGGGTGGGGGAGTGGTTTCTTTTTAGTTTTTTTTTATTTTCTTTTTGCAATTTCTTTTTTCAGAAAATTGAAAACGGGGATAAGGTAATTTGGGGATTTTTAAATAAATTTAAATTTATTAAACAGTTTAAATGTGGATTTCACACCGGTAAATGTACATAGTTAATATATATATCGATTTAGGATAATTTCATTGTTTTTATAACGCTTGCATTGGAAACGTTTGGTTGGTGCCGAGTAAATTCTATTTCTCAATCGCCGCTCGATCGCTTCGATTTTAGACTCATCCGAATTGAGTGCAAACAGTCTTATTTGATAGATTTCAGCTTTTCAAAATCAACGGTGCGATCAATTTTGCGAACAGATGTCGTTTGACTTCTATCGGCACCTCTTGACCTCGATATGCATGTAGGTGTATTGATGACTCGAGCGCTTGATCGGTTGCTCATCAAGTCATGTAATATTTATATCCTGACCAATTTCGACATTCTGAAAGCAATGATGAAGTCTGTTTGTCGATCGGAGGTCATTTGAGTTGATTTCGATAACGTCCAATACATTTCATCCTCGTTTTGCGTGCTGTCACTTCAAATCACTGACATTTACACGGTTTCGTCCAATTGAGCGTGGCCTCATTTGATGAGATTCGCGTTTGAAGCTAACGAGATGATCAATTTCATGAACGGAGGTCGTTTGGACATTATCACAGCTTCCCGAAGTTCATCGAATTTGATTTGTGGACTTTTCTTGACTTATGACACACATATGGAGGTCGAAAGTACTGCACAACTCCAACCCCCCCCCCCCCCCTTCCAAATTCTTTAGGAAACATCTCTAAACATATTACAATATGATGTCTGAATATATGGCAGGCCCACAATTAAAAAAATATGGTGTATCCTCATAAGAGTACAAAAAGTACACATGAAAAATAACTCAAAAAACTTCAAAATTCTTCAGGAAACATCTTAGAACAGCTTACAATAGGATGTACTAAACATATGACAAGCTCACAGCTGAAAAAATTGAAAAAATGAGGTATACTCTCATGAGAGTACAAAGAGTACATATATAAAATAGATCCAAAACTCAAATTCTTCAGAAAATATCTCCAAACAACTTACAATATGATATACTAAACATATGACAAGCATTATAGTTTAAAAAATTGAAAAAATAAGGTGTACCCTCATGAGAGTACATAAAGTACTAATGCAAAACAGTCTCAAAAATTATCAAATTCTTTAGGAAACATCTCCTAACAGCTTATAATATAATGTACTAAACATATGACATTCTCACAGCTGAAAAAATTTTAAAAAAAAGAGGGTGTACTCTCATGAGAGTACATAAAGTACATATAAAAAATAACTCCAAAAATCCCCCAAATTTTTCATGAAATATCTTCAAAGAGCTTACAATATGATGTACTAAACATATGACAAATCTACAGTTAAAAAAATAAAAAAATAGAGTATACTTTTATAACGTATAGAGAATACACATGCAAAATAGCTAAAAAATTATCAAATTCTTCATGAAATATCTTCAAACATCTTACAATAGGATATAATAAACATATGACAAGGCTCACAGGTGAGAAAATTAAAAAAAATATGGTGTACCATCATGAGGATACAGAGAGTACACATACAAAATAAATCCCAAAATCACCAAATTTTTTATAAAATATCTCCAATCATCTTACAATAGGATATACTAAACATATAACAAGCCCCAGAGTTAAAAAAGTTTTAAAAAAATGTGGTGTACCCTCATGAGAGTATAAAGAGTACACTTGTAAAACAGCTCCAAAAATATCCAAATTCTTCATGAAATATCTCCAAACAGCTTACAATATGATGTACTAAACATATGACAAGTCTCATAGTTGAAAAAATTAAAAAAATAGGATGTACCCTCATGAGAGTATAGAGAGTGCACATACAAAACAGCTTCAAAAATACCTAAATTCTTCATGAAATATCTCCAAACATCTTATAATGGGATGTACTAAACATATGATAAGTCTTACATTTAAAAAAATTGAAAAAATTAGGTGTATCATCATGAGAGTACAGAGAGTACACATACAAATAGCTCAAAAACCCACCAAATTCTTCATGAAATATCTCCAAATATCTTACAATATGATATACTAAATATATGACAAGTCCCACAATTGAGAAAATTAAAAAAATAGAGTGTGTCATCATGAGAGTATAGAGAGTACACATACAAAATAGCTTTAAAAACCACCAAAATCCCTTTTCCTTCAAAGAACTCAAATGTGCTCCTATTCGACGGTTAGAACAAATGTGAAAACTCTAAATCTTTAAAGTTAAAAAATGCAAAAAGAAATACCTCATGAAGTCGCATATAATACCTCAATTTTTAATGTTCAAGATTTAGCAAATCTCTTGGGGAAGGCCGGATGCATGCCGAGAGAGGGAGCTAAGGAAAATTTTTGCACAAAAATGAAAATACCTAAATTTTCATAGGCTTGGAATCTGGAACGTCATCCATAATATTTTCTCCCGGTATTTTAACGTGACGGGCTAGGTTGGGCCTGGTCCAAATAATGTTAACCGCATCGTTATCGCGTTATAAAATTTAAAAAAAAATCATATTTTATTACTAGACATGTGTTGAGATTTGGTTAGCATCCGAACGTAAAACTACGTCTAGACTCCGTATGTAATATTTTCTCGTAGATGTGAGGCTTCGGCCAAGAGGGAGGAGGACAGGAGGTTTATTAGTATTTAAAATATTATTATTAATTTTATTTTATATTATCTAATTAAAAATTCTTAATTTAAATTAATTTTATAATTTACTTTATAATCATTAATAAAAAAATTTATTATTTTACAATTATTTTTATTTAATATAACTTAAATTAATTTTAATTTATTTAATTATAAATACAATGGTATAAGTATCTTCTAAATATAATCTTTAAGAAAATTATCATGAAACTAATTATAAAGTAACAAACAAGCATATTTAATAAATAAAATTATTTATTTATTTATAGAGGTCATTTGACTGTAAGTATTATTTCATTTAAGTAAGATTTTATAAATTCTATAAATCTACTTTAATAGATTATGAACAATATTTCTTATGATAAAAGTTAAAATTTAGCTAAATCTTAATTAATTATTTAGCTACTTATTTAAGATTTAAGTTAGGCTAAATATAATTTTAATAATTATTATATAAATATTATATTTTATTATATTTATTTAACATATTTGAAACTTTATTAGACTAATCAAATCATAATTAATGTGAGATAATATTCTAATTAATATTTATTTACTAACAAATTAAGTAATTTAAAACAATAATTTCTATGAAATCAAATTTACTTAAGTTAATTAAGTAATATTAATTATTTGTACTAATTTATCTTTTAATTAATGCATTTATATCAAAGTTATTTGAAAAAAATAGCATTACTTTAATTACATTATATTAATTAATTACTAATTAATAATCTAATAAGTTAATTTAATAATAATTTCTATTAAGTCATTTTACATAAAGATAATATTAATTTATTTAAGTTGATTTTCATTTATCATAAATCAATTGTATTTGAGTTGATAAAAAAGTTACTACTTCATTAATACTTTTAACTTTTATTAATTAATGAGCAATTCTGAAGCCTATATCATTTATAATTAAATTCATTAAATTACAATTAATTTAATATAATATATTAATTAATTATTAATGAGTAATTACTTTATAAAAAAAGTGAGCACACATATGCATAACATATGATTATTACATATTTACATATCCAATACCTAAATACATCTAAATTTTTAATATTACATCAAAATATCAATCATTAACTTTTTAAAATAAAATACACCTTTTCATGCACATAAAAAATATTATATTTACAAATATCAAATTTTAAAAATTAAATACATAAATGCATAAGAATTATATGCTATATATATATATATATATATATATATTAATAAAAGCATAAATAGTAAATAAAAATACTGAGTAAATAGTTAGATTTACATATACATCAATTATGTCCTGATTATATACACATTATACAATAAACACTATTATTGTATACTCAATACAGAGCTAATACATATCTAAACTCTATACAAAATAAATTCTCGATTTTATGAGATACATGTTATTTTGTGGAGTATAATTTTATCAATTAATTTCAGATGTACTATGAACTCAACCTTGTCTTTGCGCTCATTGAACTCAATAGTGATCTCGTTGGGGATTGTAGGTGGCAACACACCCCCTACGCAGTGGATCGAGGGCAACCCCGAGAAATTTTTTTGCTGGAGGCAATGCCTTCGCGCTAGGAAGAAGTGATCTTGGCTTCAGATATAAAGAGGCAACATCTCAACATCAAAAGTATGGCACCACAGTATCAAGATCAGCAGGCTTGCACAAAGGAGATGGAGAGGACAACAGCTCAGCACTAGAATGTTGCGGTCCTCAAACCCGTGCAAAAAAAGCCTCCACTTACACACATATAACACAATTCTTATTGATTTACATATTTAATGCCTAAAAGCACCTAAATTTTTAACATTACATCAAAAATAACATAATCATTAACTTTTTAAAATGAAATATACTTTTTTTAAACATAAAAAAAATTATTATATTTATAAATATCAAACTTTAAGTATTACCTACATATATGCATAAGAATTGTGCGCTATGTATGCTACATAAAATCACTTGAATTTCTTACATATTTAGGTAGAGAACCATCAGACACTTGCAGCGAAATAATCTGATTCACAGTTTCTTCTATCTCGAAACATATTTCCAGGCCTGATGCAAAACGCTGTCATCAATATCCGGCCGCAGTTCCCAAAAGAGGCAGTAGCTTTCAAGAACTGATGAAGATGTCTTCATATTAAGAGATCTGATAATTTTCTCCTGCAGTAAATGAAACAATTGGATTCTTGATCGAGAAATGATGAATCCCTCTTAAAATTAGGATATCATATAGGTATTAATGATTGCGCTTCGGCCCCTGATCTCTCTCTCTCTCTCTCTCTCTCTCTCTCTCTCTCTCTCTCTCTCTCTCCTTACATAAAAAGTGTGGAAAATTTGTGTATTTCAGTATTTGTACATAAATGACAATGAAATAATAAAACTTGTTACAACCTTCAATTTTAGATCAAATGTTGGAATAGGACATATCATTCGTTCTCTCATTAAATGGCAGAACAAATATTATCTTTATTTCAAGCCAACATTTTGTTCTTAAATGTTCATGCAAAAATATGATAGGGTCATTAGATTTGTAGCTTTGATGTGTTATTTATATACATGTAAGGAATTTATTTTTTAAAGCAAATTATTACTTAAATAATGTACCATATCTGCCATTTTTTTTTATTTCATAGTATTCATTAAAATTTTCAATTTTAATATTAATTGATACCTTATTATTAAAAAAAAGGGTTTCACAATTAACACCATTTGAACCATGACACACACATGTACAAAAAAATGAGGGGTCCAACATTCCAACCTAAATGGACTTCTAAATAGATCAAAGCTCCAAACTACTGAGTTTGATGCTATGAATCTCATTTTTCATCTATTTTTACTGAATATTATTTGATCATATAATTTTAACCAATTTCTATCCATTTAATCATATATCTACCGCTTCCTTCTACATAATTCTCGTGGCACTAATTTTATCAACTCTAACGGGTCCAAGTTATACCTTTCATTGTATGCATTCAACTACATTAGTCTACTTTCAATCAATCTTCTACATAATTCACCATTGGCCACCTCGTCACAAATCAAAAAAAATCTTTTACATTACATTTATTTTACTAAAAAAAAAAATAAACACATATATTTGTAGAGTTTTCAACTAAATAACCTTAAAGTAATCAAATCTACTGCGTTTTTTTTTTCTGTTGTATTTTTTTCAACAAATAACCCCAGTATACTTTCAAGCATCTATGATATTCTTTCAACATATAAAATTCTAGATATACTTCTCCTTTTTAACCATTCAAATTTAACTTTGTAAGTTATATCCTAATCAATATCTTTATTTTTCTATATAATTGATCAAGGATACTTAAATATATCACATTTAAATATCATCTTATCTTCTAATAATATTGAATAATAATTACTAATATTATATCCACTAAAAGTGGATTTTATATACATACTAAGTATTTTATTTATTTTAAAGTTATATCATTTAAATATATTCTCCACTATTCTATTTTTTATTTATTTTAATAAACGCCTCACAAAATACAAAATGTTATTAAAAAAACAATCAGCATACCATACCTGCATTGCATATTCAAGCTTCAACATTCCGTAGATTATAGTCATCAAAGTTGCACAAGACATTGATTCTTCAAGGAGCAACGATTCTTTTGCATCCTGAAAATGCATGCAGGGAAATAGTTACAAAGATTTTAAAAAAAATTGTTTCACGATTACAAATTCCCAAATATTTTCAGTTACAAACATTGAAATAAGCAAGAATTCAACTGCATAACAATGAGCTCACAAGTTGAGCTTTTCGAGCCACGAGCTCGAGCTTAACTTAACTCGGCCCATCAATTCAAGCCTGCTTGATAAATAAAAAAACAAATATAAATATATCTATATATAATCTCTTATATATAAAAACATTATTTTATTATATATTTAATACATTGATATGCTTAAAGCTGCTGGTTTTCAAAAAAAAAACAAATGAAAAGCTTATCATCTTATTTAAAGCTAATCTACCTTTCTTTCTCATTAAACTGATTAATTAATAAGCCTATTATACATAAATTAATAATACCGTATTATATATAATTACTTTGATTTATTTAGTTCCATCCAAAATTTTATTTAACAAACCGATCAAAAAATCAAAAACCAAAGTTTTCATTAATTAAAACCACAATCCAAATTACTAAGTTCAAAACCGAACCAAATTACTCAAAAACTTCGGTTCGGTTTGATTTTTTGGTTAAAACCAAATAATGCACACCCCTAATTTCCATTAGAAGAATTAAAAAAAGCCCTTTCAAGGGTTTGCTTTTGGTTTGGTATGACTCAATCCATTAGGGTATTTAAAAGGTATGCATGCAAAGAAGGCAACGTGGAAAAATCAGACTGTAAGTACATCGGTAGGATAATGAATGCATCATGCAATCAAAGGAAACCGTGAATGAGTAAAACTTGGAAGACCTATGAGACCGATGTAACAGATCTATAACATAGATTTATTTATGTATTGACAGACTGCCGATAAAGATGAACAAGTAAAAGAATCAAAATTAAAATAAAACATCATACGCGAACAGATAAATTTATTAAATTAAAAAAGGAATTCCTGATAGATACAGAAACAAACCAACACACAAAGTGATCAGAACTAGTTGATCAACACATCCTCAACATGGTTGTGTTGAATTGGCATTAAGAAGATCTACCAAAACAAAGAAACATGCTGTTTCTTTTGACAAGAATCTTAAATTGATATTTGTGCTGAGAATTACCCTATCATATTTTCACAATATTTGAGTGGAAGTAAATCCATATTATAACATAGGGAAATTTACATACATAGCACACAATTCTTATGTATTTACATATCTAACACCTAAAGTTTGATATTTACAGACATAGTACCTTTCCTATAACATAATGCTATGAAGGAGAAGATGAATTCAACAGCTTGTAATCAAATATTGGAATTTGTTGAATTACCTAAAGAACCAAAGGCTATTGGGAGTAAACTGATCTTCATAACTAAAAGAGATTTTTTTTAGCAATATTGAAAGATACAAAGCAAGACTTGTAGCCAAGGAACTCAGAAAATAGGAATTGATTATACTGATATTTTCTCTCTAATTTCTAAGAAATATCCTTAATGGATAGTCATAATATTAGTAGCTCATTTTCATATAAAGTTACATTAAGTGGATGTGAAAATAACACTTCTCAATGGAGATTTTGAGGAATAAATTTATATAAACCAACCGGAAGGGTTCATCTCAAATGGAAATAATCAGCTAATTTGCACACTTAAAAATATCTATATATAAGCTAAAGCAAGCATCCGACTACAAGTATTTAAAGTTCCAAGATCTTATATATTTTCACTTAGGGGTTGTTTGGTTGCCTGAAAAAGGAATGCAATGTAAACAGAATGCAATATATTTGGATTACTTTAGGTTGTTTGGTTGAAAATTCTATAAATACATGAGTTTGTTTTTTTCTGTTTGGCAAAATAAATGTAATGTAAAATATTTTGAAGGTTGCGGGTGATGACGGTGGTGGCGATCGGCGGTGGCAATTTCAGTACGAACCGGCTAAAGCGGCACCGGCCTGACATATATTCGTTTATTATATTTAAAATTCGCCCCGATTTGAAGCGAATTCCAAATACACCAAAAATTTAACCTTGTAGTAAATTCTAAATGCATTACATCACTTTGAAATTTTACTTTGAATCATGTCAAATGCAAAAAAAAACTGAAACTCCTGCATTTACTTTACATTTCAATGTATTCCAAACAAACAACCCCTTAGTTTTACAAAGAATATTATGAATCAACATATATATCATAAAATTAGTGGATGAAAAATAATTTTCTAACCTATGGATGGCATTTTACTTGCTTAAACTGATTTGAGTTTGAACCATGATAATAAATGATTTTTCTCACAAAATTTTGAAATGAAGAATATAAGTGAAGTCTCTTATGCTATTGACATAAAGTTTCAAAGAGACAATTACAAGAAATATTAGGATTGCCTCAAAAAACTTATATCAACAATATTCTTAAAATTTTTCAAATGAAAATTTGTTCAACAAAGTATAATATCTTTTGTCAGAGGTGCCAAATTCAATTAAATTAATGCCCAAGAAATGATTTGAAATATTAAAAGTAGCAAAAAAATTATAGGGTACCTTCAAGAGACAAACGACTACAACCTTATATGCTGGAAATAAGATACTATTAAAGTGATTGAATATTCAGATTTTGACTTCAATGGCTGCCATGACCCTAGAAAATTGACATCTAGATATTCTTTTTATCAGAAAGGACAATTTCTTTGAGAAGTAAAAGCCCCATTGATTGTCATTTCAACAATAGAGCTAGAGTTTGTATCTTGTTTTAAAATAAAATCACAGGCTATTTGGCTTGGAAGCTGTAATTCAAGGCTTCAAGTTGTTGACTCCATCTAACTGAGATACCTTATAATATTTGGTATTATACCACTTATTCAAAATTTTCTTCGTTTATTCATAGTATACATAAAATTGAGAAAATGACAATATACTGATTCAATTAAAAAATGAATATCTTTAATGAACAATTAGTTCATTCATAAATATATACGATGATTACATAGAAGGAAATACTACAACGTAATAGAACAAAAGTAATACTCAGTTTTAGAGGACTTACTTTTATGATTCATTTTTTATCTTTATTTGAGTTTTAAATTTTAAGAAAGACAATATGTTCATACAATAATAAGCATGAAATTAAGATTATTGGGCCAAGTAGGAGAATGTTGAAAATATCATTTAATTGAAATGTTGTTTTAATTAAAAACATTTAAATTGCATTTAAGTGGACAATTAAAATTAGATAACTCTCATAAAATTTTGATAAATTATAATTTCTCATTAGTGGAAGAAGGAATTATCCATTTAAAACTATATGCATGCACAAATCTTGATGGGAGAAGAAGACACGTAAGAAGAAAAGCTGTTTTCGCAAATGACATAGTTTTTCATATAGGATCTTTGGTCTAATACATTCCACCATTTCATGGGATATTTATTACATTGATAGATTAGCAAATATGTTGGAGACCATCTTGAATCTAATTACTATGGCTAGAGGTAAAAATTTGGGAAAAAGCTCCTTTCTCACTAAACTAAATATAAAAAAATCAAAATTTATCAAAAAAATATGAAGATAATAATTACTCTAGATAAATAATGTTAGAAAGGTGCATGTAAGTAATGGCAAGGGGCAGATAGCACAATGACTTGTAATCAAAAAGGTCGCTTAGCTTTCTAGAAGCCATTTGTTATTGTTCAATTCACTTAAAATTGACATTAAAGTTTCAATCACATGAATAATGATCGAAAACAGACCAGTAAATTAAAATGAAATAACATGTAGTTATTGGCCTCGCTATACCTCTTGAACCGAACATGGTTGCTGTGTTTTGGAATCATCAGGAGAGTTAGAGTTAAATGCACAATCTGAAATATGTTCATCTATACCATGCGTTATTATACCGTTTGCACTCTGCTTGAGGCTTTCTAGTTCATCAAGAATAACTTTTGCTGAAATGTGAAGCAAGAGGAAACAATTCAACATCCAACGAAAGGAACATAATGCTAGTAGATACAATGAAAACCAAGTAAAAAAAAAAAAGAAATGTATGTTGTTACTGCACCATAAACATGGCAGAGTAATATTTTGATATACAAGGTATTGAAAATAAATAAACTCAAGTGGTGCCATGCATTCATTAAATATTTTGATTTGCAAGGGTAATACGAGTCCACACATCAGCATGATTATTCACTACCAAGCAAAATGCTTTAAAATCATGCCGTAATCTCAATGAATAAAACAAAGGCTCTACAATTAGAACATTTAAGGGGTTTAGACCAGTGAAATTTTAAGTGGGCACATGCGAGTATTATGATTAGTCCAATACTAGATAATTAAAAAAATATACATTAGAGTAGAAATGTCAAGGGGTTGACACTCACCCATAGATTTACACATTTGAGCAAAATATGAGTTTGACCATCAGTGTACCTAGGGTCATTTTAGCCCAATCCCCCCCAACCAATCTTTTGATCACATTCAATCCTTAATAAGGGAGACCAACTAGGCCCATAAAAATAATAACTAAAAAGCAATACAGCCACAGATGAAAGTTATTTAGAGAGGCCGATGACTAATATTATGCCATCAACACCCATTTTCAACATTAAATATGGGACTGTACTTAAAATCATCAATAGCATTAATAAATCTCCTTTTCATTGTGGAGGTTATAGATGTTTATGGATGTCAATCAACTCTCCTTATATTAAAAAGTTTATCAATCAATAGAGCATTACAACCTAAGAGCTCATTCCATGATAAGCACAATGTGAGAGACTCAGTTCGCATACCAATGAACGAAAGAATCAAAAACTATTGGAACTACAAAATCCAAAATCAATTCAAGACTCTAATACCACTTGATAGGGAGTTTGCATGATGAAGATAAAGTTCAACAAATCTGTTATGCACAAACATTAATTTGACCTAATGGTTAGATAAAATGGTGACGAACAACTACAAGTATATCTACAATAATGAACTTGGACAACAACCAATTTGAGTGAGATTTAGGAGGCCTTCAATGACTCAAGAATTTAGAAGGTCTAAATACTCTTCTCAGGGGAGGCTATGAAACCAATCACAACATTTCCTAAGTTCTTAGAGTTATTAAGGCTATATCATTGGCAACACTGAGAGTTAGGTGTAACACCCAAAAATTATAAAAGGCAATACAAAATTTATTTAATTTATACCCCAAATTTTAACTTCTCCAAAAATGTATAAAGAATGGTTCTATGATATTCTAATCTTCATTTGGATCATTTTGATGCAGTAAAAATATATATTAATATAATAACTCTTATATATATTAATAACCTAGCCAATTTAAAACCTAAGTCATATTATTTATCTACTAATTATCCCGTAACCACTTAGAGGCTAAAAGGAAAGGGTAGATTGTTAGAGCCAAAAATAGAGAATAGAATAGGAACAGTAGGAGAAGAAGAAGCGAAGTTGGTAGGTAGAGAAGAAAGAAAAACTAGAAATTTGATATTTTTCATTTTATGCTTGATAAATGGATGATATTTTTATTGTTTTGCCTCACTATGGTCTGCCACCCGCCTCCCTGAGGTGGTCATCTTTCGCTCATTGTGAGTGGAGTAGGATTATTTGATAGGATGAAGATAGATGACATCTGTGCTACCCCTTCTGAGTCTACCAAGTTAAGCTTTTTCATCCTTTCTCCATGCTTTCATCCTTTCTATAGCTCACAGAACACAAAAAAACTCCTTGTCATCATCTCAGCAACTAAACCTCACAACATTGGCATAAAATGAACCATTCACTTTCTTCATAAAATGAACCATAGTGCCTTAAATAATAAGAAATCAAAGAACATAATTGACTAAAATTCCTTAACATCCTTTTTAATATGTAAAAAGTGAGAAAAAACATAACATGATTACATCATAGCGACCTAATGACTAATACAACATAACATATGAATATGACATACCATGAAATATATAATATCCTAAAATTACAAACAATCAAGATATTTAGGTCATTTTGCACAGTAACAGTATGATTCCATCTCACAGACATATTCTTGGATCAACTAGTAAATTTTTACCAATTAAGAACATTATGTGAAAGCTCTCTTGCAGATTCTCACAGACATTCTTGGATCAACTGAACGCTCTTTGCAGATTCATATAAATTTCCAAATGCTAAATGCAGGCTGTTATCAATTTTTAATTGTGAAGGGCTAACATTTTTTTTCTTTGCCTAGCAGCTGTTGGCCATTCTCTGCCTTCCACGTCCGTACTAACTGAAATGGAAGATAACATTCCAGCATCAAGCAACAACCAAAAAAATATCCAATCATAAGAATGAAAGTCCCCATAGCCAGCATGAAGTAGATCTTTGGTTGCTAAAGGTGGGTTTGCTTGTTAAATTCATTGAGAAAGATAGTTTAAATAAATTATTTATTTATCATTAGTCTCTTATGCTTAATCTGGTTTTACCTCACTTAGCTTAGCTGGCAAAAGGCTGTTCTTTCAAAGTTTTGAAATAATGAAAAATTGTAAGAATTTGATGTCAATCCCAAAATTACTGTTGTCTCTCTACTTTTTGGAGAATTAAATGATGCTTCAAATAATTTTTTTTATATGGACAGTTTTGACCACAACCATCTCCAACTCTTGACCCAAAACTCATCTCTCAAAGCCTCTTATTGATTTTTGAAAGATCAGCCATGTCCCAAATAATGTAAGCTAGTCTTTCCTAGTTCACATGAATGTATGCCTAGATAAGATATTTGAAAAGCAAATAGTGAAAAATATAAGGTTAAGTAAAAGATATATTGCGTGCAGGAAACCAAGCCAATAGAGTGAAGATAGATACTGATTGCTTTAGATTGTATCAATACAATGCAAAAAGATGAATCATCAGAATCGTCATCAATAGTTGCAATATAGGATAATAGTTAGCATATCCGAGGACAATTGTTGTGCATGGCGGCAACCTAGGACTTATTACAACAACAGGCTTACAGGCGAGAACTATAGCACAGGTCTGCCAATGATGCCCAAGGTGCAAGAGAGGAATGTGACGCAAGTCTAGTAAACAATAGCCGCTCATAAAATCTCTTAAAGAATATGTCAACATCTCCACAAATAAATAAAAATAATTTACTATTTTAATGAAAGACATTTTGCCTAATCCAAAATATTTTTTGTAGTCATTAAAACAAATTATGTTGACCATTCTCTTCCTTTATCAAACTATGATCGAATAATGTCACCTTTCAGTTGACTTAATTGGCCTACCCAAACCCAAGCTTTACCCAAATAGCTGATAGTAGCAAGATGGCCGCTACTAGAAATGTCTCCAATAAAAAATAAAAATACATTAATCATAAATCCTGACACCATGAGCCAATTCATGGTGTATGGTTGAAGTTTCAACAATCAAATTGAAAGAAATAGATTAATAAAATTTATCATCTTTAACTTATGATCGCCAAAAAAATGATAACACTATCCAACCATTTTTAACATAAATAAACTCCTCTCCTAGAAAAGAGCATTTTGCAATAAAGATATCCTGAAATGGTGGATTGTAGATGACGTAGCATGTCCAAGAAGTCCAAATCTTTCAAGATGAATTATATAATAATAAGTATATGTTTGAGTGATCAAAGGCATTGGTGCACTGATCTCAATGTGATGGGCAGTGGCTGGTTCAACAAGGGCAAACCAACCCACTAGCAACCGATGGTGGCGGCAACAATCTATCTACAGCCAACCAATCGTTCTTCAACAAGTTCAACCAACTTGAGGTAGTTCAATTAGATTGGTTCAATGAATTTAGTCCTTTTATCATTCATTGTAGGAGGTTTTGATGTTCATGAATTCAATGTGACAAGCTGAATCTTGCAATGGGACCTTCATGTTGTTTTAAGCTCATTTGGCTTTCAATTTACCCAAATATAACCAAAATTAATTACAAGTTCGATTTTCGAGTTGCTTCAAGATGCATCCTGAGATTTGTGTATATAACTTAGAAATTTATGCAATCCCAACAAGATGGCACAAAGTAAATCTACGTGTTTCAAACATTTTGTTTTCCGTACTAAAATGATATTGATTATTAAGTTATCTAATAGAGAGCCTTTCTATTTATTTTCTTTACAAATTTTTTGAAACCCTATTGGACAATTAAAGCTTAGGTGTTCCAATTTATGATAACTTCTACTCAAATCACAATTTCAATAGTACAAAATGAAAAGAGCAAAGCACCAGGTGCATATGCATTAGAAAAGGAATAACAAATCCAGCTGGATAACTCTTCAAACATGTCTAAAGCTTTGTCTAACATTGCTTCAAAAATTCCAACAAAAGGAAGAGTACATAACAGAAAGAGATAGCAGTGGAAAATAAACAAATGATCCATAAAAGAACTATAGAAGATTAAGTGTTGGATAGTAACAAAATGCTATCAATCAATCTGAGCAAAGCAAAAATGAGAATGAGAACATTAAGATGGATATATAACCACAACAACAACAATAACAACAAGCCTTAATCCCACTAGGTCTAATGAATCCTTTCGTCCATTTTCCTATTAGTGTCAAATTCTCACAAGTATACAAGATCATTTTTATACATCTTAATCTTTTAGGTCTACCTCTACCTTTCTTAACAAGAAATCTAACGCATCTACTCTCCAGTCATCGGACATGAAATGTACAAACCATCTGGCATTTCCCTAATCTTATCTACCACAGCTACTCCAACTTTTTCCCAACATACTCATTTTGCATTATATCTCTAAGGGTACATCTACGAAAGCATCCTCATCTCTGTAACACTTAACTTAGTCTTATGTTTATTGGCCAACATTCATATAAGTCAGGTCTTACCACCATCTTATAAAATTTTCCTTTAAGTGGAACTTTTCTATCACATAATAAGCCAGATGCATTCCTCCACTTCAACCATAAGATGGATATATAACAAAAGTAGAAAAAATAAATGAAGGAATGATTATGTTAAATAATTAATGGAAAAAGCATAACTAAAGATAAGGTAGAAGAAAAAGAACTTCCGTGGTTTGAACAACTACAAGTAATGATAGAAAATAAAACAATAAGATGAGTAGATAAAATTAAGAGTAAAGAATTGGAATAAAAAAATGAGTATACCGAAAGTAAAAAAAGATAGAAAAGCAGTAAAAAATTTGCACATAATGATTTAACATAAGCTGTACACTCTACAAAAACAACGGATAATGAAGATCCATAAAGCTAACAAACAAAGTGAGAACAAAAAAATAGAGAACAAACTTGAAAATAATAAAAAGAATCTTCGATAAAATAACACAATTTAAATATGTGTGTCACTGGAGCTTATCTAACAACTACAATAATGCTTGTGGACTTTTAATATGGACAAATTTTGTTAGATTAAAATTAAAGTCCACCGGATAATGACACTACTTTTTATTCTTCTTATCTTTGTGGTATTTTTTTATTAAAAAGCTTGGGAGACCTTTATCATTAAATAGAAATAAAAAAATTACATTGTTAAATGATTAGGGAAAGCATATAAGCTACTATAACAAACTAAGAAACAAACAAGACTGTAGAACCATATAATTCTAAAGGATTATCTGGAAGAATAATATACTGCCTCTTTTTAATAATCTGAAAAAAATTTTACCATGACTAGAAGTCATGTAAACATAAGCTTAGGCTATGATGTTGTACCAGATGATTTATTCCCCCAGATTTTGTAGGTGAAACATTTCTTATTACCCTCTTTCCAAATATTCCATATAGCTGATAGTAAGAAATTATCCCTAATTTATTTTATTTCTTTAACGACATAAATCCATCTGGAAAGAAAATGTTGTATCAAGACAAATTAATGCATTGCTTCTATCATAAAAAATAGTGTAATAAAGTTGTTAAATGAATAATAAAGATTACCAAGTTCCAACTAAATGTCAGTAAAGGAGTAGGGGAAAGGCATTCCATATGATAAACCATTAAATAAACTAATCGATATAATAAACAGCTTCAGAGAGGAGTCACCTTTCATCAAATGGTCTTCAAGCCCTCGTTTGCAAGAGTTCACTTCAATAACATGACCATGAAAAATGTAAAGTGAAACCAATTAGAACGCTCCACATTGAAATCAAAAGAAATATGAATGATAACTGATACGGCTATGGTTCCAGCAAAAGAAATTACGGTCCCTTGTATAATTTCTCTTGAGAAACCTCAATAAAAATTTTCAAGGAAGTGATAGATGATAATAAGAATGCCTACTGAAATATTTTCATTATAGAGCCAAGACTCATGTAAGAAATTAATAAAAAAAAGACACCAGTCCGATCCACTATGCTTGATGCAAAATAACTAAAAGAAATGCCCAAGAATACAACAGGCATAGTTCTATTTATTCTAACAAATCCTCATGGCAGTACTATCTCTTTTTAGTTAATAGAAACCAAATTATTCTGATCTGATGAGATAGATGCTTACATTTGATCATATTTTGAACAGCATTTTCATGAGTAGTGAAACCAGCTTCAACATATTCCTTCAGTTTGTCTGTGTAATTAGCTTTAATTACTTCATCAACCACACTTGATGCTTTGGGAAGCGGAGCCCTCCTGAGCATCTCTGTTCAGATAGACATTCATGAGAAGAAGATTTGTATAATTATTAAAAAAAATGATGGAACAAATTTACTTCCATTGTTGAAAGCAAGGAATCATGAGAAAACATCACAAAAATAAAGATAAAAAAATAAATCATGAAAATTACTTTCTGTGCTACAGAGTCAACTGTTGGGGCCCTCTAATTGGTTTTCATATGGCGTATAAACTTCCACCCGTAACTAAAATCATATCTAACTATTTCAATTCCTAAAGTTAACTCATAAACCTAAATCCTATCATGATAAAACCAATTTCCTCTCCTAAAGCTCCGACTAAGTCATGGATACTCCACATCTCCACCAACCCCATGTTTAACTACATAAATTTGTTAACTTAACTGAAGTGAGCGGGTGAGTATAGGTACCAGTACTAAACCTAACTCCTCTTCCGGAAAAATAGAGAGACATTATTAAGGCTAGCAAGTAATCTATCTCCTAAAGAGAAACATAATCATAACTGCCTCTTCAGTAAAGTGTTGAGATGAGAGCATCTGCAAGCATGAACGTGGCATCTACCCAATCCAACTGTGAAAATAAAACATCCCAAATTCTTTGTGCACTTATGAGGCAAAGAAAAACTCCTATATAAATCATCTCAAAATATATGAAAAGAAGCAGATTGGTCCTTATCTGGTATAGAAAACAAGATCAAAAATTAACTGTTTTATGCTATGCCAAAAAACAACTACGTGTGATGCACGGCTTGGTGCATATGTCCACACTCTAAATGGCACATTGTGATTTTGGTATGTAAGCAATACTTCAAAAATAAATATCTACAAAACCTATATCATGTTCAAATCACTTGAAATATGGAAATCCAAGTGTAAGCACTTTATTAAAAATTTCTAAATTTTTTTGAAAAGCGAACATAATAAACATTACAATTCCCAATCACATGTGAGTTCCAATTAATTCATTTATTTATGTTGTAACCGAGTATTACAAATGTACTATATCAGTATATCTAGAAGCAAGTTCATATAATTGAGTAAATGACCATAATGCCCCCCAATTATCTATGAAGGATCAAAATAGTCCAAGACTATCTAGAAGGACCAATTCAATCCAACCACCAAAACTAACACTTAGGTACTAAACCAAGCTTGAAGAGAGATAAAGAAGGCACTTAATATTCCCAATTAGATTCCTCATAATTTCATATGTTTTATACCTAAAAAAGCATATCCTCAAACCATAAATACTTATAAAAAATTGGAAGAATAAAAAGCATATGATTCCATTCTATACATATTCAACATTTTTTGCTAATTTTTTGCTTACATATTTTATAAAATAGCTCAAAAAAAAAAACTTCCGATATATTCAATGCTCACCAAGTTCTCGATAGAATCCTCTAAGGAACCTCTCCCCTGCATCAACAAGCTCCTCATGCTTTGCATATCTGAAAACCAATAATAATTAGTAACCCATTTAGCGAAGAAGCACAAGGTATAAACATGTTTTTCCACATCAAAAAAGTGGATACAAAATCAGCCACGGACAACTAATTGCAGTGAAGATCACGACCAATTTCTTGGTCAAGTTCTACTTGCACAACTTTATATTTCATGAAGAATAGGTGTACAATAATGAAAATTGAAACAAAAAGAACATCTTACGTGCAAGCATGTGCTTCTTTCTGCCCATTAACAAGTGCATTAGAGCAATATTGGAATGTGCATATACAGACAGTAATACCTTCGTGCATTCAAAATTCTTTCATAGATGAATTTAAATATGCATGCCAATGTGTTTGCATGAGCACATGGAAATTGTGCATTTGAGTTTTTATTTCAGTTCCTTTTTATCCAAGGTTTCACCCCTTGCATGTGCACTGTTGTACTGCACTTTTTATCCCAAGTATCTATGATCCTGAATTCCTACGTTCATAGACCTAAAAAGACTTGGTTAAGATGTATAAAAAATGACCTTAGTATACTTGAATTAAATGAGAATTTGAGACATAATAGGACACAATGGAGACGAAGGATTCATATAGCCAACCCCACTTAGTGGGATAAAGGCTTGTTGTTGTTGTTGTATATAGCAAAGTCATGGGTATATTCCAAAATATCCATGCATTTATATCCATGTTATGAGGCATTAATGCATGTGGAACTTGTGCATTTGCATGCTCATTTGCAGACATGAATGTTATCATTCTTAACCTCTCCTATGATTATGTGATGAAAAATGAAATATCTACTTTATTGATAAAGCATCTAAAAACTTATCACAAGGGCATCCTAACCCTTCATTTTGTTAAGGAAATAGCCAGCCTTTCATCTTGAAATATCTTAAAAATTTAGGGTATAGTTGCAAACCCTGCCGCTAAGAAAGTAGATCAATGATAGGAGAGGTTAAACTCTCCCTTCAGTCAAAATTTAACCTATGCGAAGAGAACATTCACATTAGGAGTGATTTGGGGGTGGGAGAATACATAAAAAAAAAAACCAAAACCTTGCTAGAGGTATGGCTAAGGCTAGTAAATGAGAATTTATGCGCCCTATTTTCAATCTCTTTCCTATTTTGTTCTTCATTAAGATTGAAGCTTAGCTAGTGGCAAGAATTTTTTTAGCACAATGTCATAGCTAGAAAATGATAATATAATACAACATCAATAACTACCTAGAATTTCCAAAGAAATAGAATAATACAAAGACAAGATAAAGATAACATGATGGCCAAGAATAAAAATCCTTTGGATTATGAAAACTTAAAGAAACACTGATTTGGAAAATCTTGCTAGAATAATGGTATATACAAGGGATTGTTCAATAGTTTTTTTTTTGTTTAAAGATTCCTATTGCAATTAAAAAAAATTAAAACCTCCTGTTCACAAGAATATCAACCCTCTAAATGCTATCATTTGAATCGGAAGGCCATTAAGAATCATGGTCAACTACGTCTTTATAAATTGGAAGACAATGAGGTGTTTCAAGACTAGAAAATTAACATCAACGATATTACTTGCAAATGATGTAGTGATCAACTAGTGAAACTATCCGAGGGAACCACAACAATCTCTAATTCAAAAGGAGAGTATAATGGTTCTAAGTTTTGAGTGCAAACCTAATTTGATGGAGAAGGAGCAATCACATGATAGTAGAAGATTAGATTTGAACATTAGATTGTACCTCTTGGGCCTAATGGTTAGATTTTATCATATTCAGATGGACCTTGAAACATTCCAAGTAATTATACCAAAAAATTTTGAAGAGTAATAGGATGGCATGACTTCAAATACAACCCTCCATCAATATCCACAAGATAGGAGGCTAATCCACACCTCTATTTCAAAAGAGAAGTTATAACCAGTTCAACAAGAACTCTTGTCACAAAAGGTCTATGAAATAGAATAATAATACCATCCACTTACAAAAGTATACCAAATATATAATCCATGGAGTTTAAAGTGGAGGACAAGGACACAAAGAGCGATGGGCTGATGAGTGTGAATGCCTCATGTAAGAAGGTGAAAACCACAAACATCAATTCCCCCACATAGGATGCGATAACAAGGTACAAGGATGTTGGCTGCTGAATGGATCACTTCCAACATTAAAGGCCATGTTAGGGATGGCAAAGAAAACTTATCATTAGAAGCTAATACTACGAATTTGATGCATTACCTATCAATATGGTTTGACAATTTAGACGCCTCAATTCAAAGATGGTGAATTTCTCATTGACCAATCATAATGACTTAAATCAGAAAACAATGCTTTCATCATTAATTATGATTTTATTTACTTTATATAAAAGACCTTGTATAGAGACTTTTATTATAAATTTTTACTGTTAAAATTCTGATAAATTTAATAAAGAATTTCTGCAACATTTGTTTTGACTTCCTCATTATTTTCCTTAAAGATTTGACATCCAAATTACTTGAGAATAAGAAGATTTGATATCAACAGCATGAGAATTCACTGTTATTTTTTATTTCAGTATTTTCCTGAGAAACCTACATCAAGTTGATGTCAGAACAAAATTTCTATGATTTTGCATTAGTTTTCATCAACTTCCTATAGTTTTGCTCTTGATTATTCCAACATATCATTCTCCTCACACACTTTCACTCTTTCCCATATGAATTCTCTCTCTATACATGTGAGTTCTTCCTCACATTCCAAATGATAATTTACTGATTCCTATGAGCTCTTTTAAGATTTGAGCCTTCCTTCCTCATTCTATGGAAAAAAAATTTGGGATCATGTCTTTCCCAAGAAGAACAATTAATGAATATCCTTTTTTAGAGCATGCCCTTTCACCCGCCTTACTCTGTCATCCAACTCATCTCTTAATAGCGAAAACCACTCCTAGAATATCATAGCAAATCATTAAAAATCTGAAATTTAAATTTAAATATCAAAATTTTATTCAAATCATAAATTAATTTTTAAAATTCGTCTACTAAATTAGCTCTAAGTTCAATTTCAATTCAAATAGAACCCTAATATCCTATCCCATTTAGCAGCAAAAAAAACCAAAGAGTTGTGAATGATTGAAGGTTAGGAAATTAGAAGAAATTATGCATTCTCCATTTTGTTCCTGCTTGATAAAGATCATATGCTACAAAAAAAAGAGAGTGAACAAAAAGAAAACAAAAAGAAGATAAAAAAACAAAACTAAAATAGAAGTAAAAAAATAGAAACAAATTTAAATATTCATTCATTCGGCTATCAATCTTGTGATACATCTTGCAAGAGATCTGCTCAACCTCTTCCAAAGACCACCATCAAGATTAGAGTTTGATCATACTCTATAATAAGATGTCATTGCCATTATATGTTGAATACTTTTCATTGTTAATTGACCAGTCAAGTGAAATATTAACTGTGAGCATGTGTACAAATTTATTTTTCATAAGTTGTTAGAGAATAATATATTTTATCTAATAAGCATATTTATTTTCATAATTTGTTAGAGAATCCTATATTTTTTGTAATAAACATGAATTAATCTAGGTATGATTGAAGTTTTTTATTCCATATTGTGTTGAATTGATTTCACTATATTTGAATTCTTACATCTGGTTGAAATTTGAAATCAACAATTAATTTTATATTTGCAAATAGTATTATCATGTTTGTTGAATTACATATATCAATTGTGCTTGCCTTTACATTCATATCATCATGAAGTGTGACACATAAAGAGGTGAATAGGAAAGATTGTCTAAAATGGTGGGAGATAATGTAAAAATCAAAAAAGTAAAAAAAAAATATAAAAATACAAAAATTTAGAAGATAAATTTGACTGAATTATAAGTTAGAGGAAAGATTGACTGGATGAAAAATCTTAGCCTTCAAAGGAAACAACATAGAAGCTCTTGTAGCATTCCTTGCCTATTGAAAGCACATAAGACCTTGGCCACACTAGTGGCAGGCATGCTGATTTCAATCCTCATAGCAGGCATGTAGATTTCAATTCGATATCACATTGAAGCAATTAAAGTTCTAACTTTCCAGCAAACTTCAATCTGTGAATCAAATTATAAGCTCTATTTAAAGCATGCTACAATGTCACATCATGTGCTCATTTGTCCCTTAGAAGAGCAAACATGGAGATTTTCTGGTCAAAATAACAATCTAGATATCTTATAAGAAATAAAAATTTTACATATTTATAATCAAAGATGAAGGCTTGAAAACAAATTATTTGCATTAGGGTGAATCAGTGACTTGAGAAGGCCAGCTATTTCACAAGAGGCCAATATCATAATTCAAGGTTCTAGGTTCTAAGATCATAATCCAACTATAATATGCTACAACTTACATTGCTGAAAACTAAAGGGCATAATGAAAAGGTGGAGTGGGAAAAATACTCCAAAAAAAGAAAGGAAACAAGAATTCACAAAACAAATTCATATAACCCAAGGACATAAAAACATACCTTGTCATAAAGTCCGCAAAAATAGTACCAACAGCCTTATCGGTTAACTCCTCAAGCAAACCTATGTGATCCATTTAACTACCTGGAAAAGGTTTATATAGATAAGCAATAAGGGTAGAAGACAAATTATAGTTCATTTAAAATATATGTAAATCAAACTTATAACACTTAAGGTACATGCCAAGATGGAATTCATATGTGAACAGTATTTAATCTTCATCTACAGGAATAAGATCTATAGTTTTACCAGACCAAAATAGTTAAATGGATAATGATGATAATGATAAAAAAACAAAAATCGTTGAGCAATGGAAAACCATATGCAAAAGATGATAAAAAATGAAATGAAAAGAAGGGGCTGTAGAAGGAGAGGTGGAAAGGAGACCAAGATGAGCGAGCACAAGCATGAACCTTGATTTTATACAAAAGTCTAATGAAACAAAAAGGGAAGTGCAAATTGATGGCATGGAAACAATCTAATATATGACTAAAGCATCCATACATATATATATATATATATATATATCAAAGCAAAATAAAATGTATATATGCAGATGAAAAACTATATGTTGTAATCCTAAACCATAAAAACAAACCTTAGCCAGCGTTGAAATTCCAAACCTAACATAAATTAACAATGAAACTAGAGTTTCAACCAATTAAGTTCCAAGTGGTGTTCAAATGCAAATAATAAGAGAATACCCCACTGCAGATTTTACCTAATAACAAAGATATTATGAAATACAATAAAAATATAAGTAGATAGCTAAGAAAACTACAAGAATTCATATACCTAAATTGCATTTTCAAAGATTAATAGTTTTGAGTCATGAAAGAATACTGTTCTTCATTAAAAAAAAAGTTTAAAAAAATTCATATGAGGGAGGTGTCTTAACGTTTAAGATTCCATAATACAAATTTACAATGTGACACACAAAATAAGCTGCAAAATATCAAATTCCATGTTGATCAACTCCTATTGTTCAGGCCAATAGAGTCTCTTTTGATACAAAATGAGAAGACAAAAGTTTGGCCAAAAGTTAATATAAAGATTATCAAAATCTGAAATTCAAAAGAAAATTAAAAACAAATAAAATTGACCTTAGTCTCGCAATTGCCTCTCTCCTCAGTAAGGGAGGGGAGATTGTCAAGTGAATGACCTAAATCCCAAGAAAATTATAGTCATGAGTTTTCATTCAAGTTATCAATTTCTTTAATTCGAATCAAAGAAAATTAATAAATCTCTAGCAATAAAGTTTATCTACACATATAACAACAATATGTTACGAGCCTAAACCACAAAAAAAGATCCAAGCCAACGTTAAAATGCTGAAGTTAACATCAAATAACAATGAAACTAGAATTTCAACCGATTTAAAGTTTCAATCGGTGCTTAAAAGCAAATAATAAAAGAAAATCCTAAGCAGATTTAACAAAGAACAAAGATATTCTTAAATATAATGATAGTCATAGCTTAAAAAACTATAAAACATTATGTATTCATTCAGCATTTATGAAATAAAATATGACAATAAAAATTAATAGATTTATAACAATGGAAATTAGTTTTTCAATAAGAAAATTAAGATAAATTTTCATATGAAAGTGCACAGTGATGCAACGTGTTTGAAGATGTATGATTCACTAAAGTAAATTTAAGTTCAGATATACAAAAAAAGTATGCAAATGATTAAAAAAAGAAATCCATCAACCCTAAATAGTTTAGACCAATATATTCTTTTGATGCAAAATTAGTAGAGACATATACCTTTGCCAAGTATTAATTTAAAGATCATCAAATTTTGAATTTTACAAGGGAACTAAGAAAAATAAAAACAGCCTAAATCAATCAACTTCCTCTTTCCTTAGTAGAGGAGGGGAGGTTTTCAATTGAATGGCCTAAATCCCATAAAAGTTGAAATCATAAATTTTTCACTCTCAGGGACCCAAGAAATCTCTCGCATATGATATTTCAAAGAGTAGAGAGTATGCACCTTCAATATAATTCCCATGGTGCCTTATTTATCAGATAATCTCCTAGTTCAGAGTTTGAGATTAAGTACCGTTTGTTGGCCTAAAGGGAGGACTTTTGAGCATATCATTGCTGCAAAATCCCTCTCCTGCTCCTCCACTCTCAACTTCCTTTCTTTTCTACTCTCTCCTAGCAATGACTCCACCTTGGCCATCTCATCTAACAAGAGGAAAGCCTTCGACCTCTTTTACAAAAGCCATAAGGTGACCTCTTGAGTTGCTTGAGAGCCTCAACATCATCTCCCTCTATCTCGACACAAGCTTCTTCACTCTCCTCTTCCACTACAGCCCCTTTTTTTCCACTAATAATTATAACCTTGCACATCAACTTGGCATGCCCCTTATCTAAGGACGCAGCATCCCAAGCAAAGCAACTCCCTCATGGTGAGCTCAAGGTTTTAGGCTTCCTTTAAAAATCAATTTTACGTCTTTGCCATATTTCTCATCACTCTCTCCATCTCAAAGAATGCTTTCAATATGAAAGTCTCGACCAAAACAAATTTCGGTATTATCGGATCATCCAACCTTCTGATCCACTAACAAAGTGTTCTTCCATCCCTTCATGGAGTTGGGTAATAAGACAAAATTCAAGAGTTGGCTCCCTTTAACCAAGAAAAAAGCACACTCCATCTAACCACCTTAACCTAAAGAAATATATAAATTGTTCTGTTGACTACAAAGCACCAAATCTTGCAAAGAAACACCTCATCCCTTGCAACAGCACAAATTAGTTTGGCCTCAACTACAAAAAAATCATCTACAGTGTTCCCAGAAAGTCATTCATCTATTTTACAAAAGCCAATTCCAATTTCAATTCAAAATGAAAATGAAGAGAATTAAACTATGCGTGTATTCATTGAGGAACTTACACCCTATTTGTGCGGTATGATTCTAAATTACTCTTAAAAAAATTTATACCTATGAAAATGATTAATGATGTTGTGATTACATGACAAAATTTATAGAAAAAGTATACCAGCATTTAACCATATTTCTATATTTGCATCTACAAAAATAAAGAAGATAATTACACCTTGCAAGCATTTACTTTTCTTGAATCTTAAGAGAGACTTGTTCAATTGTAAGCCTACATATTGCCACCTTGTCTACAAGGATAGACCGCTAACTTGCAATCTCATTGATTATCGAGTTAGCTTGAGAAAACTACCAACACTCCTTGAATTATAGAGTAGATATTTCTCATGCCTAACTTGAGAATGATACTTTAAAATGTAGAACTTAGTAGCCTTTTAGTTTGAAAATAAGCCAATTGCTTGTGTGTTTGAGCATATAGGTTTCATATTAATCCACTCTTAATTTTTATTTGTTAAATCATCAATCGATTTCTATGCATTTAGTTAGATCATCTTGGGCTAAGTTTCGTGAGATGATGATCATTAATTTGTTATCATAGTATGACTTCATAGTATCTTCCTATTTTAATCTCAAGATATGTAGGATGATTTTAATTCACAATAATTCATATTTCTTAGGTCATTGCTTAAAATTTAGATTCTCAAGACATAAAAAATGTTCACGATAAAAGAAGCATTAATTGGTAGCATATTCTTTGTCTATAAAGAGAATCATCTAATCTAAATTTCTTTATGTTCTAAGATAACTCTTTTTTTCGTTAAATAATATTCCTTTCCTAGAGTTGTTTTGAGGTATTGTTGAGTTATTATGTTGCCTATAAATGTCCTTTTTAAGGATTATGCATAAATTTATTTAAAAAACATATAAATTATTCCTGCCTCTTCAAGTCTATGGCAATAATCAATTAGAACTTCTGAAAGTTACTATCCCAGCATATATATTTCATTTGATAGATTTAGAATACATTTTTTTGGAAGATGAATATCACAACATTTAAGTAATCCACTTCAATTACAAATAATCATTTGAATCTTCCTAGATCTTTAATTTCAAATTATTTAGATGGATATCTTTCAATTTCATTATTTCTATATTTCTTAATAATCATCTCTTATTATAGAACATTTCCATGTAATCCATGGTGTTCACATTCTACATGATCCATTTATCTAACCATCAGATTAACAAGAAACGATATCATCATTGAATTTCAATTTAATTTCAAAATTTTTAGAAATATCTCATCATTATATTTAATTTCATTTCAAATTATTCAGAAATCAGTATTATTCAAAGACATATTTAATCAAGAGAAAAATAATCTAAATAAGAAGCAAAAAAATGATAAATTATTAAAATTTCAACAACTTTACAACAAAATTTGAAACTATATACATTTAATATTAAAACTATAAAAATTATTTTTAAAATATAAAAAATATAAAAAAATTAAATTTAAGAAATATTTTTTTAATTAAGAAGTCTAAATTTTTAATCTTTTTATTATTTGTTTAGAAATCAAAAAAATCTACTTTAAGATAACTCTTTCAAGATTCACCTTCAACTTATTCTAGTAATCTAGATCCTACATCCTATCTGAGCCTTTTCTGAAACTTCTTTTATCTTAGACAATTTGTTGACCTCTTCCCATCCCTATCACTCTGCCTTGAACTTATTGATTTGCACCTCTAACTTCTCCATCGACAAGGCCTCCTTCTGGAGGTGATCCAACTTTTTCCCTGTTATGGGTGTCAACTGGATGAGCATCGAAAATTGCTGCTATGGGTTTGGATTCAATAATTATTTATGCTATAATAAACTCTCACCTTGAAGATTTTTAGGTGGGCTAGGGTAGAGCCACATAAAGCACTTAAAATTCATACCTACAAACCTTGTTTATTATTAATTATGCATAGTCACTAAAGCTCCATAACTTATGCAGCTTGTGGACTTACACCTCTAAGATTTGCATCAGTTAAATCACCATTTCTTCTAACTTTGCCACCATCTCAATTAGGGATTGGATCCTCTCTACATCTAATGCCATTGAGATTGGAATATCATCAACTGTGGAAGGGATTTCTATTTTGTTCTCCTTATCCTCTTCCTTTCCTTTTAGGCTGCCTTCTTTCTCACCAACTCTTGTGGCAGCTTCCTCATTGGCCACTGATGCAAGCTCACTTGCCCTACAATATTTCTATATAGAGTTACTCTCGAAAGACATCCTTTTCATGTACCTTCTTCAATAAATCTATTGATCATGCAAACACTCATGGCCCTTCAACTACAAGACCTTCCACCCTGGTGTTTTCCTACTCAAGATTTTTCAACTTTGACAAATTAGTTGCCTTTACAACTTCCTCCAAAGTTAGAGTTATCCTTTATCTTCATGCTTTGGACACTTGTGGTATGCAACTTCAGAGCTTGCTCCATAATGGGTTCATTCATAGGAGAACTCTTCATTAGAGATTATTGTCTCTTTTGCCTCTATTTATCAAAAAGGTTCAAAGGGGGATCACTTTATCTTTCATGTCTTTATATGAACAAATATTGCAATAGAACTACAAAGAAGAATAAGATTTATGAAAGCTAATGAAGCAAAATAGTGTTCACATTTTGAGATCTTATAAAGCTTTTATATACAGTCAAAAGAGAGAGAAACTTGTTAATCATGAAATTCATGTTGACACTTATGGACATCATCATCTTACATGTAGAAATATCTACTACTACATGTATTTAAGACACCTTTGTTCACGGAATTTACTCAATAAAGTTCTCTCGTGATGCCTCTCCGAACTAGATCAAAGGTGGCTATCCAGGAGTTTCACTCAAGTCTCTTCCAAGGATGTCCTAAAGCACACTAAATCATCTCTATTTTTAATTGCTTATACTCGCCACAAAATTCAACAATTATTACCACTCGCTAAAACTCAAATCATTGTCACAATTTCTGGCATATTCAACTACAATCTGCAAAGAAATAATAATTTAACACCTACCCACATAGTGCACCTCATTTATGATGTGTTGTAACTAGAGGTGTAAACAAATTGAGCCAAGCTCGAGTCACCGCTAGCTTGACTCACTTACACCATTAGTTGCAACAACTCATGAATTCCCAAAACTTCACAGCACTAAGCTTTGTCTCATCATTAATTCCCCATAGGAAATGCAGCCTCAAGCATATTCCTGGTATTATTTTATTAATTCAAATACTCAGAAGCTGAAATGTCATATCCTTACACCTCACCATAGCTCTCATTCAGAGGATCTCTACAAGCATTCCCTCTCAGAGTTAGCTCATTTCATTCTGCCTCAATTTTGACCACATGGTTCCTCTCGACACATTGCTTTGGAGTCAAATTATTAATCCCAATCATATAGCTGACACACAAAACACCTCTCAAGAGCACATTAGGTTCCCATTTTTCAAAATATCCTTCACAATTGAGATCACAAAGCAACTTGCACAAGCTAAACACACTAAGATTTCAAGAGTCAATAATGTATCCACTACATGTATCCTTCATATAATCATCATCATTCATTCACTATAGTAGTTGGCAAAATTTCTAACACATTCAATTACTAGCAATTCATCACCACACATCAAACAACTATAAATACCTCAACTTCGCATTCATAATCGAACTTTTGGCCACCTAAATGACCAATATACGTTTTGAAGGAATCGTCGACAACCTCAAGTCTTGAAACTTCCTCCACCTACAATCTCAAACAACCACAAGAAAGTTAAGTCGAGCTAGAATCGATTCCACTCAATTAAAACTTTGAATATCTCTCAATGACATTCTCTTTATCTTTGAGTCAAGAAATTTGGATACTTAATGGTTCATATAGTGCATGATCCTAGTTTTTAAAAAAAAATATCACATTACATGGTCATTATTTTATGAATGAATAGTGTAATAAGTAAAAGAAATTTTCATATAAGTTTGCAACTAAATTAATAAAACAAAATTAAACCCAAAACCATTATTAAAATAAAAGTAATAAAGAATATATGAATGATATTAAAATTGATTTCAAATACTAATCAAAATAGCACATGCTGCGCGCAATTGCGCATGAATAGCTCAAATAGTGTATGTCATTTTGGCCCCCATTCTACACCATACAAATGCATCAACGGTGCGTCACATCAAGCCATAGCGCATGCATCTAACAATATTGGCATGTATGGTCATCACAAAACACACAGAAGCCTTTTCTCTTAAAATGATCCTTTGACCCTCTATTTATAGAGTTTTAAATGCTACAAAAAAACAACACACTGATCGCATAAAAAATGAATAAATAGTTACTGACACATGGACATAAGGACCAGAGCTCTAATGGAAACATGTGGAAAAATCGGTTAGAACACCAATGAAAGCATGTGGGTGGCTCCCAAGGCGAGTGATTGGGATAAGTCGCTAATGAGGCAGATGAAGTTGTGAACCTTCAAAAAAAAGCTAATGTCCTAATAAAATCATTGATTCAAGACAGACATGGCCAAGTCGCTATTATTAACTGAGTGACCCCTCAAATTGGAAAGAGTGCTCTTCTGGAAGGGGCAAGCGACTCTACCGAGTGTATTGTGAGAGGAAAGACGAGGGTTACCTTCGCAACTTCTCTCTTCGGTTTCAGGTAGGAGCGGAGCGGAAGGAGGCGCAAGACGAGGGTTTCAAACGCCGAAATCCTGAGGATCCGTCGCTAGCAAGTTCCCTCCCGTCGCCACAGTCCCGCGCTTTTTTTTTTTTTAGGTTTTCGGGTGGAAGAACAGGGTTGTCATTAACCAGTATTAATGAAATTTTATGTTAATTAAATTAATATTATTTATATTTAAACTGTAAATTAAATTGCTGTTGTTTTTAATTTTTTATTTATTGTATAATGATTGATGAGATTATTAATAAATTAAAATTCTTTTATTTTATTTTATTGATTACTAATTAATGACAATTAATATGCTCTTTATAAATTAATTTTTGTTTAATAAATATAATTATAATCTTTTGAATTTTTATAGTTAATTAATTCATGAGAAATTAATTAAAAATAAAATAATGATTAATGTTAAATTTATTTAATAAAAATCTAATATTGATTTATTAACTTAATAAATAATAAACAAAGATTAATAAATAAATATTAACTAGCTAATTGATTATTAATTAATTGAAAATTTATTAATGAATAATTAGATTAATAATTGATTAAAATTTATTAATGCACCTAAAAGCATCTAAATAAATTATATTATAATAATTGTAATAATTTCAATATTAATATGTAATATAAATTAATATCTAAATCATGAAATAAGTTGTCAAATAGCTTTACAAAATTTAATCGGATTTAACATCTCTCACATCAAACAGTTTTTAAGATTTAATCGCGTCATGATTTAGTTGGGGATTCATATATTTAGTATGTTGCAAAAGTATAGAATTGTATATTTCTTCTTTTTATTTTTATTATCAATATTAGTTATAACAATTAAATTATAGCTATTAATTTAGTTTTAATTAATATTATTCAATTAAAAATATTAACCTAAATAAATTAATATTATTTATATTTTATTTAAACTAAATAAAAATATTGTGTGCAATTAAGTTAGAAATATAATAATTAAACGAAATATTATGATATAATAATAATAATTTAGTTTGTTTAATTAAATTTAATGAAACTTATTAAATAAACTTATTAATGTCAAATTTAATTAATTAAATATAATGCATCAATTAAATTTTCATATAAGCTTTAATAGCTAATATTAATTAATTAAAAATATCAATTTAAATAAATTGAAGTTTTTTTCGGGATTTGATTAGATGGAAGTTATTATGTCTAAATAGCTTAACAATATATTAACTAATGATTAATGAAGACTTTCTTTGTCTCACTCTCAATCAAATTAGTCTAAGTAAGATCAATGAACGTAAAACCAAAGAAGAATAGTGTTCCTGAAATTATAATTCTGAACAAACAAAAAATTATCTACAACATGAAATTTTTTATAGTTGATATGACCTTAAAATTCTACCAATAAGACAAATTACGTCGAAAAGAACTGATCAATCAGACTAACCGAGATCAAACGCTTATTATCAATCGACTCTTAAATATGGATTTATAGTCAAATCGAGCATCTTGAAATTTGACCCAAGCTCAAGATTCATAATTATGACTTCATTTGAGCATTCAAATACACAAAATACATCAAATGATCAAAGAAATCATTTTGAGTCGTCTGATAGAGAGGAGTGGTTCGGATTTTGCATGTATTTATAGAGACGTCACTCCTTCAATCTATAAATAGCATCTCATTCTTCATATGAGGCCCATGAGGGGAGGCGAAGTAAGAGAGAGGAGAGAGCTCTAAAGCTTGAAAATCCTCCACGCATAATCGTGCCACCACTTAACGTTGGCCACCACTTGTCCACCGTCTGGCCGCCGTCCACTCCACGGTTGATCCTTGCCGTTGTCAATCTCTCTCAGCCACCCGACCATCGCCGCCGGCCATCGTTGCCAACCATCATCAGGCCATCATCGCCGACCATCGGCTGGTCACCACACTACCATCCCTACCACCGCCCCATTCTCGCCGGCCATCTTCGCCAGTCACCATCCTGACGACCTTCATCGTCAGTCGCTAACCCACGTTGTTCACCATTACTATATGGCCGTGTTGCCTGATTTTGAGATTCCCATTATCAGCTATTCTCATGTATAATTTTGTAATCTCGTTATCAGAAAGATTTTGTACTCTGAAACAGATACATAGTGGAAGATTTATACTGCAGGTGATTATTTCCCTCTTTCGAGGTTTTACATAAAATTCTGAGTTTTCTTGTTTCACTCTTTAAATACATGTGTGTCAATTCCATAACAGCTAAGGCGAACTTTCACTTTACCGAACCGGTTTTCAAGCACAACAATTTGGCCATGGAAACTAATTCTCATTATTTCATCTTGCATGGCAATCAAGTTTCCCAACAAGATCAAAACCACCATCGAGGTGGAGCATTTCAAGCTTTTAAGGAGCGCAAGTGAAGAATGAAGATTCATCAAACTTCGTTCCTTCAGATTTTGTCGAAAACTGGGGGGCAACTATTAATCTCAGAAGATCGTCCATGTTAATATATTAAACATCTAATCGATTACCATCCTTGGTCTTGTTTTTCCATGAGTATGATTGGAAAATCATAATTTGCAAAGTTATATCTCTTCTCAATGTTGAAATATCCTCCAACTTTGACTTTCGTTCCTTCAGATTTTGTCGAAAACTGAAGGGCAACTCCTAATCTCAGAAGATCGCCCATGTTAATATGTTAAGCATCTAATCGATTACCATCCCAAGAAACAAGTCAAAATTGGAGGATATTTCAACATTGAGAATAGATATAGCTTTACAAATTATGATTTTTCAATCATACTCATGGAAAAACAAGACCAAGGTTAAAGAGCAGCTTTGGCTACAACCACAAACGGATGTTTTGATTCGACCTCATCCATACAGGTTAACGTCATCAAGTAATACTTTGATAAACAACCTCGGATGGGTCAAAAATTCTCAGCGGATTCAATTCAACCTCATCCATACAGATTAACGTCATCGAGTAACACCATGACAAACAACCTCGGAGGTCAAAAATCCTCAACGGATTCAATTCAACCTCTTCCACATAGTTTAACGTCATCGGGTAATACTCTAACAAACAACCCCGGATGAGTCAAAATTCTCAGATTCAATTCAACCTCATCCATACGGTTAACATCATCGGGTAACACGACAAACAACTCCGGATAGGTCAAAATCCTCGGTGATTCAATCACCCTTTCCATATAGTTAACGCCATCGGGTAACACTCGACAAACAACCTCCGGATATGTCAAAATCTTTAGCGGATTCAATTGACCTCTTCCATAGTTAACGCCATCGTAACGACAAACAACCTCAGATAGTCAAAATCTCGATTCAACCTCTTCCACATAGGTTAACATCATCGAGCAAAGACTTTGACAAACAACCTAGATATGTCAAAGGTCCTTGGTGGACTTCCACGGCCTCTTCCACACAGTTAACGCGGTAAACACTCGACAAACAACATCGGATGGATCAAAATTTCGGATTATTCAACCTTCCACAGTTAACGCCATTAACGCTATTGAGTCATACTCGACAAACAACTTGAAAGTCAAAATCCTCGTGTCACCGCCCGACCATCGGTCATCCCCGCTGACTACCGGCACCACCGCCATCCGAATCGCGCTAATTGCCGCCGCCACCACTCGCCGTCGAACCACTGCCGCATACCGCCGCCGACCATCCGGCAATCTTCGCTGCCACTACCATGCCGCCGGTCATCCCGCTCGACCGCCGCATCGTCCACCTCTGCCTCAACCACTGGTTTGCACGCCGCTACGCCGCCCCGCTGACCATCGCGATCCGTATTACCACCATCGTCATTATCTCCGCCGACTACCGACGCTAGCCGCCATCGCTAACTACGCTGCCGCTTGCGCTAACCACTTGCTGACCGCTAACTATCGTGTCAGCCGACCGGCATGACTTCATGGTCGTTGCTATTGTCGCTGATCATCGCTGAACCCGGCTGGTCCGAGGCGGCCTTTGGGAAATGCTCATCAGATGAATGGCTTGATCGCCTCAACGTCACCGACAGCAATTGATTCTTCGAGGAAAATGAGCCTCATCAGATGAACTACGAGCATTGATTGCCTCCAAACCTGATCGGTTCGACAAGGGCAGTTGACGCCACTTTCGAGGGAAAACTAGAACCTCGTCGTATAAATTACGGGCCTTCATCACTTCCAAACCCGGTCAGTAGGACAAGGGCAATTGACGCGTCTTTCGAGGGAAAATCGGAGCCTCGTCGTATGAACTACGGGCCTTGATCGCCTCTAAATGACCTCCTCTAAGAAGAAGAGGAACACTCAAGCATATGAAGAGTGTGCCTTCTCCCTTAGCTCTAGGGGGTTTTTATAGACCCTTATAGAGACAAAAAGGTCAAAATCGAAAAAACTACAAACCACTAAAACCGCAAAAGCAAAACGGGGAAAAACAAGAAAAAATGAACAAAAAAACCCTCATGGGCCCTTTCGCATGGCGGTCCAGGCGTATGGCCGCTTCTACCATCACTTTGCCGACCGCATTCCCGCGATCCACGCGAATTGAACTCTCTCGCCTGACCCTCATTGTTTCCTGCTGTCAGCCCTACGACCTTGCCATACATTGCAATGCCAGAATGCCCAGTAACTCCGAATGGGTCCATAACTTTAAAATTTTCGTAGCGTATCCACATACATTCACCTGCCTGCGTGATCATAATCTTGATTCTCATGAAGACTGTTCTCAAAATGTATGGTTAATGGACCGAAATTTCATTGAAGAATCTATTATTTTCAAGTATTTGACATATATATTTTGAATGATTGAGATAATATCATCCAAAAATAGAACCGATATATGACCCTAAAATTCTAGGCACAAATCTTGATGTCAATAACTGATTGAATCAAGACTAATCCAGATCAAACGCTTATTATCAATCGGCTATTAAATATGAAGTGTTTATAGTCAAATTGAGCGTCTTGACGATAACAAGCCCAAGATCTCATAATTCGACTTCATTTGAGCATTCAAATACACAAAATACATCAAATGATCAAATGAATCATTTTGAGGACAGAGGAGTGGTTGATTTTGCATGTATTTACAGACGCGCCCTCCATCTATAAATATCTCATTCTTCATATGAGTGGAGTGGCAAGAGAGAGAGAGCTCTAAAGCTTGAAAATCCTCCGGGCATAATCACCACTGACGGTCGCTTTGCATAAACCATTGCCGCCGTCACCCATCGCTGATCCTTGCGTGCCAATTCGACGGTTTCATAAATTGACATCGCTGTTACCTATTGATCATCATCAACCATCGCCGATCATCATCGCTGACACGGCTACCCACCGCTGCCAATCGCCACCGTTGATCCTCGGCCATCTTTGGCCACCATCGACTTCCTATTGTCGACTCTTCATACACAATTTGTAATCTCGATAAATTTTGTACTCAAACAAATACATAGTGGAAGATTCTTCCTTGGTTTTTTCCTCTTCGAGGTTTTCCGTAAAAGATTCCGAGTTTTCACTCTTTAAATACATGTGTGTCTTTGGATTTCACAATAAGGCTAAGCGAATTTTCACTCATGCAACTGGTTTCACACAACAATAGTTAAAGACCAAAATTTATTGAAACCAATGTTTTTCTCTTTTATCATGTTAGGGTTATATTATATGTAATTTTAAAATGAGATCGAGAAATTGAGAGGGGGAAACCCTCATATAAATGAAAAACTTCATCAAAGAGCCTAAGCCCGATGGCCTTCAGTTATGGTGAAGGAGGGAAGGGAAGATATGTGAAGAGAAATAGCTAAGTTTCAAATTTATTGTGTAATGGACTCATTTATTTCATTAAAATCATCTTTTAATCCCCTTTGCACATTTTCCCTTGTTCTTGCTTTGGCCCTTTAAGTATATTTGTTTTGTTAAACTTCAATCCATGAGTTGAATAAGAAATCAATGGAGCATACATCATATGTAGTGTGTGTTGAGAATTTTTGAATGTGGGCTCACATATGAGTTTTATTATATATTATATGCTATTTTATTTTTAAGCTTATTAATTTTAGGCTTTTGAGGCATCTTATTAATTTTGTATATAATTATTGTGCCGAAAACCGAAGAGAGTGAAAGTTAGCCTTGCAGAAATCCAAACACATACTGTATTTAAAGAGTGAACAATAAAACGAATTTTTTTAATGGAAAACCTCAAAAGAGGGAAAAACTACGGGCAAGAAAACTTCCACTATGTATGTTTGAGCACAAGATCTTCGAACGGATTACGTAATTATATATAAGAAAGGGACAGCAAGTAGAGATAATGTTGACGATGATGACGATGTTGACAACAATGCGATGATGTCGACGATAGTGGTTGATGATGATGGCAACAATGGTCGACGATCGAGGATCACGGTGGCGATGGCGGTGGTTGACAACCGTCAGTGGTGGCATACTGTTTGGAGGATCTTTAGAGCTCTCCTCTCTTTCGCCTCATGAGGAATGAGAGGCTATTTATAGATGGAGTGGACGTCAGAATACATGCAAAATGAACCACTCCTCCATCTGACGGCATGATGATTCCCTTGATCATATGATGTATTTTGTGTATTTGAATGCTCAAACGAAGTCAGAATTGTAAGATCTTTGGCTTGTTGGAACCGGCTCATCAAGACACTCGATTTAATTATAAACACTTTATATTTGAGAGCTTTTTAAGAATTTAACATCACCATATTTGAGAGCTTTTTAAGAATTTAACTGATGTCCCAAAGTTTCCAATGATATTTTAAGTGCTTGATCTCACCGCCAATTTTTGAACTTGCTTTATCAAGATCGTTTCAATTGTAGGGAATTTTCGTGGTCATATCAATTATCATGTAGAGATGAGACATTTTATTTTATTTTAATGATAGACAAATAAAATAAAATTTAACTTAAATATAAATAGAATTGTGATTTCCATTTTAAAGAGTTGGTTCTCATTTTTACTCACATCACATCTTGAGTGAAAAGAATGGTCTCTCTCTGTCTCTCAAGAACACCCCTTTAAAAGTAGAAGGTCAAAATCTCGCATTAGCTTTTTCATGGATTCAGGTACGCTTCCGATTAAATCTTTTTGATGATTTGATATAAGATCCGGGCTAGATAAATGTATTTTTATCTTTATATGTTTCTAATAAGTGATATCAGAGTGGTTATCATGCTGAATCATTGAGAAATGACTTTTCCTCTTAATCTTTATATTGATTATTTGAAATTTTTAGATTAAAGTACATGATTAAAAAAAAGTAACAAATAATTTGATCATGAATGAAGTATCGATATCCTTTAGATTGTATTTCTATTGTTGATTTTTTTAGTAAAACAATATTGCTCAATTATTGATATCTTCACAATTATAATTTTTTATGTGATCGATATATTTATTCTCACCATTGTGATCTTAATTTAAATAATAATAATAAAATAAAATTCATATTTAGCCATATGATTTTTGATTCAAAAGTGTTTTATCTTTGATTATTTTGTTTAAATAACAATAAGAAGAAATTTTCATTGGGTTCTTAGAATATGAAAAGCCACATCAAAAATAAGTACTGTGAATTATTATCATTGTTTGAGAAGATGAAAAATTTCGAGTTGATTATATTAATATGTGATTTCTCCGGAAGATGAATTAAGTTTATCCTTATGTTAAGAATTTTGTTAGAAATTGATTCATTCGTTTAATTAATTCTATACGTAATTCTAAACGTTTCATATTCCCTTTTTTTAAAAATCTAAAATTGTTTGTTGTAGCATTATTTATAACGTTTTATATTCATTTAATTGCTTTGTTCAATTAATTCCAAATGGAATATTTGTTAAGTAAATGTAATAATTACACTTTACTGTTTATCATTTCTAAAGATTTACGTGATCAAAAACATTTATTATATATTGTTAAATGTTTATGTATAAATACTTTAAATTAAAGTTTATCAATAATAGTTATTTTAACATTTTGTAAAAAAAAAATTTATTTCATTATATAATTAACGGGACTTATAATGTGAAATTGAAAATGCACATATTTAATTGATTATAATATTATGTATTCTGTTCTTTTCATCAAATGTACATAGTATCCAATTTTAATTAATTATTTAATATAAATACGAGTTAACTATTTTGACTTAAACAGCCAACTAAAGTTTATATTATTATTTTTTAAATATTTCAAGTTTATATCAATTGAAATAATTGCTAAAATAATATAGTTGATATTTATTATTTTAAAATAATTTAAATTGAAATATTATATCACCAAAGTGACCTCTATAATATCAATTTATTTAATCTTAAAATATATGAATATTACATACAGTTTATATTTAAATCTATGCAAAAAAATAATCGGCCTAAGGAAATATTATTTTTTTGGTCGATTTATAAAATATGTAATAAATTTATATTAATCATGATACAATACGATCCAAATATGTATATCGTCAGGTAATTTATTATCAATATTTGACCGTAATTTAAGATTATCATTTACAAATTATTATTTATATCCAAAAACTAAATTGCAATGTTATGTTAGGTATCTTATATGTATCAATTTTATTAAACATTTCATTTCAAATATATATTTTGTTGATTTTTTATTTGCATTATATGAAAATATCAATGTTGTTAATTGTGAGTATTATTTTTATTCTTTTCAGTTAATATTTCTACTATATTTGTCAATTTAAATAACATTTCAGTGTTTAATGGCACTAATTTTAAGACATGAAAATAGCATATCACCATTGTTATTGGTCGTATGGATCTTAACTATGTGATCCGAACTAAACGTCCTCCCACCCTTACTACAGAAAGCATTATTGAACAAAGGACTAACTTTAAAAAGTGGGAGCGTTATAATTGCATAGTCTTATAATCATGAAGCATTTCATTCCAGAAATCATAAGAGGTTCAATGCTTGAAGAGAAATGTGCTAAAACATTTATAAGTCAAATAGCAAACCGTTTTGTTAGTTTTGAAAATGTCGAAGTGAGCACTATTCTTAGTAAACTTGTTTCAATGCAGTATAAAGGCCATGAAAACGTAAAATAGTACATTGAAATTAGAAATGTCTGATGATATTCTTGTGCACTTAGTTTTGATTTATCTTCTTATCTAATTTAATCATTTTAAGATAAGTTATAATAGTCAAAAGAAAAGATAGACTCTTGATGAGCTAATTGCTCAATATGTGCAAGAGGAAGAGATATTGAAACATGACAAAATAGAAATTGTTCACTTAGCTACTTCCTTTCATGACATTGTTACTAAAAGAAAAAGAACTTATAAAGATAAATGAGCTATAAACAAATGGACTTCACAACATAGAGTACAATAGAAACAAAATAATGCTATTACTTATTTATTTTGTAAGAAGGTTAATCATGTGAAGAAGGATTATCCCAAGTATGCAAATTGGCTCGTAAAAAAAGATAAACTTCTCAACTTTATTTGTTCTGAAGTTAATTTATCCTTAGTATCAAATCACACTTGGTGGATAGATATAGGTGCAACTACTCATATAAGTGTGACTATACAGGGTTGTCTAAGGAGATGAATACCAACTTATGATGAAAGATTCATTTATGTGAGAAATGACAATAAATTTCTTATTAAAGCAATATGCTTATACATATTACATTTAGAATCTAGTTGTATTTTGAATTTACATAAAACTTTTTATGTACCATCGTTTAGACAAAAATTAATTTCTATTTATTGTTAGACAAATATGGTTATTCTTGTTCATTTGAAAATAAAATATTTAGTCTTTTTCAGTATTCAAATATTATTGGTAGTGATTATTTAGTTGATAATCTATATAAATTAGATATTTATGCTTCACAAATGAATGAAATATTGCATGCAAGTAATTTTGATACAAGCAAATAATTAATGAATGATAATTCATATATGTTATGGTACAAGCGTTTAGAATATATTTCTAAACATAGAATTGAAAGACTTGTGCTAGAAGGAATTCTTGATTCTCTTGATTTTTCAGATGATAAACTCTTCATAGAATGTATCAAGAGAAAACAAACAAATATCAAGAAAGTTGATGCTAATAAAAGTTTAAGTGTCTTGAAATTAATCTATACTGACATTTGTGGTCCATTCCATACAGCTACTTGGAATGATCAACGATATTTCATTATTTTCATAAACGATTATTCTCGTTATGAGTACTTATATTTGGTTTATGATAAGTCATAGTCACTGGACGTATTCAAAATTTTAAGGCTAAAGTTAAAAATCAACTTGAAAAGAAAATAAAAACTATCAAATCTGACTGTGATGGTGAATACTATGATAGATATGATAAATCAAATGAATAACATTCAGACCCTTTTGCCAAATATTTAGCAGAATGTGACATCGTTCCTCAATACACCATGTTAGGGACTCTAAGTCAAAATGGTGTAGTTGAGAAATGAAATTATACCATTATAGATATGGTTAGAAGTATGATAAATCATTTTTTTCTTACCATAATCACTTTAGGGAGAAGCCTTAAAGATTGGAGCTTACATCCTTAATAGAGTTTCAAGCAAAGCAGCAGCTAAAACCCATATGAATTATGAATTGAGAAGAAGCAAAGTATTAGGCATCTTCATGTCTAGGGATGTCTTACTGAAGCTAGGCCATATAAATCTAATGAAAGAAATTTTGACTTAAGAACTATTAGCAGCAATTTTGTTGGGTACTCATAAATGTCGAAGGGTTTTAAGTTTTATGACTATTCAAATAAATCCATTTTCGAGATGGGCAATGTTAAATTTATTGAGGATGTTGAATATGATGGGAGTAATAAACCTAAGAATTTTATATTTGAAAGACAATTTATTACTTTTCCTACAGTTACAATAGAAAATGATCAGATAATTTTATTCGATCTTATTCAAGTTGTAAATACAGATAATCAAAATATTCTTAAATTAACTCCTACTCATATTAAGGAATCACAACAACCTTAATTTGAAGTGTCATTAAGAAAATCCACCAGGGAGAGGAGGTCTACAATTTCAGATGATTATATTGAGTATCTTCAAGAATATGAGTTTGACATTAGATTGAAAAGTGATCCAATCTCTTTTAGTCAAGTCAAATAAAGTGTCAACTCCCCTAAATGGATATAAGTCATTGAGTATGAGATGAAATTAATGAATGACAATAATATTTGGGATCTTATAAAATTGCCTAAATCAGTAAAACTCATTAGTTATAAATAGATTTTTAAAACCAAACGAAATTCAAAGGGCAATATCGAAAGATATAAAACACATATACTTGTTAAATGTTTAACTCAAAAGGAAAGACATTGATTATAAATAGACATTCTCTCCAGTTTCTTCGAAAGACTCTTTTAGAATCATTATGACACTAGTAGTTCATTATGATTTAGATTTACATCAAGTTGATGTAAAGGCTGCATTTCTCAATGGTGATATTGAATAAACTATATATATTGTGCAATTAGAAAAATTTCAATATTCTCATTCAAAACACTTGGTATGCAAATTAAAGAAATCTATCTATAGCTTAAAACAAGCTTTCAGTCATTAATATAAGAAATTTGATCAAGTGATTACTTCTTTTGATTTTAAAGAAAACACTGTGGATCAATATATTTATCATAAAATTAGTGAGAGTAAATTCATCATTCTAGTATTATATATTAATGTTATTCTACTGCAAGCAGCGATATAGGTATTTTGCATGAAACCAAAAAATTTCTTTCAAATAAATTTGAAATGAAAGATATTGGGAATGCATCTTTTATGTTGGGTATACAAATTCATCGAGATTATTCTGTAGTATACTTGGTTTATCACAGAAGACATATATTAATAAAGTGTTTAGCAGATTTTGCATAAAAGATTATGCACCAGGAGATACACCCATTACTAAAGGTGAAAAATTTGGTTTGCTTCAATGTCTAAAAAATGAACTTGAAAAGAAATAGATGGAAAAGATCCCTTATGCATTTGCAATAGGGAGTCTTATATATGCTCAAGTTTTATACGCATCCTGATATTGTGTATAGTATTAGAATGCTTGACATATTTAATTAACCTAGGAATGGATCATTAGAAAGCAGTAGAATGGGTTATGTGGTATCTGAAGAGAACAAAATACTTTATGCTCGCATATCGGAGATCATATCATTTGAGGATCAGGTACTCCGATTCTGATTTTGTTGGTTTCCTCGATAGTAAAAGATTCACTTCATGTTATATTTTCTTATTAGCTAAAGGAGTTATAACTTAGAAAAAGAGTTAAACAATCACTCATAGCTTCTTTCATTATGAAAGCAGAATTTATAGCTTGTTATAAGGCATTAAATCAAAGAATATAGCTACAGAATTTTATCACTAGGCTAAATATTTTTTATAGAATAGAGATACCATTAAAAATAAACTGTGATAATAGAGCTGCTAAGTTGTATTCAAAGAACAATAGGAGTTCGTTAAAATCAAAACATATTGACATAAATTTTTTTTTTTTTGTAAAAGAAAGAATTCAAAGTTCTAAAGTATCTATTGAACATATTAGTAAATTTTATGATTATAAATCCGCTTATAAAAGATTTACCATCAAAAGTATTTCATGAGCATATGACTCGCATGAGAGTGGTTTACTTTGAAGATATGCTAGCATAGTGAAAGTTTGCTTATGATGTTCAATGATTGTAAATATATTTTTTGATAAGAATAAAATATTATTATTATCTTATAGTTGAAAACTCTGAAATAAAGTTATGTGTTTCAATTGTAATTTTAACATAAATAAATGAAATTGTATTTGTAACTCTTTTGAGTTATAATATAGGACCAATTAGAAATAAACATGATATATGATCATATTATATTAAATTTTTATGTTACACATCCATACTCAATATATATTGTTAATCAAATTGATTTAGTGATCATTGATGGGTCTTGTTATAGAAAAATTATAATAAATATCACTTTGATTCTATGTTAATATTATTAATTGATCATATTGTCTAAACATATTTCTATTTGAAAATAGTAAATATCGAGCTCTTAAATAATTTAATAATGTACAATTGTCAAGCATATATATATGTGGCCCAAGTGAGAGATTATTGAGAATTTTTTGAATGTGGGCTTACATATAAATTTTATTATACATTATGCGTTATCTTATTTTTAGGCCTATTAATTTTGTGATCAAGTAAAATTAATTAATTTTAAGCTTTTGAGGTATCTTATTAATGTTGTATAAAATTATCATGTATAGAGATCGGAAAATTTATTTTATTTTAATGATCGGCTGAAATAAAATGAAATACGCTCAAGTATAAATAGAGTCATTGTCCACATTCTAAAGGGTCGGTTCTCATTTTTTCTTACATATTTTCTTGAGTGAAAAGAAAAATCTCTCTCTCTCTCTCTCTCTCTCTCTCTCTCTCAAACACCCATTTAGAAATAGAAGGCCAAAATCCCGCATTAGCTCTTTCGTGGATTCAGGTACGCTTCCGATTAAATCTTCTTGATAATTTGACAAGATATCCGGGCTAGATAAATGTATTTTCATCTTCATATGTTTCCAACAATGTGTAGGTGATGCCAAATCTATATTAAATTTTATTTTATTTATTTATTTTATATATAAATTTTATGAAAAAAATAATTTTATTAATTTTATTTTTAAAGACATGTGTCTAACATCCATTATATGGTGAGCCAATATAAGAATTTATTATATATGATTGCATGATAAAAAGGCTCTGAAAGGGTTTGCGTATGTTGCTTGATGTCATTCTAATTCAGATGTGAGAGGTATGTTGATATAAGTTATCGCCTTTCAAGAGATCTGATCATAATTATTTCTAATAGTGCCCATTTTCAGATGATTAATTGAAGATCCATTGAATTTAATAGTTGATCTATCACCAGTAGCTGTCATTATTTAATACTGAAGATTAATTATTGACATTCATTAAATTCACTCTTTATGAATTGTATTCATTCACTGAGTTTGTAGCACATTTCCAACATCAATAAAATTTGACATATAAAATGTTAACTCCATAAGCTCTAATTACTAAATTGGCATTAGAATATTATGTTAGTCACAACATAATTTAGTTATAGTTAATAATGTTTAATTCACATTTATTCAAGTTCATGCACGTTGTTCATGTACACAATGGGAAAAAGAACAAAATCACATAGTAAAGACACTCAAGAAGAAATAATAATGCATGGATGAAGCTCATACCTCTTATATATATATATATATATATATATATATATATATATATATATATATATATATATATATATATATATATATATATATTGACAAATTAAATTGTCTTAAATTGGTTAATTCAAACTTTTAACAATTTACAACACAAGATCTTTGTCCCCATGCTTAATAAAAGCAACATAGTACCCCTGGCCGACATAGTGTATGCTCTGAGTTGGACTCCTTGTCCCACAAGAAGGATCTACATAGCCGCCGATCTCCCCGCAAAGACATTCAAGGGAATGGTTGTATGTGTTAGCTGATAAACCAAACCTGGTATAAGAGCCGAGGAGATAAGGCAGCCTGCCCCATAAGAGAGGTGTCGAGTTCCCTGTGCCATAATCTTCCCTTGACCCACCGGATCGTGGAACTCAAATCATGCTTGTAGAGCTCATAGCCGCCTTAATGCCAAGATACTCCATCTCTGGACCTGTTGAACCCAATAAGCGGCATCTGATTAGTCCTCCATCTCTTGGCGGCTTTGCTAAAGAGAATGGCTGACTTAAGACCGCTGATCCCATTCGCCCAACAATAATCATCACGGATATGAACTTTAACGATTGTTGGTGACAGTCGACGATGATAATAGGCGACAATCGACGACAACGGTGGTGATGACGAATTTGAATCTCCTAGCTCTCTCATAACTTTCTTCAAAGTTCGGTTCTAGCTCCTCCCTACATCCCTTCGTGACAAGAATGAAGTTCTATTTATATGATTCTAAGAGGGGCATTTTGGTATTTGTAGCTAAAATCCCAAAACACTCAATCGGACGGTTTGTATCGATCCATTTGATCATATATAGTTTTTTCTAGTGATTTGACTATTCAAACGATCTTCGATTTGTGTGATCTTAGCTCGTTGGATTCATCTCATCGAGCCGCTCGATTCGATAAGCACGTCGAATTTGGAAGTCATTTGATCATTCAGTTAATGTTTTGATGTTTCATATGTAGCATTTGAGCTTCATTTGAGCTCGATTTGACTCGATTATAGCTTTATTGAACTCATCTCACTGAATCATTTAATTTGATTAAATATATGCTTTAACTTTAAATCCATGCTTAATTTATAAATTTTAGAGAGATATATAAAATCTGATTTAAATAGCTAAATCATTAAAGCAATCTCTTAAACAAGCTTTAAGTAATCGTACAATGAGATATTTATAGTAATGTATGATCAATCGACGCTTAATTTTTTTTTTAAATAGCATTAGGTCTAGTAGCCCATGCTCTTAAAGCAAAAGAATTTTGACCAAGTCCTAAATGTTAAATAGAGGGGGAATTAATGATAAAAAAAAGAAGAGATTGCTTCTATCAATCAAAAATTATGTTATATGGTCACCTAAACAATAAATTCATCTAAGTTTTTATCGAATTATAAGTTCAAAAATCATGCAGTATGATAGGCCTCATTTTTAAAATATATTAACATGGATTTTTATAAGATTAAGAGACATAAAAATTAATAAAAATTGATCTTACTATCGTATGATATGATATAAATCATACCATGTGATATGCCTAATTCCAATATATTATCTCCGATTGATTAATAGTTTAAATTGCCTCAATTAGATTAATTTAAAAATTGAGCTATTTGTAATATACGATGTGCATTGTATTATACGTAAGGGTTGTTCTGCGATTTGGAATAATCAGATTCTAAATGACGCTTTTAAATATTTCGCGTAGTAAAGAAAATTCCATCAGAATAAACCGAAGCGTTATGAGCCAGAAATCGCTAGATTTGAATTCCAAATACACCCAATGTAGTGATGCGAATGCCACCGGCCACTTCCGCCGCCGCTGCCGCTTCGCCGCCGCTTGCCGCTCGCCGCTCATGCCGCCGCCGGCCGTCGGCTTGGTAATTTCATTGACGGCCACCTCCGGCCACCGCTGCCACCGGCCGCCACTGCTTCCGCCGGTGCCGGCCGCTTACCGCAGACTGCCGCCCGCCGGTCAGCCGGGCGCCACCGCACTCGCTGGTGATGTCAAACCCGCTTCTTTTACATTACATTTTATTAACCAAACAAAAAAAAAAGAAATCAATGAATTCAGAAAGCTTAACCAAACAATTATAAAGCATCCTTATCAGATTCCTTTTATAATCAGATAACTACATTTCAATGCAGAACCAAACAAACTCTAAGTCAAGTGGTGATCTAATCAAGCAGCTAAATAAACAAAATAAAAAAATAAATTTAATATCATCCGCCTGATACAAATCAATTTACTCTAATCAAATTTTATACTTCATCAGAAAAATTCATTAATAAAGCAGTAATCTCAGTGTAGTTTTATTATAGTTAAAAATTTTAAAAATAAAAAATAAATTTAATATCATCCGCATATCAATTTTAATAAATTCATAATCAAATAAAATGTTTAACCGAGTTAATCTTAATGACATAAAAAATAGCTTAATTTGAGTCTAAGAATTTGCTCGGATAAGTACAGTTATATGAAAAAATAATAATAATGAAATTATTATAGAATAAGTTAATATATGCAAAAGCTGTGATGGACATATAATTTTTTTTTCTTATCTTATAAAAATTAAATCACAATTTTCTGACTTCCATTATAAATAGCTATGTCGAGTTGAAAAACATGATTTTTTAAATATGGCCAAAACATATTTTCTAAATTACACAATAATGTATTTTTGCATCGCATTGCCGTACCGCTCCCCCTATGGCTATATTCACCGTAAATAAGCCAAATCAAGCACTCAAGGTTTAATGAAAAGCTTCTACATATTAGGTAAAGTATAAGATAATCTTCAAATAGAACTGGGTAATAGTTTTTTATATTGAGAAAATTAAAGAGCTTAAATTTAATTAATTTTGAGATCAATCATAGCATACAAACATAAAAATATAAGTTATGATCAAAATATTTAATTAAAAAAATGATGCATATATATAATATTTTCTATAATGAAAAAGTGTATTTTATTTTAAAAAATTAGTGATATTGATATTTTTGAAGTAATATTAAAAATTTAATTAGTATAAATATAATAAATTAGAAATTAAAAGTAAAATTTAGATATCATTAAATAAGTTGAGTGTCAGAAAATCAATAGTGATAAACTAAAATTTCACGCATTAGCTTCGTTGGGAAATCTAACACATATGCAGATAGTTGAAAAGAGAATAAAACTCCAGAATTTTTACGTGAAAAAATCTCAGGAAAAGGGTAAAATTACAAGTAAAATGCTTCCTTATATGTCCGATTTAAGTGAGTTTAAGTATTTCCGAAAGCGGGATTATAAGATTACATGTGAAATCACGAGAATTCAAGAATTATTCTGATAGTTATGCATCGTGGTGGTTGGTATACGGTTGTTGGTGATGTACGGCGGTAATGAACGGCTCGGCAACTTGGTGATAATGAACGCTTCTCCCTTTCTCCAACTCGCTTATAACTTCTCCTTTCGCCAAAGAATGAGGTCATATTTATAGGATTAGAGTGACATTTTGGTCATTATAATTAACACTCAATCCATCGATGTATATTGATTCATTGATCATAGATAATTTTTTGGTGATTTGATCATCCAAACGATCTCCAATTTGAGCGATCTTAGGCTCATTGGATTCGTCTCGTCGAGCCCCTCGATTTGACTATAAACACGTCAAATTTGAAAATCATTTTATCATACAGTTAGTATCTCGAAATTTCATATGTAATTTTTGGATTTGAAATTTCATTTGGCTGATAATATTATTGGACTCATCTCATTAAGTCGTTGAATTTGATTGAATATATATTTTAACTTGAAATTCATATTTGATTTATAAATTTTAGAGAAATATATCAATATATATATATATATATATTCAGATTTTATATAATATCACGTAGTTTCGTATTTACATATCTTATATTTCAAATTTAATATTTTAATATTGATAATCCCATTTCCTAATCTGTCGTGGAACTGGAAATGGGCGCCGCTCCAAAGTCCCCGTTGCTCTGCTGGAAATGGCCATGGGATGCCCCCTCGAACCTTAAAAACCCTAGCGCTTGCGGGAACTTAGAGGTCCCATGGCTCTTCAAATCGTTGCAGAGCTTGGGATCTCTCGCGCAGACTCTGCTCTTTAATACTGCTGCTGTCTCCACCAACGGCGAGTCTTCTATGAAGTTCGGCCGCAGGCCTGCGAGTTTGTCGATGGCCGCACCACTCACGCGGAAGGAGCAGGGAGAGGCGGAACAACGGGCACTGGCGTCGGCGCTGGCTAGCGGGAAGGCAGCGACCGTTCTCGAATTCTACTCGCCCAAGTGTAGGCTTTGTAACTCCTTACTCGATCTTGTGCTAGAACTAGAATCCCGGAACAAGGATTGGGTCAGCTTCGTCCTCGCTGATGCTGAGAATGAGAGATGGCTTCCCGAGGTGAGATTTTATTTTTATTTTTTTATTTTTTGTGCAATTTGTTCTTTACAAGTGTTTGAACTTTTTTAAGATTCATAGTTTCGTTTACTTAGATTTATGTTTGCTACTGAGGAATATATGGCAGGAGGGAGAGGTAGAAGTGAAGATTAGACATGAAAATCTATGGCCTATTTCGTTGTTATCATGGAGTGTTAGAGATTACAGTGTTTTTAGGAATATTCAACGGTGTTTCCGAACAATTTTTTTCTTTAAAAATTTCTTCTAGTCATCATTTTAGGTTCTATCTTGCAGTTGACATATAGGTTGCAGCTACTACACCTTTTGGTTTGCTGGATAGCTTGTTTGCCATTTCATCACTGCAAATTATGTCAATTCTTTATTATTTGAAGCATTTAATTTTAGATATAATACCAATTAAACTAATTTTTATATGATTTTATTGCTTATTCTTCCTAAATGATCTTTCACAAATTTATATTTGATGAGGGGCTTTTACGTACACAATCACCCTATTCTTCTATATTTACAAATCAATCACCTTAAAACTTAATTTTTCATATTGATAATCCAATATTGAAATTCATAGCAAAAAGCCAACCCATTTTTTTATTTTTGTAAATTTCTCAACGATTTGATCGTAGCACACTCAAATACATGGCCTAACAACAACAACAACAACAAGCCTTTATCCCACTATGTGAGGTCAGCTACATGAATCCTTTTTCTCCATTTGTCCTATTAAGTGTCAAATTCTCATTTAATTCTAATAAAATATGGTCAATTTTTATACAATCTAACTAAGTTTTTTTAGGTCCACCTTTACTTTTCTTAACATGAGACACATCTAATACATCTGCTCTCCTAATTGGGTCATTGGATGGCCCATGTTTTGTGGCCAAACCATCAAATGCAACTCTCTCTAATCTTATATATCACTAGAGTTAGTCTATCACATATATATTCATTTCGCTATTTACCTCTAAGAGTAAAGACACTCATCCACCTTAGCATCCTTATCTATGCAATTCCTTAGGTCTTGTATTGAGTCCCAAGTAAGTTGTTGTCTTGAAGTGTGAAGAAAAATCGCTTTAGAATTTCTTTGCTTGTGCATAAAAGACTAAAATGTCCTTATGCACTGAATATTATGAAACAATGAAGAAAAATAAGATAATTGATTTTCATATATAAACATAAGTTCACTAAATCATATCAAGAGATTATATATCACATAATAAATAATATTAATATTAAAATTATAAGTACAACAAGTGTGATCAAAATATTCAGCTTGTAATCCTGTTGATCAAATTGGTTAATTTTTTTTTCTTCAGTGCTACCCTCCAACCATGATCACTATCTGAAGTATCATCCTCGAATTCGTCCACCCATCTGAAGAAGTTGCAATCATTCGCAGATTAATTTCTAAGACACCTGTAAAATCTTCTTCCATAATTTCCTTATCTACGTGAAGTGAATATATAACATTGCAAATCATAGTTGCAATAGATAGTTTTGGAGGCAGTTGAGATCTTTGAACTCATATATCTTGAGCTAAATTTATACTAATAATAAATATGTCAAAATGTGATTAGTGATATTATAAAAGAACATGACAGTGATAAAAGATAGAAGTAAAATTTCAAAAATATTGATCGTCTAAACACTAAAACGTAGACATTAAAAGGTGGAAAAATAGCTCAGGAAATCCATTCTTCATATTAAAAACGTGAGACTCCATCCAAGGCTATCCAAACATTGAAATTCAAATGCAATATATTTGATATCTCAAAATATTAATTTCACTTGTTCTAATGCACACTATCCACACTATCAAGTTCAACACAACTATTCCAACCGTCTCAAACACCAAAGTTGCAACGAAGATCCCAAGTAAAAAGAACAACCAACAGTCGAAAAATCAAGAAGTGGTAGTCTATTCTATTGCCCCAAAACACTATCAAGTTTAACCATAACAACAACTGAAGTACATGAAAGCTCCTAAATCAAGAAACAATATGTAAAAGCAAAACGAAAATGATAGTTGGTTGAGGCTCATTTGAATTGGATTTCATCATTGCCCAAAAAAAAAAAAATAATAATAATAAAAGAAAAACAAGAAGAAGCACTCAAACCTTTCACATAAATAATACAATGAAGATAAACCGTTCCAATTATAAACTAAATGTCAGCATAGATAGCTTAAATTAACAAAAAAAAAAAAGAAGCATAACATGTATGTCAGTTACTAGGAGCTAATCACTCCAACCCTAAACATTAACCAATACATTTGTAATTTGCTCTCGTAATAATTTCATCTCCTTAGCTCCTTCTCCATCATGAGGCTCTGATTCTATATTTTCATGATTGAGTTCTAACATTGATTGTCTTATTCAAAACTCATACGCTTTTGGTGGGACATAAGACTGATCTTCATATACAATATTAAATTCAATATCATTTTGCGAATGATGTTGTCTGATGAAATTATGTAGAGTCATTGTAACCGCAATTATTTTAACCTATTTTTTGAAAGAATATGTGGACATATCACGTAGTATAACCCATTTTTTCTTCCTAATACCAAATGCCTATTCAATGACACCGCACAGTGATGAGTGTTGCTTATTAAACATCTTATTCTTTCCATGAATCATATTACTGCTTCTCTCAAAATCTGGTATATATTATTTTGTATTAGGATATGGCTTAAGGAACCCATGCTGCATTGGGTATCCAGCATCATCAATGTAATATTTGCCTGTTTTAGATAATAATAATATTGATTGTGGCATATTCTAATTTATTAATAAAAAAGTGCAATGACAACTAATGGGAGGCATTGAGAACTTATATTGCTAACGTTGAGTTACAAATTTAAATATACGACTGTCATGTACACTTCCTTTCCATCCGGTTATAACGAATGTGAAGCACATGTTAAAATCACATGCTGCCATTATATTCTGAGTGAGGGACCTACAACGACCAATGTATGCAATCTTTTTATTATTTAGGACACGAGCATCAATGTGTCCCATCTATGTCTTCATCACAATCATGTGTCAAATTACAATCTTATATTCTCATTTACATAAACATAATACTAGAAAATGTAACAGGAAATTACCTTAAAGTATGACATATACCGACAATCATGACATATCTCTCTCGTTGTATTTTGAAAGGTTGAATCTAATGGTTTCACGATTTTAGTAGATAAACTAACAAGTGCTTCAAAGCCGGCTGAGAAATATCAACTTATTGTTTCAGATGAATGTTGAAATCTCTCACTCGTAGCTCTGATAGATTTATTGTGTGATAAAACATGAAGTGTGAAGGCTAACACTTCTTTTGTTGTTGTCCTAGAGGATCCGTGAAACTCATAAAAGCTTTCTAATTCAAATAAAAGATCCAAAAAATAAACTGTGGCATATAGAACATGTTATGAAATCTACCGAGATGATCGTTTAGTAGTTTAGTAATCCACTTTTCACCAATTAAAGCTGATGTCATGTAAGGTGTCTTGTTAATATAATTTTTATAGTACTCATTAATTAAACATACAACTGTGACAATAGATCTCACATATTGCTCTCTTTCATTGTTATCCATAACTGCAAATATTTAGAAAGTCATCACAGTTAAATGCATAGATACATAAGTATAAGTAAAGAGGCTATTGAGCAAGACAAAATAAGGTATTTCAGAACACATTAGGATGGCAATACATCACAATTGTTTGTTAAAGTATAAATCCTAAGTAAAACATTTAAAACACATTCATCTAGCAATATCACATAACACGATTCTCGAAGTAATGATGCAAATATTGAATCCTTCGTTCAAGCATCATAGACATAAAAATCTCTCTCTTATTAGCGTCCTTAAGTAATTTGGTAGTGTAAGTAAAGATGAAGATTATCAAATACTTCCTTAATTTGATCTAGCACAATAACAACGTCTGAAAGAGAGGGTGGTGTATGAGATATGCTAAATGTGGATGTCATAGTGGGGTATGCAGTTACTAATTAAGTAATATGATTTTGTAGAAATCCCGCATCAGTTTTCTTTTTTGATAAATTTTTAGGACGCAATAGCTTTTGATGCTTGAATTGGCTTGATTCAGCATGTGCATCAGAGCATTGTGTAGACTCATCAACACGATCATCTAAATTATCTAGATGGTCAGAGTTGGTAGGGATTTCTTCTTGAACCTCTTCATTTGGAGTCAATGAATGAGCACCGGTTGCAACACCACTACCAAACATCTGATCAAGCTTTTCTTTGAACTCTGGATCAATGTCACAATATCGAAACATTCTAGCATTAGGTATCACCTATAATTGAACACATATAACTTTCAATATTTTTACAATTACAAATGTCTACAAAGTACACAACACAAATGAGCCGAATTATAACAAAAAGCTTACCTGTAGCTTCTCTCGCCACCACTCATCGGAGGCATCGATAGTCTTCTTTCTAGAATCCAACCTACCCCGTTGGTCTTTGTTTTAACTCTTTTCATAATTTCCAGTCCTTCTTCAACTGATCTCATTTATTTTTAGTTGTGTTCTATCATACCCTGTTCTAGTAATCTCTTTTAATTTATTTGTTATGTTTGCCTAACCCTCCCTATTAAAGTGAGTTGTTAATCGATTTCCTAACTCAACCTTTGCTAGGCATAGGTCACAAAATATCATTTTAACATTTCGCTCCCAAGTGGCACTCAAACCACCATCTCTATAGAATCCCATCTCTAGTTTCTAAACAAAACAAAAGAAGATAGACAAATCACCAAATGAAATGTAAATCACTCCTTTTTTACTTCTAATAAGATTGTGTATGTAAATATGCTATTTTTGTACAAACAATTACATGGGAATTGGTAAATCAAATAATCGTCTACGTATTAAAAGCTTGAATGCAGAAACACATGAGCTCAATAATATGTGTATGCTAAAAAAAATGAATCGATATTATAAGCATAAATGAGTTCTAATAATCCCAACGAGAGAAAATATAGAACTCATCTTACAAAACAATCGAAGAAGTGGAATAAAGTTTCACATACTTGAATAACTTTTAAGTATGAGCTGTAGGCACATAAATCTCAACTTGCAATTTCAAATAATAGAGAAATTCCGAAAAAAGAGTAGCATAATCCCATTGAAAATATCAGAGTCCTCAATAAATCAGATTGAAGCACAATGTAGTAATCATATTTTCAAGCTCAAAGAGGATTGTGTTCTGAAGCTTATGTGTTGATCTAGAACAAGTAAAACAAAGCTTAAATTTTTCATCAATGGTGGCATCTTAAATTGTGCTAACTTTCTCATTAACTTTGAATCGTTCAGAAGTACGCACGCTAAAAGGGCAATAGGTTCTCATCCCAGGAAAAAATGGAGAAAACAAAATTAAAAATTGTCGTTAATATCTTTATCATAAGCTACTTCAATCTCTACACCAATAACCAAAGAATCCAAAAGAACAGTTAAAGGAGGCCATGAAAAACATTACTAGTGAAGTAATTAATTTTGATGACCTTGAAGAACACCAACAACATTTGTATTACGTAAGCAACAACAAGAAAAAATCAAGCATCCCAACGTAGTGAGATATAAATGTAGGCATTCGAACAACAAATTCATATGATTCAGACCACTTGCCACTTCAACCTTGGTGTTCTTCTTGTAACCAAACACCAAGCCCTTAATCTCTTTCATAAACTTCTTTATCAACAAATATTAACATAAGCTTCCACACTATCAATAAAAGTCCAATTTCTCTTAATAACATAGAAATGCAACAAGTTCATCAATCTACATGTAACACCTTCATATTAAACTTGTTTGCGAATCATAGGAATTTAATCTATTTTGGAACAAGTTCATCAATCTACATGAGATAGTTAATATGTCTAATTTTCTTATTGTCTACATTATCCTTATTGTGCCATACACATCCTTTTTCTATCAGCCCAAAAACCAACCATCTTTTCCCCCATACACATTTTTTTCTTATAGTCTACTTGTTGTCAGCAATTCCTAGTTGACTTTTGCAATTTTTTTAAAGAACCTAGGTTGACTTTTGTGCTTTTTCTGAAGAATCTTCACCCATGTGCACTTTGACCATTTTGTATCAAAAAAGTTTCCAATGACCTGGATATTAGTGGATAATAAAGGGATTCTAGATGATTAATTTTTGGGAGATTGGAACACCGGAGGCTCGAGTTATGCCTAATATATTTGTGGATGGACACACTTCAAACCTATAGCTTAACTAAATGGTAAGGCTACTTCTATAATTTGAAGAACTCAACTCTTACTTTGTTTTGATGTAAGCTAATTCTACACTCTTATGTGGATCATAAATAACATCATTACATGAAAGTATTTCATATTGCCCATCACTCTTCCCTCAATGGTAAACTTTTCAACTACATGTGCCAGCATCAATTGCCTATTCAGCCATGTGGAACACTTGTGGAATCACCGACTCTTGAAATTGATCATGAAAAAGTTCTGTTAAGGCCAATGGAGATAAAAATTGCATGAAACATTTAATTTTAGTCAAACAATTGGGTTTGATGCTACTTTTTTAGAGAGGGTGCAACACTGGCCTAACGTATTATTGGAAGCTCTTCCACTTAAAAAGCTTAAGCTTATTTGTAAGGGCCACTACTAAAATATAAGGACCTCAACTCTTCTTTCACTCATAATGTGGGATTCATCTTGGCTCTCACGTTGATTTAACAACCAGATGGCTTACCATTATGACCATGTTTTTTTGTTTCATCTTTGTTGCACATAACCTATCTCCACCCAAAAAAATAGGCTCTTAAACTACTCAGAATCACTCATTTTCACTTTTAGATTTTAAATTCATTCCACGATCATCTTCCCTCATTTAAATTTTTAATTGACATCATTTAACTTTTAACATGAAATAGAAGTTCAAAAAGAGAGCTCAAAACAAATTTAACTTAAGTAGCTCTAATCAAGAATAAAAAAAGAGAATTCATAAAGCTGATTCTAAATAGTTAGGATAAGGCTAAATGATGATTATCTGACAATCATTTTATTTTGATAGTTCACACCAAAATGGATAGCACCTTTAGTTTGACTAAATATTTTTCTTGATTATTCTAATAACTACTAATTCCTATATATATATATATATTTCTTTGTTATTTATTTAGTTTTCACTACATTCTGTGCATGCTAGAGAATGCTGTATCATGATATATTTTTTAATTGTGTTCACCTTATCCAATGAAAGTTCCTCGAAGCTCATCATTTTCTATGTGATATATTAAGAAAGAGAAGCTTTTCAGAAATATTGATGGGTCTTGTGCGTGTTATTTAGTTTCATGTTCACGACATAAATAAATGCACACAAATTTCGTTTTATGCCTAATATGCACAAAATATTTATGTGCGTGTGTCTTGACGTATAACATCAGTATTCTCACTTGTTTCTTTTAATTTATTGTATAGTCTTGATTTCCTATTTACACATGCCTTATTTTAACCTAGAACATCAAAATTTCACAAATTTCTTTCTAGAAATTCTTCTTTTTTTACTATAAATAGATCCAAAGTATTAGCTTGTAATAAATATTTTCTTAGAGTTGTAGAGCACATTATTTTTTGATTGTCTCAGATTCAAGTTTATATTATCTCACGTTTAAGTTCATTCTTTCATTCACAATTCTTTTTAATCAGTAGGAAAACTGATGAAAGAGGTGTTTTGTTTTCGACACCTTCCTTTTCTCTTTTAGGCAATTTTTGCTTTTTCATATTGAGTTGCAAATTTGGAAACCTTGACCATTTATTTTTTCACTGTACCCTTTACATTGAAATACGGTGTTTTGGTTGAGTCTCATTCATATTCCATCATGTGAAATTTTTCTGCTCTACATGAAACTTGTTTTTATTATTTCGAATGATAAATTAATCTATTTACTTGGCACTGCCCGGGGTTTATGCTATTTTACTACATAAGCCAAAGAGTCCTTGCATAGCTTGATATTCCTTAATTGGATTTGCAATAGTGACAAAACCTTAGATTTTGAAGATGTCTCAAAGGTCTGATTTAATACTTTTTTTTTGCTGCAATTATTCAGAATGATGATTAAAGTAAGATGCTAGCTTGTGTAGGATTTAGGATCTGAAGAAAAGAAGGGTTTTATTTCAGAATTTAGCTTGAGTTTGTTTTACTATTTTAGCAATGTTATGTGGATAGCGAATTTATTTAGGTAATAATGTTGTCTTTCAATTACAGTTGTTTTGGTTGAATGATATTTTACTTAAATAATATATTATTTTCTCAAAAGATTAACAATGATTATGGCCTTTTTTCGTTATTTAATCTTAATTATAGAAAAAAATGGCTATGAAAGTTTGGTTTGGTTATTCCTCTAGTGGGCATTTATACACAAAATTGTCAAGAGAATAAATGGATATAATTAATTATAATAACTAAAAAAAAAGATTCCAGTTGTTGTCCCCTTCTTGTATGGGTTGTTGATTAATACCATGGGAGCAATTGGTGGCCTACTTCTTTCCTTTTCTGCACATTGCTTTGTTGGAGAGGTATTTTCTTATTTTGATAATATAGGTGTGCCCTTTTTTTTTCCTGCAATCTCGCAATCTTTATTAGGCTCGCTAGTCTTTCAATACTTTCCCTCAAACTAGATAGTATAGATTTATCATTCAAAGGTTTGTTGATAATATTTTGAATGTTGGGTTGGAAAACTCTCCAGTGAATATGTAGATAAGTTGTTTCTTGTTGGGAGTCATATAAAATACAAATTAACTCACTTTTTAGTTTTTCTTTAATGAAATGTTTATCTACTTTCACATGTTTGGTTCAATCATATAATATTAAATTGTGAGCAATATTAATGTTAGATTTATATTAATAAATTTTCACAGGTTCTTTTCATTTAATTTTTAAATCTTCTAAAATAATTTCTATCCATAGGAGTTCATAAATAACTTAAGCAATTGTTCTGAATTCAGATGCAGCGCTTAATCTTGTGGCATCAAATTATTTCTTGTTTCTTTATATTATAAGATTTCCTTCAAAAATATATAGTATTCTGAAGTAGATCTCTTATTAACTAGTGATTTTGCATTTTTAGCATTAGTGTAACCTTGAATTTATATAGGTTTTTGTTTTTATGGAGAATACCTTTTTTGGGATTTAATATTTGATATTTTAGAACTCTGTAAGTAGTTTGAAGGTGAGATTCTTTTGGCTTGTGCATAAATTGATCTGTGAGACCTATGAGACTTACTACGAAGATGATGTCAGGATTGGTGTGAGATAGAAAGATTACTCTCAACTAATCTTTGATATTATCCAATGTCTTTTTATTCATTTTCATATATATCTAGTTTTTAACTTGATTCAGTTAGAGTTTCATGGTTATTTTTATTACTTTCTCAACTTGTTTTAGTTAACTTATAATCAATTATTTTTATTTCCTTCAATGGATCTATAACAAATTCTTATTGAGAGAAAAAATTTCTTACTCTATTTAAGCAACTTCTATACTTAATAAGTATTTTTTTGTGTGCTTATTTTTTGATTTTAAATTCTTCAACAAGTTTTTTTCATGTAATTCTTTCATTCTTTTCATCACCTGGAACACTTATACTATTAATATATATGATAAAAATGAAATATTTTTACCATTGAAGTGTTTTATGAAGAGTGTATAGTATTCTTGATTTTGTTTATATTTAACTCTACACATGGCTTTTATAAATCTGACAAATCATACTTTTGGAGATTATTTGAGGCTATATAGTGTTTTTGTCAATGTGCATATCTTATTTAATACGAAAGACCTACCAAGTCTTGGTGAAATTTTTATATGTACTTCTTTTTCAACATCCCCATTTAAAAAAGCATTCTTTACATCATATAATTGCATGGACCATCCACAATTAGTAGTTGGAAAAATTAGGATGCTAATTGTATTTGTTTTTATAGTAGGAGTTAATATTTTTTGATACTCAATTTTATAGGATTGAGTATATCCTTTGGTTATTAGCTTACTTTATACCATTCTAGACTTTCATTTGACTTATGTGTTGATGAAAAGATCCAATTACTAATCATAGCTTTTTTTTTTTCTTTTTGGTAATTCCACGATTATCCTAGTATGATTTTTTTATAAAGCATTCATTGCTTCTCTCATGACGTTCTTCAAATTCTTATTTTCAAGTGTCTCAAATGGGGTTTATGAAATTTTAATAGAGTTAGAGTTGATGTTTGTAAGTAAAGCTTTATGTGTTGGAATAAATTTTTAAAATCATGTGTATTGGGTTATATGGCCAAGAGGAGAATGTATGGTGATGGGTTTATCATTGTTACTTGATGTGTAGCTAGGATGTCAAGAGTGAAGATAGTAGTTTTGTTAAAATTATCTTTCAATTTGTTGTCCTTCTTGTGTAGTAATTCTTTAAGATTTTTTTTTTTTTCATTAAAGGCGACATCTTTTAAAGTGAGGAATTTTTGGTTGTGAGAGGATAACATTTTTTGGTGAAATATCCTGAATAAACATTTGAGAGCTTTAGGTTAAAGTCTATCCTAGTGTTGTTTTTAGATGACATAAGCAATACAACCAAAAATCTTTAGAGCAAGTTTGTAGAAAAAAATATTTGTGGGAAAGAATTCAATGAAATAGTTTAGGGGAAGAAAAGGAGTCTCAATGACTTTTAAAATGTGTCAATTTTTTTTACCACTCCATTTTATTAGGGAGTGTTAGTGAATAATATTTTTTTATGAAAGAAATAAAGTGTTTGATTAAAATAATCATGAGTATTATCGATCCAAAGTTTTTAAATATTAACATCAAATTAATTTTTATCATAACAATAAAAATAGGAAAAATAAAGCTGACATCAAATTTTTGTTTGATAAGATATACTATGTTATTCCAATACAATTATCAAGAGAAGGGATAAACTTACAGCTTTAGTAATGTTAGGAATTTTTGAGGATACCTAAGTATCAGAGTGAATTAACATAGAATGAGCAGAGGACCCAAGTTCACTTTTGGGGAAAGAATTTTATGACGTTTTGCAATTTCAAGAGTCTCACAATAAAAGTTTTTTAATGTTAATATTAATAAAAAGAGAAAGAAATATACATTATCAAGTTTTGAAACATCTAATTTAGTATTTATGGTGAAGATGAAGAAACATGATAGTGTTTTTTTGTCTTCAAGAAGATGTGGTCTATTATTTTCTCTAATTTACCCAATCATCTTCTTTATAGTGAGGTCTTGAATTACATAATGATTAGTGAAAAACGTTACCTTGTAGTTGTTATCTTCAGTTATTTTATGAATAGATAGAAGAATTACTACATGAATATCCAGTTTATTATTGAGGGTATTTGTGAGAGAAATAAGAATATTCCCTTGATCTACAATATATATTTATGAGTCATTGACTATTTATATTTTTCTATTAATGGGGCACAATTTGTAGGTTTGAGAAAGAATGGTGAGATTTTTCATGTTATTTGTTGCTTCTAAATCTAGGATCCAAGTTTAAGGGTCGAGTCATTAAAAACAGAAGTATTAGAATTCATACCATTTTGATCTACAGAGTATGACTTAGATGTCTTTTTTAGAGAGTTAAGGAAATTTTTTAGTTTTTCTCTTTTTTCTGAGTTGAGCTCTTTCGGTTCAACAATCCTACTCTTTTGATTCATCTTCTTTATTTCCACTATAATCTTAAGACTTTCTATAGAGTTTTTACATTTCTCGTTGATAATTAATATATCCATTTTCTTGTTGTATTTGTACCATAGGATGCTTTTGAGGAAGGTTTTTGTCTCTCCCTTTTGGAAATGTTAGTTGCAGCAAATCTTTATATGGGGTTTCTGAGGTTATCTTAGTAAATGTTTCAAAGATATGATTGTCAAGCATTACCACCCTTCGTCCTTATTCGGTTTGTATGAGTGAAAATACTTCATTTAAGGATGATGGATTTTTTTCTACATAAAATTGAATATGAACTAGATGAAATTTATTAGGGAGTCTTGTAGGAAACTCAAAACTTTTTTTTTCTATGAATTATTTGAGAATCACATTATCATTGTTATACCTCATCTTTTGATTTAGTTAATATACTTTAATTGCATTAAAATATTTAATGACCAAGAGGTTACCTTACTTTGTCATTGAGATATTTGTCTTGATCTCATTGATGAAAAAATGCATCTTTAACTTTTCTGACAGTTTGTTTGACGGCATTCCAAACGTCTTTAACAATTGGTAGGAGCATGCATGTCCTACTGATTTTAAGCATTATGATGTTCTACAATTATGACATGATCATGGAATTTGATTCATCCCAAAGTTTAAAATTTGAGTGTATTAGCTTCGAAGGTACCAAAACATGATAGATGTTTTTTTTTTTCGAGGTCATTTCAAATAGTTGATAGACGTTTTCTTCCAGGCCATTTCAAATAGTTTATTTCATTCAAGTAATGTGAGATTTGTAACCCCTGGAGTTCTCTTTAATATGATTTTTGTCATTTATGACAGTTGACTTTTTGAAAGGACAATTAAGGAAGCTGGACATGTGAACAAAGGTCAGAAAGAGGACCTTAATATTACTCTAATATTTTGCACACAAAATAAAGTGCCATGACAGCTTGGTTGGTTTATTCCTCTAATGGGTATTTATACACAAAATTATCTAGAGAATAATGAAAATAATTAATTACACTGACTTAAAAACATGATTGATGCCCAAGGTGCAATCCATGATCTTTCTTTTCTTTGTTGCACGTGGATTCTTGAGAGGCATTTATTGTTTAGATAATGGATTTGTTGCCTCCTGTTTAAATAATCCCTCAGATTCTTATTAGGTATAGATGATTGACATTAGTGGTTAACAGCCTAGCATTGGAGTTTGAGCATGTTGAACTAGTATTGAACTTGAAATAAATGAGTTTAGGCTGACTTGAAATTGGAATTTATTTCAATTTGTCTGAACTCGAAATGGGTGGATTCTGAGTCAAGTTAAAATGAGTTTGGGTTGGCTTGAAATAATACTATTAGTATAAATAGAAGTGCAAATAGGGGGAGGAGATGTTCAAACTTGGATTCTTTGGGAATGTGGTTAGAATTTGACCATTGTGTTACTTGTTGAATGTAGAATTATATAAGAATTACATTTTGAGCAATTCCTATTTGGCTCAAAATTTATGGAATTGATTTCAAATTGACTCAAAATTAGAACAAGTTTAAATTTTTGAGCAAAATTGCTAGCCCTAGTTGACATCTATGCCATCAAAAATAAGACATAAATTTCATTTATAGAATTATTATTTAAAGATATTAATAAGGAAAATTTACATACATAGCACACAATGCTTATGCATTTACATTACTAACATCTAAAGTTTGATATTTATAAATATAACACTTTTACTATTCTTGAAAAGATGCATTTTACTTTAAAAAATTAATATAAATACTATTTTTAATGTAATATTAAAAATTTAGGTGCTATATATATGTATATATCAAAATTTAGGCATTATATATATAAATATATAAGAATTTTGTGCTATGTATGTAAATGCCCCTATTAATATATCAAACAATTAGCATCCACTAACATAGCATTCAACAACATATTTCAATTAACCAAATAATTGAAATTTCTATCTATCTTGTGTTATCGAAACTAATGATTTGTTTGGCTTGAAAGATTTTGTGCCAAAATGAATGTGTTTCACCTTATAATTTTATATTTTGGTGTTTGGTTCCAATGTAGTTAATAGGAAATTCTATTAAGCTAAGAAATATGAACACACATTTTTAATTGACAATTTCATTCCCAACCCAAGCAAAAAAAAAAAAAAAAAAAAAAAAAGAGAGAGCCATAAACTTATGGGTTAGTTGCTCGAGTCACATGCCCTCTCCTCACAATAAATCAAAACGCAATTCCTTATCAATCAAATAAGAAATGCAATAATCTTTTCACTAAATTTCTCATCAATCAAACAAGTGATGTAAAACAATTTTCAAACCAATTCTTGTCTAGTTTTCATCACCATTTCCTTTCATTTCCGCTTTAATTCCTTGGAATCACACAATCTAAGCCCTTATTTGAGATCAATTTTATTTCATATTTTTGTTTTTGTTTTTATTTTAAAAATAGGTTTGTTTAGCATACTTTTCAAGTGTTTTTATCCTTTGAAAACACTATCTTTTTTGAAAGCAACAACAACAACAACAAGCCTTTATCCCACTAAGTGGGGTCGGCTATATGAATCTTTCGTCTCCATTATGTCCTATTATGTGTCAAATTCTCATTTAATTTAAGTATACTAAGGTCATTTTTTATACCTCTTAACCAAAGTCTTTTTAGGTCTACTTCTACCTTTCTTAACATAAGACAAATCTAATGCATCTACTCTCCTAACCGGGTCATCGGACGGCCGACGCTTTATGTGGCCAAACCATCTAAGGCGATTCTCTCTAATCTTATCCGCCAGGAGTTACTCAACTTCTTCCGAACATACTCATTTCAGATTTTATCTCTAAGAGTAAAGCCACTCATCCACCGAGCATCCTCATGTAGTGACACTAACTTAGTTTACGCTTTTATTGGCCAACATTCTGCACCATAAGTCATTGCAGGTCTTACCATCATCTTATAAAATTTTCTTAAGTTTAAGTGAAATTTTTCTATCACACAACAGGCCAGATGCATTATCTTTTTTGAAAGCAAATAACATTATTTCTAAAAACATTCAAACACATCCGAAGAATATTTTGAATGTTTTTAGCAACAATCATCATCATCAAATATATTTTATTTTAAATCAAAATATAAGTAAAATAAAAAATAAAAAATAAAAGTGATCTCAAACAATCCCCAAGAATTTTATACAAATGCTGGATGTGTAATTTCAGATAAAATGCAGCCCATGGTTTCTATAGCTCACAAAAAAAGATATTTCTTCTTCAGTTTCTTTTCCTAGCTTCCTTGCTTCCAAGCTACAGTTCCACTGTGTTCTATATAGCTTCTGAATGCTTCACTTCTCCGTGCAGCTTCTCCACTATGACATAAAGTACGTTCCCTGCTTCGTTCTGCTCGATGGGGACGGAAGAGCTTTAGCCAAAACAGGGGTTCCAAGCAGCCGAATGCACGTAATCGCTGGCCTCTCCCATCTCCTGAAGCTGAAGCAGCCGCCCAACCATAAGTCCATGGATTCAACTCTCATGAGAGAGTTCACTTCAGATTCTTGAAAAGAAAGAAAAAACTGGTACATACTAGACAGATCAACTTATCAGTCTTGTGTTCATCTATATGCTTTTTCATTCTCTTAAATACAATGAGAAAAGAAGGTTAAATTTTAATATTTATATAAATAATATTTAAATTTTTATTATTACATTATAAATATCACTGCTATTACTTTTTTTAAAAGTAAATATATCTTCTTATGCATAGGTAAAGCATTTGATTTGTAAATATCAAATTTTAGGTATTAGATAAAATTTGTGTGGTATGTGTGTAAATCCTTCAAAAGAAAATTATTTTTGTGCTATGTGACCACTGGAGTAGGGCTGCAAACGAGCCGAGCCGAGCCGAGCCGAGCATGTATGTGTTCAAGCTTGAGCTTGTTTAATATTATCGAGTTCGAGCTCGATTCGAGCTTTTAAGAATAGTGTTCAAGCTTGAGCTTGTTTATCATTATCGAGCTCGAGCTCGATTCAAATTGGATTATTGAGCTTATTAACGAGCAAGCTCGTTTAATAAAAGCTCGTTTAATAAAATAAATGAGCTTTAATCAAGTCTTAATCAAGCTTGTTCGCGAGCAGCTTGTTGAGAAATGCAAATGGGCTGTATCAAATAAAGCTTATTAAGCCTAAAAAAATAATAATTTGAACAATATTGTTCACAAACAAGCTTTAATCGAGCCGTAATCGAGCCATAATCGAGCTTTTAGAAATTGTTTTGGTTAAATGATAATGTTGAACATAAATGAACCAAACGACAAGCGTCAGCTTGTTCGTTTAGAATCAGTATTTAAAAGGTGTTCGTTTGATTAGTTAATCAAACGAACATGAACGAGCTCTAATCGAGCCGAGCCACGAGTAGCTTGTCGAACGCTCGGTTCATTTGCATCCCTACATTGGAGCAACAAAGCCAGTGAGAGTGCATTTGGGCCTTTGGGGTATTTTTTTTGGCAGTTAATCATATGTTTCAGCTGTCTTCTTAGGCATAATAACTCTCGAAGGAATCAATGGCCAATAATGAAGCACTTTGCAGTGATCATCTTTATTGACCACTTAAATCAGTTTTTGAGTTGGAGTAAGAATAGACATATTCATTGCACTCAAATAAGTTATTACTATATTTATAAAATAACATACAGCTGTTTGCAAAAAAATTAACTCTTTCAATCTTTAGGTTAAGTTTTTTCATAATTTATTTTAGTTCGATATGTCTCACTTAATTAATTTCTCATTTTCGGGCAATATTAATTTAAGGTTTGTTTATGGCAGTTGTAATTTTTTAAAAGTTATAATTTTTTAAAAGTTGTTGTGTGCGTTATAAATTTTTTTTTTTTTTGAAAAGTTTAAATAATAATTTTCTGCCGTTATCACATTTTAATAATTCTGGTTTTCAAAAGTAACTTTTCACTCTAAATTTTTTTTGAAAGATAGATGAGATGAACTCCACTATATTGCTAATAAAATCATTTGATAAATGATGTTTTTTTTTTGTGTATAAATGATGATATATATAATATTAGTTAGAGCTTACATTCACTTAAATGATACAATTGGGAAAAAATAGATAAAGGAGAATAAATCAATTCTCATTTTGCATATAACATCATGATATTGCATATAAGAAAATGTTAATAAATATTAATTGGTATCATGTAAAAAATTGTATGAATTGATAAATAGAGCATGATTATTTTATATGAAATAGCATATGTTGACATAATATATTCCATGGAATCATTACTTTAATTTAGCGAGAGTTTGTTGGGGATAACTGCAGCTGTCTAAAAAAATAGTGATAGATGTGTTGCAGAAGAATTTATTATTTAGAAAGTTGTGGTGTAGTCTATAACTTTTTTTTATTATTTTTATAAAGTCGAATCTTAGCATTTTGGCCTCCATTGCAAGGGAGCCAGGTCAGGTTGAAAATTATAATTTTTTCATCGTAGATTCTTTAAAACGCAGACAGAATGCAGTGCTCCAAATGATATTACGGTATGGCGTGACACCGCACCTCTACTGTTACACCAAGTACATTGATATCAAATGCTCGACATTAGTTCAATTTTTTTTTTTCTAAACCTCTTTCATTTTGATAAAATACATTTGAGAATTAGAATATGAGTAAATGTATTTGTATACAATTATCATGAAATAAAAAATAAAATAAAATTCAGTTTTATTATAATTGATTCATTTAATTGTACAGCAGTTGCCAAACTAATTATATATATATATATATATTAAAAATAAATTAAAAACATATCTCTTTATTAATATAAGACATATAATTTAATTATTTTTTCCTAACAAAAAATTCCAACGTTTAAATATTTAGAGGACAAAGAGATTAATTTAATGCTGCGCTTTCGCAATCAGGCGCCTTTCGAATACAGATCGAACGCTACCTCACCACCCACTCAACTGCGCCGTTGTGGCACGGCGCCGGTGAGTCGGTGACCCATCCATCAACGTCTGGATGGCATTTCCGTTATTTTTCTGTAAACAAATGGCAATTCTCTAACGCCGGATAACCAAGCTGGCACCGTAATCCGTTCCCGCTTATTGCATTTTCCAACTAATTTTAAGCTGTTACCGACTATGGCCGGTCAGCATGAGCTAGGAGAGAGAATTATAGGCGGCTTACGCCCCCTGCTAATAAAATAGGCGATTACGTGCCAGCGTGCCACCATTCTTGACTCTCGGTTCTTTTCTTCGGCGGCACCACTTGTTTGAGCGAGGAAAAGAGAACCGCCGACGTCTACTTTTCTTCTCCGATTTTCTCCTCCTCCTCCGCCTTTCTCTCTCTCGTTTTCTTTCACGGATTTGCAGGGATCTGGGGTTGCTTAGAGCCGACGTAGCCTAGGGTTGTTGTCTGATATGGGCCAGCAGTCGCTGATCTATAGCTTTGTGGCTCGGGGGACGGTGATTTTGGCGGAGTACACGGAATTCACCGGGAATTTTACTAGTATCGCCTCGCAGTGCCTCCAGAAGCTTCCAGCGAGCAATAACAAGTTCACCTATAACTGCGACAATCATACGTTCAACTATCTCGTCGAGGATGGATACAGTGAGTACCGATCTTCTCTGTCATCGACTCAGTAGATGATTAGTTCGTGTTTGTCATGGAATCTGGGGTTCTGATTCTTGGGATATAAGGAAATTCTGTTAGTGGGAGGAATTCGAATCTAGGGTTTAGGTTTGGATGTTTTGTTTCCTTTATGTTGATTTAGATTCTTTTTTTTGAGAGAACTTTTGTTAGATATGGTTGCTGATTTGATCTCTGATTATTTATATTGTCATGCGTCGTACATCCGCGTGTTCATGACAGTATTTTAATATGACTGTTGGAATTTATTAGGGAAATGTACCTGAAAGTTGCTTTTCCTTCCAGATCTGACTTATATAGCTACAGTAGCATCGCTTAGATGCTGGTCTGGACTCCTGTAGTAACTCTTTTAGCTCGGGTTGTTTCAAAAGTTGTTATCTTTTTAATTTGCTCGCTAACCTATATCCGTTTCTCTTCCTTGGTTTGTGGTCAGAAAATTAATCTAGAACAGGGTTAGCCGAATTAATTACAAGATTTTTCAATCGCCTGAGTTACTTTGGACTAACTTTCATTGCATACAAGCTTTTAAACATATCCTTTCATAGTCGTCGGCGTTTTGAAGTTTTTTTCACTTAAAGGTGTTTATTCATATACAGCACGACGGCCTGGTACACTAATTGTTCTTGAAGTCGTTAATTTTCAGGTTAAAGGTAATTTTGTTTAGCAGTGATGACTCATATATCATTTCATTTATCAAATTAATGTGGATTTACATGCATAGCACTCAAACTATCCTATTTGCATATTTAACACCTAAAACTTATTATTTAGTCATGTAACACTTTAAATTTAAATAGCATTAAAAATAATACTCTCCTTATTATAATCTCATCACCAAACTCCTCATCTTTCACACTTTGTGGTTTTGTCATTCTTCTCCAATGAGTTTCGTCGCCACTTCTTTCATCTCTTTGTCCTCCACATGCAATGATCTCATGATTCCCCTTTCCAACGATATCTTGTTGTGACTTTCTCATCTCTTCTTCATTCTTCACATACAGTCGATCCCATCAACGCCCTTTCCAGTGAGATTCGGTCACAACTTTCTCGTCTCTTCTTTTTTGTTCGACAAAATCCCATCACAACCCACCATGACTTCCTCTTCATTGTATAGGGCAAGAAAATGAAAGTTAATGTAGTGTTAGATTATGTAAAGAATAAAATTGAGATGTTAAAAATGTTGAATAGATAGATTTGATCCTTTTGTACGTATATCCCCTTAAATAAATTGCATTTTTTTCTGCCTATTATGCTAGTAATTGCAAAGTAATTTACTTACAAATTAATTTAATAATCACCAAGTTTTGTTTCATAGCTTGATTACAATGGTAGGATGTAATTTGAGTTGTTCTTCATTAGTTGAGTGAGTTATTTTCTTTATTTATTTGATATTGCATTTGAGTTCTTATTTTAATGTAACTTTCTTTTCTCTCACAATGATTCAAATTATGATATTTATTAGGATATTTTTTCTTTGTTGTTTTTTTATGACTAATTGAGTGATATTTGAAGTTGGATTGAATGTTGTTGATTGGGAGAAGTGTCTTTTTGTTATATGTCTTATGGATTGAGTATAAAGAGTATATGGAGACAAATGTGAAGAATAGAAAAGGAAAATAATAAGACTTTGAATATCACATATTAAGATGATGTATTATGAAAATAAAGCACCTTCCCAATATAGTATTTTTTTAAATCATCTTTCCAATTTACTATTTTTTTAGGATAAAATTACCTCTCGAGATGAAGCATAGAATTAATATGTTATAGCTTATCACATAGTGTGAAAAAATGAAGGTATCTCAAAACCGCGGCAAAGTTATCAATTAATAATTATTCATTGGTTATGCATGGAGTGTTGATCATTTCTGATAAGACAACGTCCCAATCATGTGAAAGTTCACTTCAATGTATTTTGTTGTTGCATGAAATATTGGATTTCTGGCAATGTAAATGGTTGATTGATTGCTACAATAAAATATTATAGGTTATTTTGAGAGGAAATTGAGTGCTTTTCTTATAGTTTTATTCCATTGCATTTTACAGGTATAATGAGCCATGAGCCTTTATTCAAATTCAAAGCTAGATCTTCCTACTTTTTTCTATTTCTTTTTTTGTAGGATACAATATTTTCACTTACAAAAACATAATATTCTTATGTAAACTTCTGATCATCAATTGATATAGTAAGCTTCAATATTTAAGTAAACATTTTTTTAAAAAACTAGCCTTTTTCTAGAGATTTCTTGATATGTCTTAAAATTCTTATGACTATTCCCCTCCATGTTTCTTCCTTTTGTTTTGTACAAGCTGATTTATCACACTAACAACAAAAGACATATCAAGTTGAGTGATAGTTGAATAGATAAGTTTACCAACTAGTTGTCAATAGTGAGTAGCATCTTCAAATATTTCATCATGTTCAAATACTTGCAGTATATTTTCTTTGGGAGAGAGAAACACTTTACTCATCATATCCTAATTCAATTCTAAGTAATTATTTTTTATGCTCCAAATTTTTAGTGACAAATATCTTTTAAAGTATTATTTTATTTAATTAATGTTAGATGTATCATTCCTAGCAAAAAGAATGTCATTAAAATATGCAACGAGGCTTACTATGCCAAAAGAGTAGTAGATGAAGATAAAAAAGATTATCCATGCTGTTTTGAATATCAAGATCAATAGGAATTTTGTAGAGTTTCTTGAACCAAGCACTATAATTTTGTTTCAACCCATATATAGGCTTCCAAAGTTTATGAAGTTTATAGATGTTGGTCTCCCCTAAGCAAGATATTTTGGAGGTTTCTTTGGATAAACATATTTGGAGGTATCCTCTTAATGAAAAGCATTGTTGGTATTAGAACAAAGCTCATCCTTTGTTAAGGGCAACAAAAAAGAAGAATGTGAATAGAGTTATATCAAGCAATGTGGGAGAATGCATCAAAATTATTTGGTTCCTCGGAACTTTGTATAGCCTTTGGCCACCAATTTAGCTTTGTAGTGATTAATATATCCATCTAAGTGGAACTTGGCAACGAAATCCAATGACTTCAAATGGCCTTAACCATAAGTGTTAAGATTAATAAAAGCACTCGTTTAAATATTCATTACTTGATTTTAGTTATGGTCAAATAGAGTTTTCTAGTTAGTCTTAAGAATGAAGATAGTAGGCAGTGACAAGGCAAACTAATGAAAGGGCATGAATGCTTGTATTGGGTGGCTAGTGTGCTAGTGTATGCCTTATCATAAAGGCAATCTAGAGATGCAGATTTGAGGACTTAGTTGTTGGTAGATGCTCAGCTATAGTAGATGAGATGGAAGGAGTTGCTTTAGAAGGAAATAGCTGAGGAAGGAGCTTGCGGTAAAGTACTAGGTGAAAGCAAAACCTTAGGAAGAGAGATGGTAAGAAGTTAGTAGGGATGTCTTATGAAAGGTGACATTGACAAAGACATATATGTAATTCATGAAGGGATGTAGAGGGATCAAAACATTGATTGTTTTTATGAGAATGATAGTTACTCAAAAAGATATACTTTATGCTTGAAGAAGAGAGTTTATCATGTCTTGAACAGAGAGTGGATAAAGTTAACTTTGAGAATAAGATGAAATAAAAGTTGTGCATGTATAAAGTATTGGAAAAGGAGGAACACCACCAAAATAGTGGATGATACATGATTGATTAACATATCATGAGAATGACATCTCAAAATTGGCATGGAATGTATGCGAAACATAGAGGTGAAAGCAACATTGATGAGATATTTGTGTTTATGTTTGACTACATCATTTTGTTTTGAGGCATAAGGGCATGTGATTGATGGATTATACTATTCATAGCATAAAAAGAGTAAATGAGAACAACATATATTAAAGAGCATTATCAATATGAAGTTATAATTTCAGTGAAAAATTAAACTTTATTTCATAACGAAATTGCTTGAAAATAGAAAAAAAATTTGAGCAACAATACAACAAATAAACCTAGTAACCCTCATGTGGTTATCAATAAAAGAGAAAATAATGAAAACTCAAAAAAGTAGACACAATATTTGATCCTTGTATGGGCATAAGTTAAGAGGTGCACTTCATGAGAGGATGTAGATACAAGAAAAGAGATTTAAAATCTGCGGGGACAACTGTAATTTTTTTGTAGCTAGCTCATGAAAGTATGTTGTTTTTAATAATGTTGAATGTTATAAGGTGAAAAAATAAGAGAATATTTTCATATATATATATATAAATTACATTAAGATTATATATCATTATATATCATATAATAATATTAAAATTATTAAATAAATTAATTATAAATATATAGTTTAATATTAATTAGTAAATCTCTAAGTATTTATTCACTAAAATAATTGATCAATAATTAATTTTTTATTAAATAAATTAAACATTAATCAATATTTTAAATTTTTATTTCTTTATTATAAAACACTTCATTATCAAATATACAACTTGTAATTAAATTTATTAAATTATAATTATCATAAACTAAAATTTTTAATTAATCATTAATAATAAATTAAATTAGATAAAGCTCATTTAAATTAAATTTAAGTAATTCAAGATTAATTCAAATAAATTAAATATTAATCAATATATATTTAAACCTTAATTAATTATCAAGAATTATATAATAAATTTTAACATTAATAAATTACCCCTCCACCGTTTCAAATTGCAGACCACAGAGGGGTAATTTAGGGAAAAAAAGGCATAGAACACGGGTCGTGGAAGGCTCCTCTCGTCTTTAGAAAACGGTCCCAAACAGGCGTGCGGCGCGGCGTAAACCGCACCGCGTAAAGGAAGCGGTCCCAAACGGGCCCTTAGTGGTGTTTGCAATATTTATAAGACTCACGTTCATCTTTAAAAATATAGGGGATATGAGTTAAACCTTAAAGGTATTACAAAAGATGATGATTTAGATGATAATGCCACTAATGAGGTGAGAAGAATGAGGAGGTCAAGTTAGTGGAAGTAACATCACTGAGATATTAAATGTTTCTTGATTTTAATCACATCTTTGTCGAACTAAGATCTTAAAAAATACATTAGGAAGGATGGAAAGTGATAATAATGTTAGATTTTGTGAGGGAATATATAAATGGAAGATTTATAGGAAATTGGGGCATCATCTAAAGTCAAGGAGGAGGATGAATAAAGCTTTTACAAGAGAGAGGATTGGGAGACTCATCTTCAACAATAATAGTGAGAGGGGTTTCATGATAAGTGTTGAAGATAATTAGTAGCTACCCATGGGAGAAAAAAATTAATCTAAAACGCATGTCATATCACAACGAGCAATTGCAATTAAACAAGAGGTGGAAATCACATAAATGCCAACTGAGTATGCCAGATTAATTGATTTTATTTTTATTGGGAGAAAAAATTTGAGCCAGATTGAGGATGGAGACATGTTGAGCATTCGGGAGAAATCTATTTTTTTTCCAACAACAATTAGGTTAGATATGTTCTTTAATGAGAATGACAAGGTGGAAAAGAGTTGCGATCATGACCATTTAGTACATGATGACTATGAATTTTCTTTGTTCTAGCATAAAAACATTTTGTTTGTGATCAAAAGAAGGCGAAGTGAATAACTCAGTGACTTGGAGAGCTTGTAAGAGAGTAATGGAGATGTTTGGAATAACAAAGTTGGGCATCAATTGAGTTTAAATAGATTGTAGATGTGGATGAAGACTAGTGAAAAAATTAACAATAAAAAATTATCATTTTATTTTTGACAAATAGTGGGATCATTGGTAAAGGGTGGCATTGAAGAAATTAATCTCATTTGCTTTTCAAGATGCTCTAAGACTCTTGAATAGATTTTCCAGATTGTTGTTAAGAGAATACATCACAATAGAGGGTATAAACTTTAGATATGTTATTATGTTGAAAGTATTAAGTGTAGCAAAAAAAGATCTCATATCGCTTTGACAACATCTTGAAATTTGATGGTGAAAGCAATTATAAGGTCAAGGTTTTAGAGCATCGATATGAGAGCCTCATAATTAGAAGTTTTATCATTTGGTATATTTAGTGGTATCTGCTAATTTGAGAGCCATAAAGTCCAAATAGTTAAGTTTATCATGAGATCTTATAAGGAAATAATACATTACAAAATGAAGTATAATATCATAAAATAAATTTTGTAATGAAAAAATGTTTTGCCAAAATCACTATTACATTCATATTGAAACAAGCTTCAAACTATTTAATACCAATGTCATTTTCAAAATTTTGAAACAAAATAGGGAAACATTATCATAACTACTAGTAAAATAGGAAATACATTACTATTTTGAATTAAATTTCTAATGCACAATTCACTAATATGAATTTATCATACTTTCTTTTATTGTTTTTGTGAAAAAAAATCTAAGTTGCGATTAGTACCCAATTTTAGAGTTCATGCTTAGTAGGGCTTTGAATATTTTGACTTTGGCTTTGATGTCTAAGACAATGGGAAAGCTCGGCTTTGACTTCGATTTAGGTTTTAGGAATTCTAGGCTTTGATGTCTGATTTTGGCTCTACAATGGGAATGCTCGACTTTTATTGCTTTGGTTTTAGCAACAGGAATGCTCGAAGTTGAGGGCTTGTGGCTTTTACTTCGTTAAATTGTGGCTTTAGCTTTAATAAACAAGATATGGAGGGAGCATCAACATAGGGTTAACAATAAGCGGGAGGTAGCTTTGACACAATGGGTATTATGTACTAGTATTATAGTTTTGAATATTTTGTGGATTTTAAAATTTTGCGCTTCTCCTAAACCATTAAGATGTCTCTACTTCATCACCGAATATGTCTCAAATGTGTCAGAGTTCAATATTATATGAAAAAAGGCTACAATGTGGTTTTGTAGTGTCGAACATGTATCATGATGTGTTTGAGTTATGTCCGTGTTCGACATGGATATGATTCCTATTTAGGTTCATGGGTGCTACCCAAATGAGGGTTTTAATATTAAGGGATTAGTAGAGGAAGCCATCAAAACACCACCAAGTGAAGAGAGAAAAGTGCAAATATATGATTTAACCAATCATCAATCAAGGTGAATGCATAGTGCATGATGCACTGAGATAAGCTAGTGAATTTAGCGAGTATGAGTGGGAAATGAATAGATGCGTGAATGAGAACATGACTGCAAAGCATTCAAAGCATGAGCATAAGTGAGTACACACATACGCATGAATAGATGTTAGCGAATATGCGATCTGACACTATTGGTTACTTAGAGCTCGTGCATGCAGAGTGGTCACACTAGTGAGCATAGGCAAGGACACTCAATTGGGCATACACAAATGCTTTAGCAAGCAACGAACTGGCGGGGTTGCTCAAAAGGGCATGTGCAAATGCATGAATGGGTGCAATTGAGCACATGTGCGGGCACGGTTGGATGCCAAAGCATAAGTGGAAATTTATGTGATGGATGTTGAGGCTGGGAAAAAAAAAAGAGGTGAGGGGGAGATGGGGATGAGGATGTTAAGGCATAAACTAACCATTATCAAATATCTTGTTGGAAGAAAAAGCTCTATGTTATATGTCTAATTAATAAGTACAAGGCTAGAATATAAAAGAAAATTAATAAGATGGAGAATGTCCTCAATATGGAGGATATATCACAATGATAATCACCTTCACAATTTGGTATTTTTCTAAACCATCTTTCCAATTTGATATTTTTCTATGATAGCTTTTGTTCTGTTATTATTTATTAGACATAGGTTCTCAGGTTTGAATCTGTTACATTCTAACTCTTACTAATTGTACTTGAATTTTTGTGTTATTTTTTATCAATATGTGGTAGTTTAGAGTTGTGATATGAATACGTTCAACAAAGGAATGGTATTTTTTTTTCAATAAAAGGCATGGTAAAGTTGTTTTATGATTGCAAAATGTGCACTTGAGGCAACACTTATATAGCTAGATCTACTTATAGTTTTAGCAACTTTATAAATGCAAACTATATATCGTTTCAACTATGCATCTAGTATTTTTCTAAACCATCTTTCCAATATGGTATGATAGCATGCGCTATGATTTAATAGATATAAGTTTTTTGGCTTATTTTTGTTAGCTAACTTTTTATAATTGCTTTTGAACTGTTTTGTTAGTATTTCTCAATATGATGTAGTTTAGATTTGTGATATTGTTTGTGAAATAGCTATTTTAAAGATAGAAAAGATTTTATTTTTTTCTAGGTTAATGCCTAATGATATGATAAAGTCATTTTGTCACTGCAAAATAGGCACCTCTTATTTGTAGCGACATTATAGCTATATCTGCTTCAATTTTTTGTAAGTTTATAAATGCAAACTATGCTGCTTTACTGCTATTATCTACATAGATTTAAAGCAAAACGAATGCATATTGTGATTTAATCGGTTTTTTGGTAGGAATCTCCCTCTATTTCTAATTCTTCAATTATGCATGCCTTGTGCCACATTCTTTATTTCCAGTTATTCTATCATGGATGTTTTTTTTATTTTTTGTGCCACATCAGCCATATGTAATCATCAGGTATGCTAGGACATGTGATACTAAGTTGGGATCAATTAAAAGTTAATTTTTTATTACTCTGATGTTTGCGCGTCACCATTTTTAAGTTTTAAGAAATGTCTTATTTTTGTTGGTCTCGGTACATTCTGTGTTCTTGACTGCTTGTTATATATCACACGAGAATCTCTTTGTATTCAAATTGTTTTCTAGCTGGATTGGTGTTATTTTAGTTATGGAAATTAGATCTGCCCGTTCAAGAGCAAGGGGGTTTGGTCATTTTAAGGAGTGAGGACTGAGGACTGATTGTTTTACGCACATTTTAACATTACTTTTTCTTAGGCACATTTTTTTGCGTGACCTTTTTACTTTTACCTATTATCTGGAGATGTAAAAGTTTAGTCATGTTGAAAAGCTCCCTCCAATGTTTACCACACCTATTTTTTTGTGTTTGGTGGATTAGCTTTATATCTTTGGCAATGCTGAGTTGGCTCTTCTAATATGGAGTTACTGGTCCCCCTTTCCCTCTTTATAATTGATTAGTTTTCAGTTTACTCTTGGGCCCTTGGTATTTGAAGGATGTTGAGCTACATCATTTACCCAGTTGTATTTTGTAACCGTACTTTAGTTTAATGAGTCATTCGATTTTCTTTTAGATACTGTGTTGTGAGAGAACTATTGAGAGAACTATGACTTTGTTTCGTGCAATATAACACAATACATTTCTAAATGTGGTTAAATCTGTATGTTTTTGAGTCCTGTAAATTAGTTATTTCCCTTTTGTTAATGATCTTAGTTGCACTTAGGAAAAAATTGAAGGATGTTCCTTTTTGGTGAAGAGCTGTATGATTGTGCACAATGGTGAAATTTAACTTAAAAAAAAAAAACGATCTGATTCTATATGGTTAATTGAATTGCGCAATTTGCATGATGTTGGCCAAAACCTGCTGATTGGCTATATATAGCTCTGTTACATTCCCGAATGTGAGTGCCAATTTGTAGAAGTGAAAGAAACCTAAATGTTAAACAAGCTTTCTAACTTCAACTAGATCTTTAGAATATATATATATATATTTGCTATTTAGGCAGTATCTTGTTTGACTATTTATATTATTGCTTGCAATAAGGCATTTTTTATTGCTTTATTGCATTCATTTTTGTTTAGAATTCTAGCATTTAATTTGTTGGGATGGTTAGGGAATGTGTTAGCTTGTTGATCGCATCACTCTACTTATTTTCATACAGCTGACAAATGTATTTTTTTAAACATATCATACCATGCTTTATTTCAGAAATTCTAAGGTGTTTGTGTTTGTTTCTATCAAGTAGTCACACGCATATGTCATAATTTTTTTTTGTATTTTTTTTTTCTTTTTGGGTGCAACTATTATTCCATGATTGCCAAAGTTGGTTTTGTGGTTTCTTCTATTTAATTTTTTTGTTAAACTAATAACAGGGCCCTTTTTGTCTGCAGAGCTTGTTCTTTTCTGTACTTTTTTTTTGTAAGAATAATTTTCATCATTTTCAATTTGTCATTATTTTTGTAGTTATATGATTAAATATTGTGGCAATGCTCATGTCCCTTGGTGAGGTTGGGGTTCCCTTACTCGTCCACTTTTTTTTTTTTCTGTGCATTCATCTGTTGACTGGAATACCATCTTTTGTTGATATGTCTGCTGTTTTTGTGAATTATAGCGACAGCCTCACATCTTTACTTCGAAGTGTTAATTCTGCCAGCCATGTATGATCTGTGCAGAAGCAGCAACCATTTCCTTCAAAAAATGAAGTACCTGAGTTCGTGTGTTCCCAAAGTGGGGACAACTGTTGTTCTTAAATATTACGCATCAAACCTTTTGTGTATCATCAAAGCTATTAAATAAACTAATTCTGTGTTTCTATTTTTTTCTAAGGTGACTGGTTGATTGATAGATATCAGTAATCGTGTTAAATTCTTACTGTCTGTATTGTTTCTTCTGTATTTTCCATCATGCCGATGGTTATAGTTGAATTATTTGGCCATCATTCTCATTGCTTTGCAACTACTTGTTGACTGTTGTGCATTCGATTATTATTGTACTAAGCTCCTTGTTAATATGTAGTGGTGGGTCTTATATTTTCACTGCCAATTTTGCAGCATATTGTGTAGTTGCAATTGAATCGGTTGGCAGACAGATCCCCATTGCTTCTTGGATAGGATTAAAGAAGATTTTACCAAGAGATATGGAGGAGGTAAAGCTGCAACTGCTGTTGCCAACAGCCTTAACCGGGAGTTTGGGTATGTTTCAATTGCTAAGTACAAATAAGCAATTTCCTGCTACGTGTTTCTCACCGACCAATTCTCAACTGCACTTATTATACTTCAGGCCAAAACTGAAGGAGCACATGCAATACTGCGTTGATCATCCTGAGGAGATTAGCAAGCTAGCCAAAGTGAAAGCTCAGGTTTCTGAAGTCAAAGGCGTCATGATGGAAAATATAGAGAAGGTTACAGAATCTTCTTTCACACACACAACCTCTGAAATTCTGCATTACTAACATCTGATTCATTAAAACTTTTGTTGTTGGTTCACTTGTTACAAAACTTGACAATCTGCTTTGCAGGTTCTGGACAGGGGGGAGAAAATCGAGCTTCTTGTTGATAAGACTGAAAACCTTCGTTCTCAGGTACAACTTCAGCTTTTCTAGTATTTTCCAATTGTAATATTCTTTTTCTCCAGTCTTATATCTTTTTTGAGTAAACTGATGAAGAAGAGTATTTGCAGGCGCAAGATTTCAGGCAGCAGGGAACGAAGATGAGGAGAAAGATGTGGCTTCAGAACATGAAGGTGAAGCTGATCGTTCTGGGCATCATCATAGCCCTAATCCTCATCATCGTTCTGTCGGTCTGCCATGGATTCAAATGCTAGTGCCGATGATGGCTGGTCGAAGAAAGGCGAGTCATCTTTTTAATATCGATTGCTGCTGCATGCATCATGATGCTTGTGCTCTTCTGATCATTTGTGGCGTGTGTTGAGTTATTTTATGATATATTATTTTTTTCATAGGATCTTATATAGCTACCTCTTATGGCTTTGCATGTATAATAGTCGTCCTCGTAGCAAATTTGAAAGAGTTATTAATATTATTATGATGTCTTCCACTCTGTTTTCTTGCAACTTGGCTGCTGAGTATTTTTTTGCTTTTCATGGTCCGCTTCTTAGCCTTCTTCATCCTTCTAATAGCTTTGTTCGCCTTGCTTCGACAATTGAACCTTTTGGTTGTGGAAGATTTGAGTCATTAGCTTGTAAATGATTATTTGGTTAGTAGTAATTAATTACTTTTTAGTTTTACAATTTCTATTAAATGTTGATGTGTAGTTCAATTAAAAAATTGTCATATTTTTATCACTTATATTTTTATTTGATTTCATCTGCAAAACGGCTGATCTTAAGAGTAGATATTACAGATTAAAGGTTTTATAAGCGATTAGGCTTTTTTTTGTTTTCACTAATGACGGTGAGGTCTTGTGGGCCTACTAATTTTGATGGTGGGGCCAAATTTGGCCCATCTTAAATATCCTTAGGGCTGCTGTCTTGGCAGAAATTAGAATTATTTTTGATATTTTAAGTGATATGATAATGAAATAATAATAATATTTTTATCAATTTGATCTATAATATTTTAATTTAAGATATTTCATATTTAAATATTTTTGATATGATTTTAAATTAAAATATGAGGCAAGATGTTTTCTTTTTTTAAAATTTAAATATTTTATATCTATTCATTGGATCAAAATCAAATTTTAAAAATCGAATTGACCTTACATTTATTCAAGCCCCACCCAAATACATACTATAATTTACTTCTAAGTGTGAGATATAAGATTTCTTGTGGTAATTATGTTGTATGTATATTATATTTTTTTATCAGAGAATAAAATTTAAAATTTTATAATATTAATAATGCAGGGGATATGGATATGATGTGTTATAGATATGAGATATTTTTAATATGAGATAGATATGCATTGAATAAGATATTATGATAATAATTAAAAATAATGTGTATAGAATAAATAGATAAAATATTAAAAATTATAAAAAAAAGTTATTTAATTAAAAAAGTTAAATTAATTATTTAAGTTATATATATATATAATTTAAGTAATTTATTTTATTATATTTTAATAATTTTAATGAATAAAATGTATTATCAAATTTAAATTTATAAATTTAATTATAATTTTTAATAATTTTAATTATTGTAATAAATATATCTTATTATTCTCTCTTTTTAGCTCAAATATCATTCTCTAAATTTCTAAAAAAAATTTTACAGTAATTTAAAATATAACAAATTATATTTAAAATATTTTTTTATATAATTTTAATTTGATTATTTAGGACAAATATGTCTTTTAAATTTTTTAATATTATTTTAATCGGATACTTTCTTTACCATTTCTTATATTAATGGGTATCGTCCAAAAAATATGTTAGATATTTTACTTTAATTTTTGTGAGTGTCAGATCATGCGATTAACTATTCAATATAAAATATATCCTTACTTAGTAACACAATCTCCAAACAACACATGTAAAAAAGTTTCATATGGGAGCATGATGTTATTAGATAGCTCATCAAAAATAGATAATTTTTATTTTTTTTTTCAACTATGACTTCTCTTGACTAAAATACATTTTCTATTTATTTGAGATAAGCATACAAATATAAACATTGAGAACTTCACAATAATGCAATCTCTATAATCTTATGATGAGCATTAATTTAACTTCACAATAATACATTTAGAAATCTATGATTCCATATTCTCAGCTTTCTAATTGCATGAAAAAATTTTCAATGTTCAATCATGCTCCAAAAATGAAATAGATATCCCTCCCCCAAAATAGCTTTTAATCTTATAATAAGCCTTTCAAACAATAACCTAAATGAAAGCATCAAACACAAAGTTACTAACTAATAATGCTAATTTAAATAACTACTAATCATAAATAGACGAAATTTTAAAACCAATAAATATTCCGAGTTAAGACGGAGCTGTCCGAAGGAATTTATAAAATGACAAAGTCGTGCCTACGTGATCGTATAATATAATAGTGATGACTGATAGGACGATGGTATCATCTAGAATCCTTAATTTTAGAGAAATGTACTGATTATATAGTACGATTGAACTGATTTTTTTTTCAAAAAATTAAAGTTTTATATTTATATTTAGCTCTCTCTCTCTATGGTGAGCCAAGCAAGTAGCTTGAATATAAGAAATCCTGAAGGAGGCTTAGAAAAGAGTATTTAAGAGAAAAGTGAGGGAACTTCTTCTTATTTTATTCTCTTGAAAACTTGTGTATTGATAAGATCTCACTTTCAACTTTGTTATTATTTTCTTTCACCTTGTCTTAGAGTCTTAGGCTTTATTTAAGATTTTGTTCCAACAAAGTAACCTTTTAATCAAAACAATTAATTGATTAGTTGGAGAAGGAAGAGATAGGTGGAGAAAAACAAGCAATGGAGATTTATTTGAATGAAAGCAAGTATTGGAAGAAAATAATAAGAGGAAGTTGATGATGAGATTGAGGTGTTTATACTTTATAATAAGTGCAAGTCACTTCAACGAAGAGGTCAGGAGTTCAAGTTTAAATATAATCAGTCCAATCGTACTATATAAACACCTCTGAGATTTGGGCCAATAATTCCATGGTGGACTTGTGGTAGTGATGGAGCTTGGGCTTTATAACCTTATAAGACCCAGCGATTTGGTTAATAATTAGTTGAGAATTCCTAATTAATGCGCTTTTATGATCATCCATCAAGACTAATTGCATATTAGTTTTGATTAAAAGGATTGGGGCCATTTTTATTGAGAAAAAATGCAGAATCAATTAGAGGATCGACGAAATATATTTGACATAGATTGGCTCAATATTAAAAAAGAGTTTGAATATTTTTTTGGACCATACACAAACTTGAGTTAAACCTTCTTCAATCATCTATTTTGTTCAGACCTTATCCAAACTATGATGAAATCATGTTTGAACCTGATTGAAATTTGTTTTGAATGTTGTTTGTTAAATTTGAACATAGTTTGAACTGATTGTCGATCCAACTTTATTCAGTGTTCATTGAAATAAGTGTTAGAATATGTTCGAGGATGTTTGACTTTTATTTGAATTTGGATTGATCTTTATTCAAACCAAATAATAATCTTACTTGTGCTAACATTTAGAGCATTTTTGTTCTTAAGCAATAATCAAGCTTAATACTTTGTTTGTTTGTTGAGGAGAATATAATAAAACTACTAAATTAATTGTATTGTTAATGAAAAGTGAGGCTTGATTGGTGATTTTTAAGAAAAATTAGCCTAAAAAATTCGTAGATCTTATATGCTTAGTTACAAAGATTGATAATAACCAATTTTATTTAAAACTTGAGTTGACATATTATTTTCAAAACTAACTTTCATTTTTTAAATAATATGAATTAAGAATAAAAATATTTTTTTTATAATTTATATATATCTATCACATAATTTTATATATCAAATATTTATTTTTTTAATCTTTATATATATATTATTTAATTTTTTTAACATCATATAAAAATATTATTGTTGCGTGCTAGAAAACTAGTTGCGGTAGAGTAAAAGTTCGCCTTACCTTATGTGAAATCCAAAGACACAATTTTAAGAGTGAACAAGAAAACTCCAGAACTTTTACGTGGAAAACCTCGAAAAGAGAGAAAAATCACGGCATAGCTAAAAGCTTCCACTATGTATCTGTTTCAGAATACAAAATCTTCTCGATAACGGGATTACAGGATTGTATATCAGAAAGGAACAATGACTATGTAATCACGTTCAGGTGGTAACAATTTCCAGTGGTAGCAGATGATGGCGAACAACGAGGAACAACAACTGACGATAAAGGTCGTCATGATGGAGACCGGTAGAGGTTGACGACGGCGAGAATCGGGCGGCGGAGGCGGTGGTTGACCGTCAGTGGTAACGATTGTCTTGGAGGATCTTCAAGCTTTAGGGCTCTCTCCTCTCTCTTGCTTGGGCTCCCCTCATATGAGGAATGAGTGGCTATTTATAGGTTGGAGCAGCGACGTCTCTGTAAATATATGCAAAACCCGTACCACTCCACTTCATCGGACGGCTCAAAATGATCCATTTGATCATTTGATGTATCTTAAATATTTGAATGCTCAAATGAAGTCGGAATTTTGAGATCTTAGACTTCTTAGATCCGGCTCGTCGAGACGCTAGATTTGACTATAAACACTCCATGTTTGAGAGCTTTTTAGGGGTTTAACTACTATCCCAAAGTTTCCAATGATATTTTAAGTGCTTGATCTCGACCAGTTTCAATTTATCGACTTACGACATCAAGATTAGTGCTTATTAGTGAAATTTTTGGTTATATCGTTGCTATTTTTGGATAATATTATCTCTCATCCAAAAATATATCGTAAATACTGAAAATAGCAAATTCTTCAATAAAATTTGAGGGTCCATTAACCACACAATTTGAGAGAACATATTTTCATAGGAGCACAAATTATGACTATAGAAGTAGATGCAAGGCCGTGGATGTGTGTAGGTATGCGTGGGCACGAGATTTTGAGATTACGGACCCATCCGATGCGTATGGAGCTGGGCTTGGCGCCCATGAGCGCAGCAAGCGAGCATCAGAGCAGCGCGTGCTTGAAGCTATAACCCATGGCCCATGCACGCTCATGCGGGCCGGCAGTTCGGTCTGAGAATGTGGAATTTAGAAGGCGTGGCGCCAGGCAGCGGGCTCGGCGCTATGAGCCCGTGGTGGAGCGCTTCTGGGCGAGCATGAGGCGTGGTCAGCGGCACAGCGCTGGGCAGCTGGCGCTATAGCGTCAGAGCCGGCGTTATCCTGCGTACTGTGGCGACTCGTCCGTTTTGGCCCGTTCCGCTTTTTGACGGTTTTCTTTGGTTTTTTATCATTTTGTCCTTATAGGGGGTCTATAAAAACCCCCCTGGGGCCAAGGGAGAAGGCGCATTCTCTTCTTCCTGAGAGAAGGTCGTTCGGAGGCGATCAAGACCCGTAGTTCATACGACAAAGCTCCAATTTTCTCTCGAAAGAGGTGTTAACTAACTCGTCGGGCCAGGAGTTTATCAAGGGCGTAGTTCATACTGGCAACTCAGCTTTTACCTTGAAAGAGGTATTGACCTCGTCGGACCACCGGTTTGAAGCGATCAAGACCCGTAGTTCATCTGGCAGCTTCGAGTTTTCCTCGAAAAGAGGTCACTAACCTCGTCGGACCGGTTGGAGGTGATCAAGGAGAAGATAACCAGAGATAGGGGTTGATAGCGATGCTCGACGATGGTGGCGGCGTGGTCAGCGCGATGACCTGCAGTGGTGCAGAGATAACCATCGACGATGGTAGTGGCCGCGAGATTCAGCGATGGTTGCGGCAGTGTCGCAATAATCAGCAGCGATGTCGGTAATGTAGTGTGCGCGATGGCCGCTGATGGTTAGTGGCAGCGAGGTATCGATAAGCAGCGCGATGCGATCAGCAGTGGCGGCCGCAAATGTCAGCCGGGACCGGTAGCGATAGTGGTAACGAGCAAAATTATCAGCGATATTCAGCCAGACCGGCAAATGGTCTACCGGTACCGGCAAGTGGTTGGCGGCCAACGGGTGATCAGCAGCAGAATGCGGCGATGTCAGCAGGTAGCGTCTAGCGAGGATGACCGGCGCGATGGTGGTGACCCGAGATTGCCGGATGGTTAGCGTAGTTGCTTGGCCGGCAAGGGGTCAATATGCGCGACGAATGGTCGATTCGCGCGTCAGTAATCGGCCGAGATAGCCGGCGATGATGGTGGTGACCGGCGAAGATTACCAGCGATGGTTGGCGGCATTAATGGCCGCAGTAGTCGGCAGCGGTGCTACAATGGTTGGAGCGGCAGAATTAGCGGTAGCAACAAGCGGCGGATAGTCGCAGTGGCGATAATCGGTAGTCAACAGAATGATCCTATGATGTGGTGCCGGAGGTGGATTTCTTTCTTTGACTATCGGGTTGTTTGTGAGAGTGTGACTCAATGAGTTTAACTTGTATGAAAGAGGTCGAATTAAATCCGCTGAGGATTTTTTATCTATCCGAGATTATTTGTCAGAGTGTTACTCGGTGATGTTAACCTGTATGGAAGAGGTTGAAGAAATCACGGCGAGATTTTGACCTCGAGGTTGTTTGTCAAAGTCTTTGCTCGATGACGTTAACCTATGGAAGAGGTTGAATTGAATCCGCTGAGGATTTTGACCCATCCGAAGTTGTTTGTCAGAGTGTTACCGATGACGTTAATCTGTGTGGAAGAGGTTGAATTGAATCCGCTGAAGATTTTGACCCATCTGAGGTTGTTTGTCAAAGTGTGACTCGATGACGTTAACCTGTATGGAAGAGGTCGAATTGAATCCGTTGAGAATTTTTGACATATTCGAGGTTGTTTGTCAGAGTGTGACTCGATGACGTTAACCTGTATGGAAGAGATCGAATTGAATCCGCTGAAGATTTTTGACATATCCGAGGTTATTTATCAAAGTGTTACTCGATGACGTTAACTTGTATGGAAGATGTCGTGGGAAGTCCACCAAGGACCTTTTGACCTGTCTGAGGTATTAGCCAAAGTGTTATTTGACTTCTTACCTGTGTGGAGTAGGTGCAAAGTTTTGATCTATTCGAGGTTGTTTGTCAGAGTCTTTGCTCGATGACGTTAACCTGTATGGAAGAGATCAAATTGAATCCGAGGATTTTTGACTTATCCGAGGTTGTTTATCAGGGTGTTACCCGATGACGTTAACCTGTATGGAAGAGGTTGAATTAAATCCGCTAAGGATTTTTGACCTATCCAAGATTGTTTGTCAGAGTGTTACCCGATGACGTTAACCTGTATGCAAGAGGTCGAATTGAATCCGCTAAGGATTTTTAACCTATCCGAGGTTGTTTGTCAGAGTGTTACCGATGACGTTACTTGTATGGAAGAGGCCGAATTAATATCGAGGATTTTGCCCCATCCGGGGTTTGTCGTGTTGCGATGGCGTTAGGTGGAAGAGGTTGAATTGAATCCGAGGATTTTGACCCATGAGTTGTTTGTCGAGTGTTACGATGGCGTTAACGTGGAAGAGGTTGAATTAAATCCGGAGATTTTGACCCATCCAGGTTGTTTGTCGTGTTATGGCTTAACGATGACATGCTTAACCTGTGGAAGAGGTTGAATTAAATCCGCTGAGGATTTTGACCCATCCGAAGTTGTTTGTTAGAGTGTTACTCGATGTCGTTAACCTGTGTGGAAGAGGTTAAATTGAATCCATTGAGGATTTTTGACCTATCTGAGGTTGTTTGTCAGGGTGTTACCTGATGACGTTAACTTGTATGGAAGAGGTCGAACTGAATCCACTGAGATTTTGACCTATCCGAGGTTGTTTGTGAGAGTGTGACTCAATGACTTTAACATGTATGGAAGAGGTCGAATTGAATCCGCTGCGGATTTTTGACCTATCTGAGGTTGTTTGTCAGAGTGTTACCCGATGACGCTAACCTGTATGGAAGAAACTGAATTAAATCTGCTGAGGATTTTTGATCTATCCGAGGTTGTTTCTGAGGGTGTTACCCAATGACGTTAACTTGTATGGAAGAGATCGTAGGAAGTCCACCAAGGAACTTTTGATCTATCCTAAGTTGTTTGTCAGAGTCTTTGCTCGATGATGTTAACCTATGGAAAATATTGAATTGAATTCGTTGAAGATTTTGACCCATCCGAGATTATTTGTCAGAGTGTTACCCGATGACGTTAACCTATATGGAAGAGGTCGAATTGAATCCGCTAAGGATTTTTGACCTATCCGAGGTTATTGGTCGGAATATTATTCGACGACGCTAACCTGTATGGAAGAGGCCGTAGGATGTCCACCAATGACCGACCTATCCGGTGTTTGTCGAGTGTTGCAATGCGTTAACGTATGGAAGAAGTCAAATTGAATCCGTTGAGGATTTTTGACATATCCGAGGTTGTTTGTCAAGGTGTTACCCGATGACGTTAACTAGTATGGAAGAGGTTGTGAGAAGTTCACTAATGACCTTTTGATCTATCCTAGGTTGTTTATCAGAGTGTTACCCGATAGAAGAGGTCGAATTAAAACATCCATTTGTGGTTGTAGCCAAAGTTGCTCCTTAACCCTGGTCTTATTTTTCCATGAGTATGATTGGAAAATCATAATTTGCAAAGCTATATCTCTTCTCAATGTTGAAATATCCTCCAACTTTGACTTATGTCTTGGGATATCGATTAGATGCTTAACATATGGGCTTAGGTTGAGTTGTGTTTTCACAAAATCAAGGAACAGTTTGATGAATCTTCATTCTTCTTCAGCTTCCTTAAAAGCTTGAAATGCTCCACCTTGATGGTTTGATCTTATTGGGAGACTTGGTCATCATACAAGATGAAATAATGGGAATCGGTTTCCACGACGCCACAGCATGCGTGTAGAAAACTAGTTGCGGTAGAGTAAAGTTCCACCTGAAATCCAAAGACACACAGGTATTTAAAGAGCGAACAAGAAAACTCCGAATTTTACTGAAAAATCTCGAAAAGAGGAAAAAAAAAATTGCCAAGAAAGCTTATTATGTATCGTTTGAGTACAAAATCTTCTCGATAACGGGATTACAGAATTATATATAAGAAAGGAACAACGACTGATGATGAAGGTCGTCATGTTAAAGACCGACAGAGGTTGACGACGGTGAGGATCAACGGCGGCCAAAGCGTGGTTAACGACCGTCAGTGGTGGCACGATTGTCTTGGAGGATCTTCAAGCTTTGGCTCTTATCTCTTGCTTGAGCTCCTCTCATATGAGGAATGAGGGGTTATTTATAGGTGGAGGAGACGTCTACATACATGCGCCTCTACTTCGACGGCTCAAAATGATCCCTTTGATCATATGATGTATCTTAAATATTTGAATGCTCAAATGAAGTCAGAATTTTGAGATCTTGGGCTTGTTAGATCCGTCGAGCCGATTTACTATAAACACCATGTTTGAGAGCTTTTAGGTTTAACTAATATCCCAAAGTTTAATGATATTTTAAGTCTTGATCTGACCGGTTTGATTTGGATCGTTGTTTTCGCATCAAGATTCGTGCTTCAACTAACGAAATTTTTAGGATCATATCAATTATTATTATGAACTTTTTTAAAATAAAATACATATAAAAATATATATTAAAAATATAAATATTAGATATATAAATCTATGGCCATATGTGTTATCAGCGCTTCGCATAGGCAGGGCTGCATTTTATAAACGGGCGAGGCGCGTGCCTCGTACTTGGCATCCCCACATCTAGGGTTTTGGAGGATTCTCCCACTTTCTGTGTTTCATATTCGCCAAACGGAAACTCTAACCCTAATCTCGCCGTAATCATGGACCGATACCAGAGAGTCGAAAAACCGAGACCCGAATCCGCCATTAACGAGAACGAGATCCGAATCACCGCCCAGGGTCTCATTCGCAACTACATTAGCTACGCCACCAGCCTTCTCCAGGTTCAACCAACACCTCCTCTCCATTTGTAAAATTTGATTTCCATTGGTTGTTAGCTGTTACCAGATTTTGATTTGTATTAATATATTTTGGTTTATGGATTTGTTAACCTGCTTTTGTTCCGCTTCCGTTGGCTTGTGTTCGCTCTGATTACTAATTATGATGATCCACAATGCCATTCCTGTCACATTTGGGATTTTTTCTCTGGGAGTGTGGTCATGCTCTTTGTTTATTTAGGATGTGGGTAAGTAATGCTACATTCGTAAGGTTGTAGGTGAATAAGTGCACGCGATGAAAAACTTGATATTCATTCCTTATAAGGTTTGTTTATGTTAATTTATTTGCATAATTGAACAATCTTGAATATAATTTTAAAAACTAATCCTGCAAAATGAATAAGCTTGAACAGTAACTTGTTCATGCATGCTCATGGACATGTTTACTTTTTGTTTAATGAGTAGGTTGGTAAGAATTCAATGTAATGCTCATCGAATGATGGCTTAATTGTTTATTTGATGACTTATTCTATGCAATTTTATCATTTTTTTCATTTCTTATATTCTTTAAAATTTATTTATATTATTATATTATTATATTTATAAGTAAGATGAAGATATTAAATTCATCGCTAGATATATAGATTTAAATATATTCTTGTTAATACTTATACTTCATCAAACAACTTAAAATGATATCTAATGAATTCTGTCAATTTTGATTAAAATCTATGAATCCAATTATATCTAGTTATTAGTCCATATTTTAAAATCACAAACATCAATTAAATAACTAATTATGCTTGATTAAAGATCAATCATGGTTTAAATCTATAAGATTTGAACAAGATTTTAAAACTTAGATCATATTCAAGCTCTACTCGAACTCGATAAGAAAGTACATGAACAAGCTTGAACAACGTTATACTTAGCTTGACTCAATTTATTTACTACTCTTTACATTTCTTAAATAGAATTACATTTAAAATAAAATCAAATTAGCTCATTGTAATTGATATAAAACAATTGCGGATATAATATTTTGTATGAAAAATACACATATTAGATGTGTAGATAAAATTTATGTTAGAAGTTTATGAAGTAGGTGTCGGCACAAGTTTATATAGATAGAATCAAAATGATTTCTGAAGAATTTGTTTAGCTACTTGACAGTACTTAACATTATAAGAGTGTGGATTCATAAAGCCAAACCTAATTTGGAGGAAGATGATGATGTTCTTTTATAAGATATAAGTTACCTTATTGAAATATAATATATTTTATTTAAACATTTACATAAGGATTCATTCATATATAAAGTTTTATCAAATATAATGTCTTTGACCTAGATATAAGATCTTAATTCAAATATAAGATTTTTTTTTAATCCAAATGCAGGGCTTTGACCCATAAGCGAGGTTTTATATCTTTTATTTTGATGTAACTCATTTCACTTGATATAAAGTTTTTAATTCATATATATTGAAATTTTTGAAGGGCATTAATTTAATGTTTTTTTAAGCATTATTATCAATCTGAATTTGCCCACATTAGTGCCCCCTCATTTGAAATGTGAATTATTTGGGGAGTTCAGCCTCATTCTTTTGTATTTTTATGGCATGCTTGTTCATTGATGTTGGCCAACAGAGTTATTCAATGGATGGGAAATTCTTAAATAACTCCCTACATTTTCATTATGGTTGAAAAGTACAAATTTAATTTGTTTGCATTAAGGTTTTCTTCATTTTCTAATTCTTCAAATGATACTTTGATTTCATTATTATTTTTTCTTCCTGTCATTTTGTTCCTTTGTTGCATGCCTGGTGTTGGAACGGGCCTAGTATATCTATTACTTCTATATTACGTGTTAGCACTTGCACATCATGCACCATTAAGCAGTTAAATAGCTATGCAACTGGCACCAATTTCTGTTCACATGTTTTGCCTGGTTTTTAGAGTCCATATGCATTCGGATACTTGTAACTAGTGTAGTATGTTTGAGTTTTCTCTGTCCTCTGGTTGCTGACCATTCTATGGATTGATATCTTCTCCATATCCTGGTGTTGTTTCCTTGCTTCGCAATGTGGCGTGTCCGGATGTACGTTATGATGCTTCTGTGGGTATTTATTTACCATTTAACTCAAATTTTATCTTTTAGTATTTCAATGGAAGTTAATATTGATTATATTCAAGTCATTAAGGATATGTATACTAGAGCTGTTACTTGTGTCCAAACACAAGGAGGATTGACAAAATATTTTCTTATTTCAGTTGGATTACATCAATGATCAGGTTTAAGCCCTTATCTTTTTTTACTTTAGTTATGGATGTTCTTACTAGGCATTTACAAGAAAATGTACCTTGGTGTATGTTTTTTGCTGATGACATTCTTCTTATTGATAAGACTAGAGAGGGAGTCTAACAGAAACTTGAATTATGGAGGTCAACTCTAGAGTCTAAAGGTTTTCGTCTAAGTAGATCTAAAACTGAATATATGGAGTGTAATTTTTGTTGTAGAAGTTTTAGTGGTAGTGTTGTGACATTAGGTGAACAAGTCATTAATGAGAGTGAGCGTTTTAGATATTTAGGCTCTATTGTTCAAAATGATGGTGAAATAGATGGAGATGCTATTAGTAGAATTCAAGTTGGATGGTTGAAGTGAAGGAATGCATTTGGCCTATTATGTGATAGAAAAGTTCCACCTAAATTTAAGAGAAAATTTTATAAGATGGTGGTAAGACATGACTTATGTGCGAATGTTGGCCAATAAAGAAGCATAAGACTAAGTTAAGTGTTACAGAGATGAGGATGCTTAGGTGGATGAGTGGCTTTACTCTTAGAGATAGAATGCAAAATGAGTATATTCGGGAAAATGTTGGATTAGCTCCAGGGGTAGATAAGATTAGGAGAGTCACCTTAGATGGTTTGGCCACATAAAGTCAAGCGTCCATGACATTAGGAGAGTAGATGCATTAGATTTGCCTTATGTAAAGAAAGGTAGAGGTAGACCTAAAAAGACTTGGTTAAGATGTATAAAAAATGATCTTAGTATACTTGATTTAAATGAGAATTTGACACATAATAGGACACAATGGAGACGAAGGATTCATGTAGCCGACCCCACCTAGTGGGATTAAGGCTTGTTGTTGTTGTTGTTGTTGTTGTAGTAGTAGTAGTATTTCAATGGGCTGTATTCTTCTCCTGCTGAGGGGAACCTCTTTTTCTTGTAATATTATCTCTGTCCTAAATGTGTTGGAATTATACATCTCTTGTACTTTGCAGTCAGTTACAACTTCAAAAATCTATTTTTTTTCTTCTGATTGGAATAAGAAACATTTTTAGATTTATGCAATTCTTTAAATCCAATCTCCAAGCATGTCTTTTGAATTTGAACTGCTTCAGTTCTTGTAGGATGTTATGTAAATGTTATATGGTTGATCAGTAACACATTATTTTTGTTTTTTATTGCATTTAGTTTATCTTGTTCATTTTTAGGTGACAGATTAGAAAAGTAATCATTTTGCAGTCTATTTTTATTGTTATATATATATATTTTGTATTTGTCTGTGCCATAAGGCTGATGATACATGTCCATTTGTGGATGACAAAGTGTTTCCAGATGGTAGATATTATTTGTTCTTTACTAATATGATTCTTGTTGGTGTTGTATTGTACTTGCCCGTTTGTGGACACATGTTTTATTTCCTTTTTAATCTATAAATATTCCAATTGTTAAATTCAGTTGGATTCCAGATTTATAAAATTTTACTTATTGACAATGTCATGCTGAACAAGTGGTCCATATTTGTGACTTTCAATAACAGTTTTATGCTGCAACCAAAATTTTGAAATTGGACATGACAGTGAATCGAAATTAGTAAATGTTCAATGTTCAAAGGCTAGAGGTTGAAGTGTGCTGACATATTAAATAAAAAACTATATAATAATCTTATAAATGATATGTGATATACAACAATTGTGAATTAATTGCGAAACAAATGTGAATAAAACATAGAAATGATATAATATTGCATTATGATACCATTTTTTTCATTTTAATGCTTAATCAAACAAGAAAAGGCTAATATATTTTACTTGAATAAAATATTAATACTATCAAATGTATAGTTAGTGAGATGACTAAATATTTTTTTTTTAAAAAATGACAATCTTTTCCCAAAAACAGCTTATGATGCAATTATTGGAATAAAAAACTGGCATGTCAAAGGGAAATATTGAAAACTCCATGAAAATTTGTATGTCTGTGGTGGAAATAAAGAAGGCCAATAAAAGAGGCTAGCTCATCATGTTGAACCAAAATGGTTCAACTCATTAGAAGTTTTCTTTAATTCACATGAATTTTTTTTTTCTAGTCATACCCGCAAAGTGAGACAGATTCTAACTCTTATATTTTTAATGCCTGAAGTAGTTTTCCTAAAACTTGGATAATAAATTCATGAGCCACAAATCTCATGATAGATTTTGTCAATATTTTTCAAACCTACAAATCATGTCATAGTAATAGAAAAATAAAAGTAGATGATGACTCCATAACCATTGTTGAAGGTTAGAAAAATATTTCTATTTCTTTTGTATTTGCTCTTACCAATGTGAGACATGTTTGTAACCTAGCATAATCTTTTGTCTATTCTTAAAATTACAAAAGATCATAATTGTACGATAATATTTTTTACTAATCATTATGTATTGTAGAATCTCATTATGGTGAATATGTTTGAGCAAGCTAAAGAAAAGGATGAGTTGTTAGTTAAAAACATTAGCCACTCATCTTGTTCTTTCATGCCTATTCTAAATAAAGACGTCATTATAGATTAGGGCCTTCTTTAAAGTTATGCAATGTATGTTTTCTTAATTATTTGTGAATATTGATATTGAAAATTTTCATTTTGAGATTTATAAACTTGCTAACTATCATAGATTTTTCTTTCTTCAAAGTGAATTCAGATCCTCAACTCTTATCCTGGAATTCACTTTCATGATAATTCACTTAGATGTTTTGGGGCATTCAAAAACTTCTAATACTTATGGGGTTGAAGGAATTGTCACATTCATTGATGATTGTACTTAGATGACATTAATTTATTTTATCAAATAAATATTTTGATGATAGTCATATTCTACTAATTTTTATCTTTATCATTAATACCAATTTAGTGTCAATGTTAAAAAATTCAATGCTCAAGGTTATTTTGATGAAGCTATATTTTCTTTCATTAATAAGTTAGTTATTATTCACCAATCCTTTTGCTTTGACATCCCACGACAAAATGGAATGGTAGAAAAGAAAAAGACACTTTTGGAAATTAGCAAGACTCATCTCTTTCAATATTAAGTTCCCAAAAGATATTGGAGATAAGTTGTTCTAGTCGAATGAGTGATTGATTTCAAAAGTCCCTTGAACGTTCTTGATAAATTTTTATCTACAAATAATTTTTTTTTTCTGCAAAAGAATTTGATTGTCTATCATATTTTCACATCTATAAACATCTCTAGGATAAACTTGATCCTGGGGCTCTTAAAGTGTGTTTTTGTAGGGTATTCATCCACTAAAAAAATGGACTAAATGTTATCATCAATTACAAAAGAATTCTTCACTTCAAAAGATGTTAGAAAAATAAAGTACTTTTATTGGGAGACAATCTAATGGAAGAAAAGAATGATAGACTTTATATCTTTTCTCTTAACATCTTAGCTACTCAAATACAGAAGAAGAAAATACTCTTATCACTAAACTTCTTTAGGTCTATACAAGATGGATAATACCTTTCTTAAGTCTCTAGTGAGCTTAAGATCTAAGGTTTAGAATCATTTTAATGTAACTCTCATAAAAATGATTAGCTTACTGTCACATATTCTCTTAACGCATCACATAACCTAGTACACTTTTTTTCAAAAAAAAATTTTAACAGATAAAGCCTTTTTAATAAATATCAATTCCATAAATATTAAAATACTATAATCCCCTATTTTAGGTATTAGAAAATAATAAATAGCAGGAGGTTACAAAAGAGGAGATGAATGCTATGGGGAAAGTCAGACATGGTAGATCATTTAGCTATTAAAAGGAAAAGAATCTATAAGATACACATGTGTTTTTTCATTAAAACATAAATCCTTTGGAAAAGTTAAGAATAGTATGAATAAGGTTATACTCAATTCTATGAAATAGACTATCATGAAACCTTCTATTGTTGAAGTGTACACAATTCACATCTTAATTTGTCTAGCTATTGATCTTTGACAGCATATGCAGCAATGTGATTTGGAAAGTACTTTTCACACGAGGGTTGAAGAAGAAGGGTATATGAATTATTCACCGGGATTCAACAAGTCTTAAAAAAAGGCATGTAGATTAAAAAGATATGATCGTAAATATTTCCCAAAAATATGATTTGGTAAATTTACAAAAGTTATACATGTAATGTGATGTAAACAATGCTAATTTTCATAAAATATTTTACTGACTTAATATTTTATTTTTTCATTGTGTCTGTTGATAATATAATTGTTAAATGTGATAACAATAAATGAAAGGAATTACTAAAAAAAAAAACTCACCATAGAGTTTGAAATCAAATAACTCGGTAAATTTAAATACTTTTGGGTATAGAAGTGGCTCATTTAGAAAAAAAATAATTTATTTCTTTTAACTAAGACATTATTTTTTAAGAAAAATAAAAAACAATTAATTGCAATTCTTCCAATTCTTGTGGAACTCCAATTAAATCTGGTTAAAAATTAGACAGATGAAGAAAAAACAAAAATTGACATCAAACAATCTCAAATATTAGTTTGAAAGCTAATCTACCTGGCACACATTTTGACTTGGTTTTTGCTATAAGTTTTATAAATCAATTTATGCACAAACCAAAGGGATTTATCTTTAAGCTTCTTATAGAGTTCTTGGGTCTTTAAAATCAAATCAATTTTTTTTTTTTTTTTTATGGAATACATGAAATCTTACAAATTGAGGTTACATGATCACTAGTTGATAAAAAGTCCACTAAGGGGCTGTTTGGTTGCCTGAAAAAAGAATACAATGTGAAATAAATGCAATGTAAAATGAATGCAGTGTATTTGGATTACTTTAACTTATTAGGTTGAAAACTCTACAAATACATGATTTTTTTTTTGTTTGGTAAAATAAATGTAATGTAAAATATTTTTGAGATTATGGCGATGATCTATGGTGGTGGCTGCGCGACGGCGATGGATAATGGCGGCGGCTGATTTACCGACATCCGGTGGTGGTTGGCGGGCGGTGGCAACGGCCATGATCGGTGATGTGGCGGCGGCGGTGGGTGTATAATTTGCGGTTAGTGTATTTGGAATTCGCTCAAATCGGGTGAATTCCAAATACACCAAAAATGATCTTTGTAATGTATTCTAAATACATTACATTTACTTTGGAATTTTACTTTGCATCATGTCAAACACAAAGAAAGTTAAAACTCCTGCATTTACTTTACTTTCCACCCAAAATACTTCCTTCCAAACAGCCCCTAAGATATTGCATGCCATTGCGAGGAAATTGCTTAATATAGAGAAGCAAGAAACAATATGTTGTCTCAAGGTCAAGTGTTGAATTAGTATTTAAAGCAATCACTTAAAGTATGTATGAACTCTAATGGATTAAAATTAGACTATGAGATTTAAAAAATCAATGTAAAGGATTTGTGATAATAAAGCTGTCATTAGCATTGCCCACAATCTTATACAAATATGAGGAGGTCGATAGGCATTTTGTAAAATAGAAATTAGAAAGTGAATTATATGTTCCAACAAAAAATCAACTTGCCTGCACATTTTTTAAAGAACTTGACAATCTTGAGTTAAAATGTTTTAAGCAAACCTGAAATGGTAGATTTCAACCCTTCATTTTGTGGGAGGCTATTGACAGTATTATGATGCTAAATAAGCAATGAAAGGAGTCATAGATTCATGCACTAAATAAGCAACAATATTTGTTACAGATTCATGTATTTAATATGGAAGGTCTGCCATGGATGTAATACTTAACATGAAATGGGGATTGCTATGAAGCATTCCCTCCTTCCACCAGCCAAGATATTAAAGTTTTGGATACAGTTTTAATTTTTAAATTCTTTGTAATTAGTAGTTGCTAATTATTTTATAGATAATTTTATATATAAAACTCATTAGGTGGTTGAACTAAGTAATCTTTCCAGTCACTAGTTCATTTCTATAATATCATTGAGACAAATTTAATGCATTCAACTTTCTTATATTATACTTTATGTTTTGCTGATTAACTTGAATTAGAAAAGTGAAATTGATCATTTATGTATTCATGTATATGAACTTAAATACCTTTGCATTCCATTACCTGACATGTTAGCAGCTATTTCTTCTCATGAAACATTCAATCTCACGATCAGGAAAAACGTGTGAGGGAAATCGTGTTGAAAGCAATGGGACAGGCAATTAACAAGGCTGTGGCACTTGCTGAGATCTTAAAGGTTGGTGTGAACCTTATTTTCACATTATTGTTACCCTTTTAAGGCTGTGTGATCAATTCTTTGAGTGCTAACCTATTATATTGTATTAAGTGCAGAATAGGATTCCTGGACTGCATCAAGATACTAGCATCGGTTCAGTCAGCATTACTGATGTTTGGGAACCAATTGAGGAGGGACTTGTACCGTTAGTTTTTTTTTTGCCCTTGTTTATAAAATAATTAAATCTGTGAGTCTTGCTAAAAATCTATATCAATTGCTTTTGACCTAACAGGTTAGAGATGACACGGCATGTTTCAATGATTGCAATTTCACTGTCAACCAGACCGCTCAGCATGAATTCCCCTGGGTAACAAATTTAATTCATGCTTAATAAACATTGATTTTTGATCTCTATATTGTTTTGTTTTCAGATGGTCCTTGTAAATTAGAGAAGTTTTTTTGGTTTTTATCTCTATAATAATTGTTTTCAATTGTCCCCTTACAAATTAATACTGCTATATTCTTTTGACCGAGAAAGCTGTGGAATATTTATTTATTTATTTTATTCTGCAGATACCAAGCTCCATTACATGTAGCGCAGCCAAAGATACAGAAATATCAACAGTTACAACAATATCAGCAACAACATATGCCAAGGCAACCACCAGCTCAGTATGATGGTGTGGATTTATTAGTTTGTCGTGTGATTATATGCTCTCTATGACTTCATGCTCTAATTATCTTCTTATTCTGGTGATTTCCCTCACTTATTGTCATTGACTGGTGTAAAGATTCATATGGCCGAGGACGTGGGCGAGGTCGAGGAAGAGGAAGGAGTTGGGGCAGAGGTGGTTATGGTAATTATGGAGGATATGGAGGTTATGGAGGATATGAAGGATATGGAGGATATGGGCATAATCAAGGTATTAATGATTTGCATTGATTGCTTTATTGCTGTTAGTCATTTGTCATGGGAATATGATTGTGTAGGTGCTTCTTTCACCTTGCTTATTGGATTGGAAATGTGGAACTTGAGCTGTTGAAAGTCCCTACTGATTAGCATTCTTTTATTTTTATTTTTTGCTGTCCATAGTGCTCTTTCTTTTTTATTGTCTTTGTTTTTTTAACTTGTATTATTTTGTGCACTTATTTGGCTGATTGACTTTTTCATGGTAGAAAATGGTGGGTGGAATTACAACTGGAATCAAGGTGGAGGCCGTGGTCGAGGAAGTTGGGGTTATCGTGGTAAGCTCAAGTTATATTTGAAATATCTTTTGTTTTTGTATTTTAAAAGCTGTGCCCTGGTTAAAATGATGTGTAAATTTTTTTAGATTCCGTTGTTAAATTATAACCAAGTTGAAAGTGCTTGCAAAATTTAGCTTTACTTTGATGGTCCATCAAGCTGGTGAACAACAAGCTTTACGTTATCTTGGATTCCAATTAATCTAAGTTTTTATATAATTTTCTTATGTGGTGATACTTAATACCTATAAATTGTTCGCAAATAATCCTTCTCTTAAAGAGAATGTTGAGAAATTTTGATGTCAAGCTTGATGAGGCAGAGGATGATGATGGCATACCCTAACAGAGGATATTCTCCTCAAGGTTACGAAAAGCATACAGGTTGTGATGAACGACTGTATTATTGAGTATGAATCTATTAGTATTGATATGGATTGTTAGATAGGTGAGACTAAAATTTAAAAAAAAAAGTCCCCATGATTTTGGTGGAATTTTTTTAATTTACATTAGAAAGGCTACGAGGTGTGTTCCAGCATGTGTTCTTAGTGGAGTACAATATGATTTACATATTTGGAATTATTATAGGCTCACCAGGTTGGCATAGCGAGGCGAGGCATAATTTTTGCCGTTAAAGTTCAAGAAATGGACATTAGTATTATGCTTGTCATAAAAGACCGAAATAGTTGGTGAATCTAATTTGCAAATGAACAACATTCTCACATAATTTTTGTTGTTTTTTTTAATGTCAAGAATGCAAGCATGCTTCGGTGGATGCCATATGGGAGTGCAACATGATTTACACTGTTAGAAAATCCACGAGGCTTATCTTGACAGCTGTTATAGTGTGGTGGAGCATGATGTATGTAGTGGAGATTTAAGATAGAGATAAATCTTTCATTTTGGTTTTTTCAGTGGTCGCTACTTTGCTTTCACATACTCATAATAGCTAGGTGTTCCATTCCCGGTGAAGCTTGCCATGAGTTTATGTAGCTGTTAAGTGGACAGGCTTAGTTAAGCAAAGAAAGCTGCTTAAGGATTTGGAACGGGAGAGGACGAGGCAATGGTGCTGTGTCGTGCAGCAGGAGAGAGGCTGGGTAAGGTCTTGCAGTTGAAAGATATATTGGAATGGGGGAAGAGTGGGGAAGGAGTTGGGGTTTTGGTGTGCTTGAGAGACAAATGAGAAGAGGAGTTGCATGTGAGAGAGGATGGGGAAGAGGAGTAGCCTTGGGGTTTCTGCAGTTGGAAGAAAGTGGGAGACAGGCGCGCAAGCTATAGGAGATTGGGAGGCTTTTTTGGTGGGATAAAAAACTCTACTACTAGGTTGTGGCAGAGCGTGATGCGTTGGGGTGAGTAAATGGGAAACAGGGACAGATGTGTAAAAAAGATTGTGGAATAGTGAGAACAGGAGGGAGGTTGTTCGTGGCTGTGGGGATGTTTGAGCAAGCGATGTGGCGACGATATACTGTCATGTTTTTTTTGTTTTTCTATTTTCTATTTGTTTTTTTGTTGGTAAACAAAAGAAAAGAATAGGATTAGTGAATTAGGAATTTCCACGATGAACTTGTACATAATTATAGCATTGGCTGGGCTAGCTTTCTTCCAGGAAGAAAGAGTGCTTATGAAATCTGTTTGGTTTATGCTACTTCTCCCTTTCCAACCTGGTCTCATCTGTTCTCCATTTATAGCAAATGACATGACATGGGGAAGAGGATATGTTATCATCACCATCATGAGAAAGTGTTATTTCTTGAAGGAAGAGAAGGTTAGACATCTGAATTTGAGTTGCTGGGAGAAGATATTTTCTATCGGCATTGAACCGTGGGCAAGCCCAATGAAATTTTCTTTACTTTTTCAGTGTGGTTTGGTAGGAAATATTAGTGGAATTGTGTTATTATTTTTTAACTAAATCATATTTTCTCCTAATTATATACCAAACTAGTAATATGTATTCATAGTCTTAATTCCTTCATACCAAGAACTGCACGGTTTTTTTTCAAGTCTATCTATTCTTTAGTATAATTGCCTTCTATTATCTTTTGTACTGGTGTAATGCAATGGTAATAGATTTTACCAGAATTTGTGTTTTTTAATACACCTGCTATGTGGAATGTTGGTTATTTTATTTTTTAAATCTTTACCCAAAGATTGAATTTTGCAGCTACTGGATATGAACGAGGAAGGGGAGTTGGAGGGAGAGGCTATGTCCGAGGAAGGGGTAGGATGGGTGGACGTGGGAGAGGAAATCAAGCATAGCAAGAATTTGGTGATGGGACTGCTTTTCCAAGCATGCTTTCCTTCTTATAAGCGCAGTGAAAGATTGATCAAAGTGTTTCTTCTAGTCATTGATGTCGTGAGGTATGGCTATATTCTTAAGAATGTTTGTTGGCGAGGATGGTTATCCCCTGTCTCTATTATAATTGTTATCAGTTTTTTTTCCATGGTTGCTGTGGTTATGAGCATGCTGTAGTGGTTTCGTCTTTATAACTTCCCATCACCTTCGTATGGCTTTTAGATGCATGTATCTAATACTCAATTTTTCAATGTAAATTGAAAAAAAAAAAAAAAATCTTATTTTACTTGCAATGATATTCTTATTAAGAACCTCTAATTCCTAATTTTTTAATGTATCTAATGCCAAAGTGATTTCTTTATTGAAAAATAAAATCTTATTTTGACAATATATTGCACTTGTCAGAAAAAAAATGAGCATTGGCTACAACACTTTCACTTAACAGGTTCTACTTGTCCTCATCCTAGCAAGTAGACTTCTGGAATAAAGCTTATATTTTGAAAAGCTTGCTGTCCGTTAAAGTTGGCTTGGGTCTCTCTCTCTCTCTCCCGTACAACCTCCCACCCTCCTCTCTTTCAACGTAATCTATCATCCTCAATTGTCATTAGAATCTTCCTAGTGCCAATTAAACTTTCCTTTCTCCACCCCCTTAAATCTATCATTGTTAATTTTAATTGGCTTAAGGATTTGTTCATCAGAGATTTTTTTTTTATATTTGAATGACTTATATTAATTGGCTCTATATTGTTGACAATTGGAGTAGGAGTAGATGTCTTGGGTATAATCTTTTGTACCCTCTACAATGCTGATGTTGAAACTTCCTCCCACATTTTGTCGTGCCTCTTCTCTCACAAGCTGGCATATATTTCTTCTTGAGCCTTCAACTCCTCTTTATTGCATGGCCTGATTGTTAAAACAGATTGTTTCTTGTAAATTCTTGCATCCTGGTCTGTAACATTTGGATTCAGAGGAATAAAGGTCTTCACAGCAATGTTTCATCTATCATTTCATCTTTCCTATATTCTATTAAACCACAGTTGAGACTCGAATTCAAAAGGTGGTAACTTCTTGAACATCTCCGTTCTGCCGTGCAAATTATGAATCTATGGAAATGATGCCTTCTTTAGATGGCCTTTTACTTGTTAGCTTTGTTTGGTTGGTGGATCATTTTGTTTGGGTTGTGAACGTTGGTGTATTCACCTTTCTACATTTCTCCTGTTCTCCCATTTTGTTTCCATCATCATTCATGATGCACTGATTTCTTCTTGCAATTGTCACTATTTGGAGCAATCTTGACTACAGTTTGGTGGCTGAGCCTTGGAATATGAAGTCTGATCATGTTTCATCTTTTTTTATCCGATCCTTTTTAATGCAATGTATATAGTGGTATTTGTGGTCGAGTTGGGTGGTGATTATTTTTATTTGGTTGTAAGAATTATAGGAGAATGCTTTTGTAGTGATTTAAGAGCTTGTGGATTTTGGGAGGTGGAAAATGAAATGGTGGTCGATATCTTGAAGGAGAAGGCCTAGATCTTGGTTATTCTGTGCTGGTTGATTTCACGAGGAGATCAAGGGGAAGTTAGATTTAAAATGAGGAGGGGTATTTGCACTCTTTGGAAAGCTAATGATGATAGAAATAAGGATTCAAGTTATTTAGGATGGTTATGTGAAGGTTTTACTGTAAAGAGTGAAAGGAAAGTTGGTTGGTTGAGTTTGGATATTTTGTGAAAAATTTTGTGTAGGAGGGTGAGAATTTAAGGAGAAGCTTTAGAACAACGCTCAAAGGAGATGTATAAATGAAAAATATTGAAAAAAATCAGATAAATAAATTAAAAACAGTAAATATTAAACCTGAACAAAGAGGAATATTCTATGACACCAAATTTAGGATAAGGTTAGGTACAAACTTTCATAAGAAATAATATAAAGACTTCTTCAAAAGATTAATATTTAATTTAAATGCTTTATAGATTTTTTTTGGTATTTACAAGTATTTCATGTAAGGAGGTAGGAATACTAAAGAGTAGTCAAATTATAATAAATGCACCTTGAAATTTATTTTTAACTTTGTAATTGTCTGAAAAATTTATAGGCCTTTAACTTTATTAAATGAAGTTATTGGAATATGGAACTGCTCTTGGAAGTCTCAAAAGATGATTAGTTTTTTTTTTTTTATGTCTTGGACCATTGCCGGTCCCAAGTCCGGATGTAAAAAGTGGAGGGTTGCATTAGATGTAGAAGTAGTAAAATTTGTTGAAATAATCATGAATCGAATCATTGTGTTAATCTTGAGCGAGCAGCCTTGTATATAAACTGAATCTGATGAAAAATGTGCTAGAAAGTGCCGGTGCAGGTGCGAGTGTTAAATAAACAAGGTTCCCATATGGGACGGATGCGGCAAGAAGTTAGTCCATGAAATGAATTAGGTTAGGATCTTGGAATATATACTCTTACAGGTAAATTAATGATTAATAGATATTATGGTTCATAGAAAGATAAATATTTTATGTGTTTAAGCTAAATGGGTTGGTGAGAAGGCCAAGGAGATTGATAGTTTAGGTTTTAAATTTTGGTATTCGGTAAAAGTCGAACTAGAAATGGTGTATGATTATAGATAAAAGTTTGAAGGATAATGTTATAAATATTAATAGATGTGGAGATATAATTATAGCTTTAAAGATTATTGTTGATAAGATTATCAATGTTATAAGTGTAATACATGCTATCAGTAGGTTTGGAGGTAAAAGAAAATTTTGGAATGAATTAGAGGGATTAATACAAAGATACCTCTTGAAGAAAAGTATTTATTGGAGATTTAAATGGACATGTTGGTAGAGTGGTAGAAGATTTTAAAAGTATTCATGGTGGTTATGGATTTGGAGTGTAATGAAGAAGGTATATATTAGATTTTTCTTTATGATTTTGTGTTCTTATCTTTATTTAAGAAAAGAGATGAACATATTATTACTTATAAAAATGGATCTAGTAAAACATTGATTATTTTTTGATAAGAAAAATAGATTGTTTAGATTATAAAGATTGTAAGGTCATTCCAAGTGAAATTTTAAGTACCAATCATTATTAGTTTTAGATTTTAAGATGAAAGGTTGTAAGAGAAAAAATAAACTAATTTATTGTCCTAGGATTAGATGGGGACACTTAAAGAACATAACGTTATGTGGGAAAAAATATCAAGTTAAATTAAGCAAGTTGCTAAAGATGTGCTTGGCGAATCAAAAAAAAGCTTCTTTTAAGAATAGTTGGTGGTGGAGTCAGTGTGCAAGAAAAATAAAATAAAGCATTGTTATAAAACTTGGTTTAGATGTAAAAGTTCAGGAATTGGGAAAGATATAAAATGGCTAGAGATTTTAAGAAAATATATGATCTGAAAATTTAGCTTTTAGTGATTTATACAATAGATTAGATACCAAGAAGGTGAAAGATGTATGTATAAGTTAGCCAAAGAAGAGATAGGAGAAGTAAAGACATAGTTCAAGTGAGGGTATTAAGGATGAAAATAATAAAGTGCTTTTCTTAGAAAAGATATTGAAAATAGGTGGATGATATTTTTAATAAACTTTTCAATGAAGGATCTGAAAGTACGATTGATTTTAGCAATATCAAAATAGAAATTTCATTTTTTTATATTAGTAAATCAAGTTAGTGAAGCTTTAAAGAAAATGAAATGTGGAAAAGTAGGGCAGGATAATATTCCAATAGAAGTGTGGAAATGTTTAGGAGATCATGGAATTTCTTGGCTTACAAATCTTTTTGTTATTTTAAAGACTAAAAGATGCGATGAGTGGAGAAAGAGTTTGTTGGTTCTATATTTAAGAATAAAGGTGATGCACAAATTATACAAATTATAGAGAATTAAGTTAATGTACCATACATTAAAATTATGGAAGAAATAGTGAGCATAGGTTACGATGTGATCTGAAGTTTCTCAATCGGTTTGGTTTCATGCGGTAGATCTACTATGGATGCTATACATTTGTTAAGAGGTTTGATGGAGAAGCATAGAAAATAAGAAGGATCTACATATGATATTTATTGATTTAGAAAGCTTATGATAAAGTCTCAAGAGATGTTCTTTGGAGAGTTCTAGAAACGAAAAGTTAATATTGGTTATATTCAAGTCATTAAGGATATGTATACTAGAGTTGTTACTTGTGTCCAAACACAAGGAGGATTGACAAAATATTTTCCTATTTTAGTTGGATTACATTAAGGATCAACATTAAGCCCTTATCTTTTTTACTTTAGTTGTGGATGTTCTTACAAGGCATTTACAAGAAGATGTCTTGGTGTATGCTTTTCTTGATGACATTCTTCTTGTTGATAAGACTAGAGAGAGTCCAACATAAACTTGAATTATGGAGGTCAACTTTAGAGTCTAAAGGTTTTTTCGTTTAAGTAGATCTAAAAAGAATATATGGAGTGTAATTTTAGTTGTAGAAGTTTTAGTGGTAGTGTTGTGACTTTAGGTGATCAAGTCATTAATAAGAGTGGCGATTGAATATTTAGGCTCTATTGTTCAAAATGATGGTGAAATAGATGGAGATGTTATTAGTAGAATTCAAGTTGGATGGTTGAAGTGGAGGAATACATGCTATTATGATGTGATAGAAAAGTTTACTTAAACTTAAGGAAAATTTTATAAGATGGTGGTAAGACCTGATGACTTATAGTGCGAATGTTGGCCAATAAAGAAAACATAAGACTAAGTTAAGTGTTACGAGATGAGGATGCTTTCTGGATGAGTGGCTTTACCCTTAGAGATAGAATGCAAAATGAGTATGTTTAGGAAAAAGTTGGAGTAGCTCCGTGGTAGATAAGATTAGGGAGAGTCGCTTAGATGGTTTGGCCACATAAAGCGTCGGCCGTCAGATGACTTAGGAGAGTAGATGCATTAGATTTGCCTTATGTTAAGAAAGGTAGAGGTACCTAAAAGACTTGGTTAAGATGTATAAAAATGATCTTAGTATACTTGAATTAAATCGAATTTGACACATAATAGGACACAATGGAGCGAAGGGAGAGGACCCACCTAGTGGGATTAAGGCTTGTTGTTGTTGTTGTTGTTGCTGTTGTTGTTGTATGTCTTGGACTTTGATGAAATGAACTCCACTTAGCTGATGTGGTATTGTCGATTTGGATAAAATTTTGACTCGAAATCACATTTTTATGATAAATAGAATGAATAGAGTGAGGATTCATTCTTCTCAAAATGGAAGATTGGGCATTGTGGAGTCGACATGCGACTTTAAGTTGAGGGATGATTTGGAGTCAAGCGATTAAACTTGACAAAGCAGCATGGAGTCGGTGAGCAATTATTATCAGTGAGTAACATAAAGTTGGTGATGTATGTTTGCAAGCGATTAAGATGACCTTGCTCTAAGGCCTAAGAATAAATTGAATACTATCAAGCAATGGTGTATGACATTAGGGTTCTTTGAGAGTTAGGGCTGACAAGTTTTATGTGATGACAAGCATTAAGTAATGAAAAACATCGAATGATGGTGAACATTATGTTATGATGTATGTAAGGTGATGTTAGACATGATGCAATGATAAGGTTGGACAATGAGGGGTGTTGGATGATGGTTGATGTTACTTGTATGCATCATAATAGGGTTATGAGTTGAGTGAATGTAACCATTAGTTGATGGTGAGTGCCAATGAATTATGAATGATGGTTGGCACAATCACTCTTTTATTTGGAGTTTGGGAGTTAGATGATTAGAGATGATGATGATGATGATGATTTCTCCTTTAAAAAGGGAGACTAGAACTGTGCTGTCTAGAGTCTGCGAATAGAAGGTCAAAAGGGGAAATCAGAGATAATTAGTAGGCACTCTAGGTGAAGATTAGAACTAGAAAATTTTCAACAATTCGAGGACTTCTGCCTTGGTTTGCTTTTTTTTGAAGGACGGGGTTTGTCGTTCTAGAAGTTGATGAAGAACATATTCCACTGTTAACAAGTACGAGATACATGAATCGTCCTTGTTGTAAGTCGGAGAATATGCCTATAAAATACATGTGAAGTTGAATGCTATTATATGCAGAGTGTTGGCAATGCAAGGAAGGCCAATTTTTTTATAATTCTCCACGAAGCAGTGAATGTGGTACTTCTTAAAGGTCGTTATTTGTGTGGAAACAAAAGGTCAGGGTGTAAATGAAGCAAATTTTCTTTCTAGAGATGGAAATGGCACAATTTTAGGTAGTGGCAAGGTGACATTGAACTGTAACATGCCATTAAAGATGGTTTTATTGATCCTCCCCTATCAAGGAGATGTCTCAATTTAAAGGTGATCATGGAGCAACATGTTAAGGTTATAGAGGCCGTCCTCGATTATATTGTATTTGTAGTTTGTGGGGAACTTAAGAGTAAGTGATGTATGCGCGTAAGCAGTTAAAGCGACCTTGCTTAGAGATCTATGTGCAAATTAAAATATTAAGCAATGGGCATTGGGGTACTTTGGGAGTGTAATAATGCTAACAGTTGTACCTTCTGAGATTTTTGCCTTTAATTTTTGATGAGTGGAGATCCTATCAACCACTTATTCTCTTGGAGTCTTTCAGAGCGATAAATATATGTTAATGATAGACATCAAATGATAGCTTTGTGTTAAGTGATGATGAGCATTAATTGTCGATAGTCAATAAATTATCAAGGATGGTAGACATAATCACTTGTATATTGGGCAACTTGGAGTCCACAGATGATTGGAGAATCATGATGGTTCCTCTCTTTGGAGAGGAGAATTAGGTGACATGGAGGCAATAATAATGGTTGAGCGAGAAAAATTAGGGACAACTATTTGGTATTTTATGCGGTGATTTGAGCTTTAAAATTTTTTATGATTTGAGGATTTATGCTTTGGTTTACTTTCTTGGAAGGAGGGAGAGCAGTGCAATTTAAAAGTTGATGAAAATATAGTATAAGGGAAACTTTAGGTAGTTGGCTTGTTAGTAGGCAAAAAAAAAATGTCATAGGAAGAAAATTATAGATAATTAGCTAATGAGTAGGTTGTTGTTTACAAGAGATTTAATATAAAAAAAGCATAAAAAGGGAAAAAAATTGTTAGCTTAAATGAAAAAAATTCAATATGTAGATTGATAATTATAATGATTCACCATTCTCTATCATCAGAGAAGATGAGATTACGAGATATGATAATAGTTATCGATCGATCATTTATGATATTTGATGATGATGATCGATAACAATAATGAATTTTGGTAGCGATTGGCAGTGGCTTTAACTAGCATTAGACGATGTTTAATCCTTGAAATTTCAATATATATTTGATATCTTTAGGTTAATATTATCAAGATAGTCTTTTTTTTTTAAAACTAAAAATTCTTTAAAATTAAAATTTGGATATTGAATAATTTATTTTTCAAACCTTTTGATTTGCATATTTAAATATTTTAAGATTTGAAAATGACATCATTATTGATTGGATGATTTTTTTTGTACCTATTATACTATTATTGAATATTTTTTTAGAATTTTTATCCAAAACTCTTAAAAACATTCATTCGAAGTTTTGTTATCTAAATTTGATTTCATTTTTTTAAATATATATTTTTAAGGCCAATGGCCAAACAATTGAAATTTATTAAAATGATTAAATAATGCCTACTTGTTCACACTGAAGAACGTGTTTGTAAAGACTACGCTCAGTTCATACCCAAAAACAAAATAAAACATCTTTTTTTAATTCAAGAAATTGCTGAAATCGAAACAATTTTCTGATTGTTTATGTAAATGGCCCCTTTTGGCGAGGAATTAATTTATCTTTTAATGAGCAATTGTTTATTTAAGAACTTATAAATGATTTACTGATGAAATTTAATCAGAATTTTGTATATAATATCATATCGACTAAATTATTATCATTAATTTATTTTAATGAAAAATTCATCTTTTCATTTATTAAAAAACATTAAATAAATATTAATAAGTAAATGTGTAATAATTGTGCAGCATGTATGTAAATCTTCTCATTTTAATGATATCAAATTTATTTTAAGATTGATATAATATACAATTTTAATTTTAAAATTAATTTAATAATTTGAAATATATACTAATATAATTTATATTAAAATATTCTGACATAATTTCTTATTTAAAAATTCAAGTTCCGACAATTCTGCCGGAGACCAACTCTGAATCCTCGCCGTGGTTGCCGGCGAGAGCCATGTACTTATCCTTTCTCGTAAAGCTCGTGCACTCATAACCGAGCGCGGCCGCGATGGCTCCCTGAATATAGTTGGCGACCTCATGGCTCGACTTTCCGGCACCGCAAGTGAGCTCCGCCTGCAACTTATCGAGGAACGTGAGCTCATAGATGGGCTTAGGGTTCATGAAGAAGTACAGGGAATCCAAGCCCTTCCACCCCCTCGCCGTCGTGCCGTGAAACATGGTCACTCTGCTCGCCATTCCCACCGGCACCATCTCGTCGCTCAGCTCCGCGAATAGCGCCGAGAATCGAAGCAGGATCGGCTCGCGGCTCGTCGTACCTGTTCCAGATAATTCCATGAATTAAATATAGGGTTCCTTCACAATAATATTTTGCGATAAGCACTGCCTAAGATCACCTCTAACCTCAACTTAAATAATATTTTTTTAACTGTTATATATCGTAATTAGGGCTTTTCATTATGTCACTAGTTGTGTTAGCACTGATAAATGTAAATTATATATATATATTTGTATCATAAAATATTTAAAAATGAAGTATACTTTTTGAATCATAATAAAATATTAAAAAATAAATATTTAAATTTAAATATTAAATATATAAAATATATAAATTATATGATATGTATATAAATCTTTTAATTTAATATAATTTATCTGAGGAATGTCTGTATGCTATAATTAATTTATTGAGAATTTAATAAAAAATAAAAGATTAATTATTATAAATTTTAAGATTTGAGTGAGAATTCAATATGCAAAAAGAAGGAAATATTAGTTTTACAAATAATTAAAATTTAAATATTTCTCTCTATAAATGTCGTAATTATTAAATAAATTTAAATCTTCGTTAAAATTATAAAAATTACCTTCTGGACAGAGAATAAGGTCCCCTTTCTCGAGCAAACCATTAATGATGGCAGCGTCCTTGATCCGGTTTCGGGTGAGGCGGACGGTTTTGATGGGGGAGAGAAACTCAGAGAGGCGGGAGAGGGAGTAGGTGACCGCGGAGACGGGGCGGCGGAGGGCGGCGGAGAGGAAGATAGGATCAAGAAGAGTGCGGTGGGAGCAGACGAAGAGTGTGCCGGAGTGGCCGCCGGATTTGTTGGCCGGCAACGGAGGGGTCCCATTTACGATGACGCGGACGCCGAGGGCCCAAAACGCGAAGTATACGTATTTCATGGGGAGGAGAGCGCCGGCAGCGATCCGTAGGCCGGCGAGAAAGATGCCGAAAGGGAACCAGAGGATGGTGGTGAGGGCGATGAGAGCCGTTGGCTTTTGGACGAGCCGACCGTCGTGGAAGAAGACGGGCTTGGGGAGTTTGTACGGCCGCGCGGCCCTCTCATCGCGTTTTGGTGGGATCACATACGCCTCCTAAAATTTAAAATCAAATTTGCACAAAGTTTATAAAAATATTTATTTTTTTAATATATTGTGTTAGAATATTAAGTGAGTAAAATGCTACTTATAAGAAAATTATAATATTAATAAATAATATTTTTTTGAGATTGGTTAACTTATAAAATATTAATTTATTTATTTTCTTAAATAATGATAGTAAATAGTAGCTCTAATTTTCTTGGAAAAACAACTTGATGGGTTGCATATTCTTTTACAAATTCTTCCATAATGTAAATTGTGTCTAAGCTTGGATTGACATTAAGGAGACAACCTCAATAGGTCAATCACCATTTTATTAGCATTATAAAAATTTATAGAACATAATTAAATTAATTATGATTTTAAAAATAATAATAATATTTATTTAAAAGATTTACATACATAGCACATAATTCTTATATATATATCTATATATCTAATATTTAAATTTTAATATTTATAAATATATCATTTTTTTATATATGAAAAAAATATTTCACTTTAAAAAATTAATGATTATATTATTTTTGATGTAATATTAAAAATTTAAATGATATGTATATAAATATTAAAATTGAAAGATTAGATATATAATAAGAATTATGTGCTATGTATATAAATTTCCTATTTATTTTATTGTTTGAATAATATTACTTTATTATTATAATTTAAAATTATAGGAAATGCTATAAAAATTTTCAATTTTATTTTATTATTTTTTATATGCAATTATTTTTAATAATATAATTAATATATAATCTAATTTGAAATTTTAAAAATTAAGAAGTTATTACCAAATTATAAATATAGAAAATTGACAATACTTTAATATATTAACTTAATATCAAATTATAAGACTTAATATCAATATCAATATTTGATCATTTATTAAATCTATGTTTTTATGTCAAAAATTATAAGACTTAATATCAAATTTAAGAGTTCTAATATTTAAAATAAATTCATTTTTAAATTATATATTATTTTATCAAATATTAATTAATTTAAAAAATACTTTGCATATAATTTAAATTAAAGAGTCTTGAGTTTCTGAGAGAGAGAGAGAGAGAGAACCTTGCACAGTCTCAAGAACTCTAAGTCGGTTTTCCAGCCACCGATCCCAATTTCCGGCACCTCATTCCCTATCACTATCCTAACCGCCACGGCCTTCTTCTCTCCGGCAAGCACCCCCGGGCCGCTCACAAAGCCGGTGGCCCGGCCCATGTATCCCGCCAACTCCGTTCCCACCACCTCATCAACGCCCAAATACTCCCTCAAGAATGCCTCCACCATCAGCCTCGGGCTCGACGTCACCACGCAACGCCGCCCACATCGCGAGAAGACCCGCCACGCGTCTGCTCGCAGGTCCTCCACGTAGAACTTCGGCAGCACGGCCCTCGCCGCCGACTCGATGCTCGAGAACTTGACGCCGGCGAGCGACGCGAAGATGAGAACTTGGATTCCGGCCGCCTCGGAGACAGAGTGGCGGAGGACGGCGGCGAGTGGGGATAGGAGGAGGAGAAACAAAAGGCGGAGAATGCCGCCAGTGTCAAAGGCGAGGAGGGCAAAGTAAGGGAATGACCTGCGGGTGCGGAGGAGTGCGCCGTCGAGATCGGCAACGGCGGCATTGGTTTCATCGGAGGTGCATTTCTCGATGGTAGGGTACAACGGTGGGCAGCGGTGGGCCATTTGCCGTTTTGTTTTATTTGAATGGGTTTGTTCTTCTGGGTTTATATAGAATCTAAGGCCTGCAATTAGGGATGTAAGTGAGCTAGTCCTCTTGTAAGTAAGTAAGCTTGTACTTTGCTCGTAAACTATTTTTTTTTAGTAAATATTAATATTAAATATATTATATATTAATTTTTAATAATTTAATTATATAATTATTAAAAAAATTTAAAAATTATATCTAATTCTCTTATATCAACTAAGTCATTATTATTATTATTATTATTTTACTTCTAATTAAGCTTTTTTTTAATTATATTTTGTCAAAATTTTAAAAATTCTAATTGATGGCTAAGAATAACCCCCACTGATCAGTCGAAGTTATCCAAATATTTGAATTTCTAAATTTATCTTATTATTATTTATTATTTATTTTTGATATTTAAAATAATATTGGGAGCTCGTAATATAAAATTTTGATCTGGGATTTTAATATAAATCACTCAGAGATTTTTAGAAAATAAATAAGAAAAAAATATTGGATTTGTCTTCAGTTTAATGTTATAAATGAATAGTTTATATAACATTAACCTCAAAATAAATACAAGAGTTTTTAGGCACATTCTGAGTAATTTTTATTTTTATTTTCAAATAATTATATAAAAACCACCTGATACAAAAAATATAATGAACATTTACATATTTTTGTCTGAATATATAATTTCATTGTTTTCAAATTAATATCAAATAAATCAATTTTTTTTTTACTTTTTTTTCAAATATAATAAAGGTTAATTTATAAAATATATTGCCATCTTAGATGTTTAATTTTCTTCGTTTTTCTATTTAACTAATGAGATATAAGTCCCTATATAATTTAAATCTTAATTGATTACAAAGGTCATTTTCAGAAAATTATAGTATCAATTATCTTTCAATTTTCTAACACCCAAAATTCTATTTCATAAATTAAAATTTTATCTTTTCGTCCCTTGCAAAATATTTTCTAATTTTTTTTTATTTATCAACAGGGGCGGACTCAGACACAGTTGAGGGGTGGCAATTGCCCTCCTTGATATAAATTTGATCACCTGCCACAACTAAAGGTGCTCTTATGAGGGTTTTACGCTGCTAAGATGTTTAGGATTTAGAGAGAAGTACTAAAATTATGGTGATGTTTTATTTTGAAAAATCTGCGATGAGAAAATTATTCGACTTGATCTTACTAAATATGGTGAAGACCAGAAAGTTAATGTTTATCTTTTTTAAGATAAAAAAATTTGTATACTTGCTATAGGCTCTTCTATAACAGTTTTATCATTATTTTTTCATATAACTGCAGCTATCCCAAACAGACTCTAAATTAATCTAAAAAGTACTATTTTTTGCGTTAGAGACACATATAATTAGTTTCCTATGTGGTTTTTCTTGATACGTTCTTTGAAAGCAAGGCTGTAAACTTCTTTAATAACTGTGCGCTAAAGGTTTTCTTGTGAGAACAGATTGTGCAGTTGGGATTATACAAACGGTAGTAATTATTATTTCTACTAAAATCACGCATGCACGTATTATTTTTTATGAAAATTCAATGTTTATAACGTGGAATTTATCTTCCTATAGAAAATAAGGAGAGGGTCAAGAAAAGGCCATTGATTATTTTCTAATTAAATCATTATAATTTTTTTTCAATGATAAAAATATATATATATTTTTTATTAAAAGTAAGGCCAGCAACCTAACTACTGCTTTGTATTTCCATATTTTTACGCAGTTTATATTGTCACATTTGAAAGAGAGTAAAACGTGCACGCCTTGTAATGAAAGAAAAAGATTATTTATCATATTTATAAGAAAAAAAAAATTTAGATACACAGTACGAATATAACTTTTATGTTTTTATTTCAATAACATAATTTTATGTGGGGCTTAATCAATACATAACTATTGTGTATTAACTATAAAGTATTATATATTAATGTGTGTATTATCGTACTGTTAATATTATATCAATACATAATACTTTCTTTGTCATACTGATTCCTCAGAGGGGCAACCTTTATTTTCAGGGTGAGCAAAAAGTAATTTAAAAAAAGGTTGAATTTAACAATGAATAAATCAAAAGGATGAATTGTATTATATTATCATCAATCTAATAAAAAATATTTACAAACTTCTTAATATATTTTGCATTGTCTGATAATATTGCATGAAGATTCGTTGGGAATCGATTCAAATACTTCTTTCTCAATATAAGGTATAAAGCATCGTTGAATCATCACTCATTCTACTACTTGTCGATGTTTAACAATCTTCATTCAGAAAATGCTTCTCTGTATTTGTAGCAGTAAAGTTAGTCCAAAATAATAAGTCTATAAATTAAAGGATACACACCTTTTCTGGCGTTTTGCTTGACAAGATCGCATTTAAAGATGAGAAATCATCACTACTACGCATTGATAATATAAGTGGAAAATGTTCAGCCACAAGCTCAATGTAGAAAAATCGTAGATATAACTTTGCAAGTCGAATAAAGTTTTTTTTATCAAAAATAAAGAATGAATCACTTGGGTTTAAGCATGTCATGCAAAGAAGTAACTCAGTGCTTGCTTCAGAGAAATGATTATTCTTGAAGTTACATATCAATTATAGTGTAGAATAATCAATCATAGTTATGCAGAATTTTATTTCTTCACCTCCCGTATAGCTCGTCGACGAAGTTTTAAAGGTAGAACTCATATGAATATCAATAAAACATTACAAAAAAGAGACACTTCATGTAATAAGGAATCTCATCCACTATTTCTCATTACTTGTAATCGTTGTGTTGATATATCGCACTAATTTCATCAGATTTTCAATATCTTGGTCTTTTCGTAGATTGTGATAATTCATTTCATGATACCTAAAATATCAATCATCAAATGCATAGTAAATACAAAATCAAAAGACTCCATTGCATTGATTAAAACACCGGCTTCAACTGATTGATGATCATATACTCCATCCTCTTTTACTATCTCAAGCACTTCGAGCACAAATGCATACATCTTCATAAGACTAATTAAATTATGAAACTTTGAGCACAGTGCCTTCAAACCATTAAATTCACCTCGCATATTGGATGCCCTATCATAGCCTTGACCTCGTATCTATGCAAGCTTAATGAATGTTTAGCCAGTATAGCTTCAAGTGTTGTCTTGAGTGCAATTGCACTTGTTGAAGAAACATATTTAATGCTAATAAATCTTTCAATAACTTGACTTTTTTTATCAACATATCTCACAACGATAGCTAATTGTTCCTTTGTTACATCACGAGCTTCATCCACAATAATAGAAAAGTAAGAATCACCGATATCTTTGATGATAGAAGTTAAAGTCTCGGATGATGCGCTTGACAAAGTTTTGTACCTTGAAGTCAATTGTAATTTTATAGCATTTTCAAATGTAACTTTTTTAATTTCTTCATTATGATATGCAAGAAAAGGAATAATTCTAAATAATTTTCTTGGTTAATCAATTAAAAGATTCATCGTGACCACTAATGGTAATCCACGCAAAGAAATCTAACACAATCAACCGCCGGCCAACATTACCCTATACTTTTTTTGTTTCTCTCATCTTTAGTCAACCATATAGAGATACTTTGTGTTTGAGGCTTCATTAAATCTTCACACTTTTATTTTGCTTATTATGAGAGCATTATTGTGTTCACCAACGCTAAGAACTTTTCTTTTCTTTTCCAATTTTTAAATCCTTCTCGATAAATGAATCTCCACCTCCTTGATTTATAGAACTTGTTCTTGAGGCTTAAATAAATAATATAAACAATATAACATCTTTCTCAGATGCTATATTCTAACCAATATGGATATTCCTCAAACCACTTTGAATTAAATCATAATATTTATCATTATTTGAGAAAATTATGACTTTTGGGTTGATGCCCTTTTACCAAATATGCTCTAATATTATATCCGCCATTAACATCATAACTCCAAATCGGACGCGGATCATATCGATATCAAGATCAACTCGTTCTTTCTTTCTTTAAATAACGATCCATTTAGAAAATCCTAAATATGATAGTAGAACAAATAAAAATAAATCAATAAATAATGACACACTTTCAACATTTTCAAAACAAATTCATAATATCTCAAAAATAATGACACCTTCTTTTTAAAATAAAATTAAACCAATATTTAAAAAAAGACACCTTCCCTTTTAAAATAAAATTAAACCAATAATATCTTAAAAAAAGGCACACCTTCGGCCTGTTTAAAATTAAAAATGCTATTCACATACCTTAATTGATTGAGAAAAATGTTACACTAAAAAATATTATTGAATAGCCTAATCTTTCAAAATCATATGCATAAAGCATATAATTAATGATTACTACATGTGATAATAAAGAAGTAAATGATTTATAAGTAAGGATTTTCTGTTTTTTATCCATTGAGGCCAAGGACATGCTTACAGATATATTTTTTGTAGTCTTTCTTTCTAATTAATTTATATGGAGGACAAATGTTCTTGTAATATCTAACAATGATATAGCTATCAAACGAAAATATGATTGCATGCTTGCTAACAAGATTTGTTTTTGTTCTAGAAATGACAAAATGTAGTACAGCATAGCTACTGCTTTGTTCATTTTCCAGGTAAATTATTCAGTTTTATCCATATATCAATCTAATATTTGAAGTTAAAATAATTCTATGGAGACCAAGCAACTTCAATACGACGAAGAAGAAAACCAAAAGAAAGAGCTGGCCTTCCTCAATCATCTTGTCTTATTTTTTTTCCATTAGCAGGACTTCTTCAATGTTATAGAGTCAACTGCACACTCACTTTAATAATTTAAACAAATATACTTAATCAAAGAGCCTATCTTCAAATTAATAAGCATTAGAAGAAGAACAGATGGCAGCAGAACTGATTTGCAGAAGGTAAAATAAACAAGAAGAAATGAACAATAAGACCAAGAATAGCCCTCCAAAGGATAAGCTTGCAGAGCTTTAATTTACTGTAAAATGAGCATCAAACCAATGCAACGTAGCTATCAGATACTCAAAATAATACCATTTGGTAGCTATATAGCTTGTGTTGGACAAATACATCACGTCGGGTGATCTCATTAGCTGGGCTTAGCAGGATTTTAAGTATTTGTTGACATTTTTGTACAGAAAACTTGAAGGGTTTAATATTGAATAGAATTTACTTTTCTAAAAAAAATGACACCAGTCAAACCTGCATGATATTCCAAGCGACCAAACCCAAGGTAAGGATCCGAGACAACCTTGGCTCAATATTCAGGAGTTTGAGTCAAAAAAAACTTCTCAATTCACAAACAAAATAATCAAGATGGAAACTAGAAATTAATAAATCTGGCACCTCACGTCCAAAGTCAAACTAAAATAAACTAACAAAATAAATTCGAAAATTAAGGTTCTATCCTTTTTTTGTTGAGAAAATGCCTAAAATTCTTTTCATTCAAAGGAGATTATGAAATAACCACACAAATAACTAAAAATAAAATAAAATTTGCACTCAAAACAAAGAGAAAACTCGTTTTCCACAAACTAAGAGTTCCGGAATAAAAACCAACTTAAATAGAAGGAATCTGTAAGTTGACTGGGTGGAAGTGGACCGGTCCACGGATCGGACGGCCGACGATCGAAAATGAGGAAGAATATCCGCCTCCGAGGGTGGGCAAAGAAAAGGAGAGAGGAGATCGGATAGGCTTCAGATTTTGAGGAGGTGAATTTTGCTCGAGGGTTTTTTTTTGGGGAGGAGAGTTTAAAGCAAATATACTGTGTCTATATCATCATAATATATATATATATATATATATATATATATATATATATATATATATATATATATATATATATTATATAGTGCAATTCACCCTTGGGTAAGGGCAGTCTGCTCAAAAAAAATATAATAGACGACGTAATGTATATATTATCAGTATACATGAGCTACATCCCACTCAACACATAATAATCTCTATTGGATGGTGAGTATGCAAATAAGAAAATAGAGGGAACAAGAAGATAAATGAGAAGAGAGCGAGAGATAAAGTAATTAGAGAGAGTTTGCAAGCCCCCTCTCCTATAAAATTTTCTCCTTTTATTGTATGATTGTTTGATAAATTTGAGGCTAGGGGTGTTAAGTGAGTCGAGCTAGCTCTGGGGTTTGTTTGATCTCGGCTTGATAAATGGACCTTAAGTAAGCTCAAGCGAACCCCAACTCAATTTATTAGCTATACGCAGACTCGTTTAATATATATTAATATAAAATATACTTTAAATATATTAAAGTTTAATAATTTAAGCATATAATTATTAAAAATATATAAAAATTATATCTCATTCTTTTATATTAATGAATTTAGCATTATTTTACTTCAATTTTTTTAAATTTTTATCTTTTTTATCATATAATCATTTTATCTCTTTCATGATAAATGAGGTAGCTTAAGATTGCTCAATCTCATAAAATAAAGCTCAAGTTCAAGCTCCAACTTGAATCATTAATCAAACTCAAGCTCCTACCAAGAATAACTCTAGCTTGTTTATAACCCAATATAAGTTAATTGTCTTCTTTGATCGTTCAACTTTTTGAACTCATTGAAAGAGTTTGTCATCATTCTTTCTAATAAAACCTTTTTACACACTACACTAAAGTATCTCCCTTATGCACTAAAAATGAGATCTCAACTCAAATTTATTATAAAATTTATGTTGTTGATATACACCACAAGTCTTAGGGCTTATGGAGCACTAAGCCTAAGATGAGTTGTTTAATCTTATAAGCCCCTTGAGTTTCTTCACATTATTTTCATTTTCAATGAAAAAAAATCATTTAGGGCTTAATAAATTCTAAATGGCACACAAAAATGATCTATAAATTATATGAATTAGAATGAAAAATGATCCATCGTCGATCACCGCAGCCGATCCTCGACGGCCATCTTCGCCGGTCACCATCCCGATGACCTTCATCGTCAGTCTCGCTGTCACCATTACTATATGGATGTTGTTGCCTGATTTTGGAATTCCCATTGTCAGCTCTTCTTATATACAATTTTGTAATCCCTTATCGGGAAAACTTGACTCAAAATAAATACATAGTGGAGGATTTCTGCTAGATCCCGATTTTTCCTCTTTCGAGATTTTTCAAAAAATTCTAGAGTTTTCTTGTTTCACTCTTTAAATCTAGTGTCTTTGGATTTCAAAACAAGATAAACTTTCAGCAAACTAGTTTTCTAGACGCAATATATATATATATATATAATTTTAAAACTTCATTAACATAAAAATATTTTATAAAAAAAAAGCTCATAATTTTTTTTTTCAAATTTATGTGATTTATTATGTCTTCAAATCTTTAAAAAATAGTCGAATGTGATACCTTACTCACACGTCAACATGAAAATGATAGTACCACCTCATATAAACTTAGGCCTACATATTTATTGTGATGAATGTGGATTAGATAGCCGTCATTAGAAGCCTTAATGGTTATTGAGCCTTCTCCAATTACCATAATTAAAAACAAGATTTTAAAATTATTTTCTTAATTATATAAATTTTTTATTTAGATAGTTTCATCTGTTTTGAAAAATTCAATTTTGATTTTAATTTTATTTACATATTTGTTACAAGATTTTTTTAAAAAAAATATTTTGTGATATAAAATAAGAAAGAATTATCTATGGTGGATCTAAAGTTCAAGTATTTTTAGAAAATAATGATAATAAATAGAATTATCTATTTGATTCAAATTATGATACATGAAAATTGAAATTATTTTGAATCATTTAAATTGAATTGAATGTTTAGGAAAATAAAACGAAATTTCGCATTTACAATAATTAGAGAAAATCAGAATCTGCTTAATAGCTATTTTGTTTGTTTAGCAAATCCACTATCTTAGGAAGGAAGTATTTTGAGTGAAAAGTAAAATAAATACAGGAGTTTTAATTTTTTTGTGTTTGGCACGATACAAAATAAAATTTCAAATTAAATATAATATATTTAGAATATATTACAAAGATCATTTTTGATATATTTAAAATTCATTAGATTTAATTTCAAATATAATCGACAAGATAAATCGCTTTGATTCCGTCGCGTCGTTCCGCCATCGTCAGCCGACCACCACCGCCTTCTACCGCTTCTCGCCACCGCCAATCGCCAATCGTAGGTCGCCACCACCGATGATTAAAAATACATCCTTAAAATTTTTATTTGAAAATTAAAATAATATGATAGATTACTATACTCTGAAATTATATGATAATATTGAATTTTTTGTTTAATCTCATTTTAAAATAATTGAGTATGGTAAACTATCATATTATTTTATTTTCAAATAAAAAGTTTAAAAAATGATAAAATGGAACATAATTTTTTTTAGGTTTAAAATAATATATTCATAAGAATTTCACACCTGTTTTTGTTTTATGCTAAAACAAGAATAAAGCGAAAACAAAATATACTAAAAATAAAAATAGAAAAGAAAATATTTAAAGTGATCCTAAATAGCCGCTAAGGTGTATTTTGAGATTAATTTTGTTTTGTACTTTTTATTTTGATTTTTATGCTATTTTTAAACTATATTTATTTGATGTAATTTTATTATTTAAAAAATAATAATAATATGTTTGAAAATACTTAAAATAGTTTTTAGAAGTTTAAATATTTTTTAAAATAATAATAACTATCAAAAATACTTTATTTAATATATATATATATATATATATATATATATATATAAATTGATCCCAAAAACCTCTAAACTATTGGATAACGTTCTGAATATTTTTGTTGCAAGATAAAGAAAGTAAAAAAATGGTCTCTCCAAATAGAATTTATACAATTTTAGTGTTTTTTTAAAATTTTACTAAAAAGGCTTTCTTTTGAAAAATAAAATACAAAAGTAGCTAAAAAATTAATTCTAAAAAAAATACCACAATTAATTCGCCTTGGGATTTATATTGAATGATTTTTCTAACAACATAAGTAAATAAAATCATCACTTATAATCAGTTCACCATCATAATATAAAAACTATATAAACAGACTCATTTTTAACTTAGAATATCACAACACAGACAATCCCTTATCTCACCTAAATAAAGAATAAAGTCAATTTATTTTCAGATAACAACAAATGGAACAACAATTTAAATTAACTTTGTACATCTAATCACTTACCAATCACGAATAACATTAACGGTAGAAATGAAGGTGGCAAAAAATATCTCAAAAAATAAATAGATCCACTATAAACTTTAGAAAAATATCTAAATACACTTCCCAGACGATCCTAAACACACATCTACTTTAAAAGATATATTTGTGCTCAAAAATCCCAAATGTAGCTTCTAAGCTTACAACTAGCATTAAACTTACTAATCACACATTTAAACTAACAATTTATACTTAAACATTCAACAATCACAAATTATAATCATTTAAAAATTTAGGGTTAAAAAAATACCTAAAAAAATAAATGAAACAACTCTAAATCCTACAAAAATAACTTAAACAAACATCACACATAAACTAAAACATACATTCATATAAATTCACTAATTACACATATAAACTAATAAAACACATCTAATCACTTAACAATCACCATTAAAATGAACTTCAAACTTTAAGATTGCAAAATACCACATAAACCCTAGATTGGACAGCAACAACGGCGGCATCGGCAAAGGTCTCAGATTGGGAGAAAAATGGGAATAGGGTTGGAACGGGAGGGAAAACGATCGAGGCTATTAGCGTGTGATTTAGAGTAGAGCGATTTGCCCTATAACCTGCGATTGGTGATCGATGTGACGGATCCGGATTCGGTCGTCGTTCGCTATTGCGCTCGTTTGACGCGTGAGCCTATTTTTAAAATTTTTTATACCTAATTACATAATTACGATTTTAATTGAGCCTGTTTTAAAATTTTAGCCAAAAAATCAGATACCTCCTGCCCAGCTTTAACACATACAACAAATTTTTGACTCAGTTACAGCGCAGTCAGCCAAAAGTCTCAGTCCTAGCAAGTCAGCACCTCTTATAAAAATTATTATCTTCGATCGGGCTCAAGAAAAGATAAAGATCGTAATCTATTCAGAATACTTCAAAAATATAAGCTCAATCATTTGATGCTTATCATGTCCGTCGTCACCTGGTGCTTATCATAATTGCATAAAATGCCTTATATGATCATATAACTGACAACATAACTTGGAGAGTTAGCTATCCAAACTATCATCTTTGTATGAATATAATTCATGTAATCGATCAAGTAATGCCTAGAGATCAGTCTAAACTTTTAAATAAAAAAAGACCTCACGAGCTAAAGAACTTTTGATAAAAAAACTGAGAGAACTTATGGGAATATAAAGACTTACATTTTCTTTCTTTCTATGCTCATTTCTTCTCTATATGTCCCATTTCCTTCTTCTTTAAACTCCTTACTAGTGGTGTGAATTCCAGATTGATATGACCCTAAAAAACCTATTAGTTGAAGCACGAATCTTGATATCGAAAGCAATCTGATTCTAAATCAAGACTAACTGAGATCAAGCGTTTATTATCAATCGACTCTTAAACATGGTGTGTTTATAATAAAATCGTGTCTTGACGGGATCTAACAAGGATCTCATAATTCGACTTCATTTGAGCATTCAAATACTTAAAATACATCATATTGATCAAAGGAATCATTTTGGATGAAGTGGAGTGGTTTTGGTTTTGCGTGTATTTTACAGATGCAACTCCACCTTAAATATATTCCTCATTTGAGGGGAAAAGTGAGTGGAGAGAGCTCTAAAATCCTCCAGCATGTCGATCGCGGTCGCTCGGCGGACCACTCGTTGGTTACCAACCGCGGCCGCCGTGCATGCCGCCGATCCTTGATATTGTCAATCTCGTCATCGGTCACACAATACTGCCCGCGCCTGGTCGCGGTCATCATTGTCAAACATCGTGGCCGTCATCATCCACCACCATTCGCTCGATTGATCATGATCCCGATCATCTTACGGTCCATCCGACGACCTTCATCGTTAGTCCCGCTGTTCACCAACTATATTGATGTTGCGATTTTGAATTATTGTTCTTTATATACAATTTTGTAATCTTATGGAAAATTTGTCTAAAATAAATGTAGTAGAAGATTTCTAGTAAAGTGGTTTTCTCTCTCTCTTTTGAGGTTTTTTAAAAATTCTGGTTTTGTTCACTTTTTTAAATATGTATATGATTTTTTTTAAAGACTAAGATGTAAACTTTAACTCTATCGCAATTAATTTTTTTGTGCATATATATATATATATATATATATATATATATATATATATATATATATATATATATATATATATATATATATATATATATATATATATAATTTTAAAACTGTTATTAACATAAAAGATTTTATTAAAAAAAAAATCTCATAATTTTTTTTTCAAATTTATGTGATTTACTATGTCTTCAAACCTTTAAAAAATAGTCTAATGTGATACCTTTCTCACACGTCAACATGAAAATGATTTGTACCACCTCATATAAACTTAGGCCTACATATTTATTGTGATGAATGTGGATTACATAGCCGTCATTAGAAGCCTTAATGGTTATTGGGCCTTTTCCAATTACCAGAATTATTCTAATTTGATTTATATTTAGATAGTTTCATGAAAATTCAAATTATTTTAATCATTTAAATTAATATATTTTGATATGAAATTTAAATTGAATTTGAATGTTTAGAAAATAAAGAAATTTTGCATTTACAATATTAGTGACAGAATCTGCTTAATATTTTTTGTTTGTTTATCATTTAAATTGAATTGAATGTTTGGAAGAAATTTTGATTTACAAAAGTAAAATAAATGCAATTTTAATTTTCTTGTTTGGAAATGAGCAAATAAAATTTCAAATTAAATGTAATATATTTAGAATATATTATAAAGATCATTTTTGATATATTTAGAATTCGATTTGGGTGAATTTAAAATCTGATTAAATATATATTAGATTCCGTCTTTCGTTTCTTTGCCATCACCATTACCCCATTTTCTACTCCACCACCTGACGTCGCCACAGCGGATGATGAAAAATACATCCTTAAAATTTTTATTTGAAAATTAAAATAATATGATAGATTACTATACTCTGAAATTATATGATAATATTGAATTTTTTGTTTAATCTCATTTTAAAATAATTGAGTATAGTAATCTATCATATTATTTTATTTTCAAATATAAAATATAAATGATAAATATATATATATATATATATATATATATATAGGTTTAAAATAATATATTCATAAGAATTTCACACCTGTTTTGTTTTATGCTAAAACAAGAATAAAGCGAAAACAGAATATACTAAAAATAAAAATAGAAAATAAAAAATATAAAGTGATCCTAAATAGCCGCTAAGGTGTAGTTTGAGATTAATTTTGTTTTGTACTTTTTATTTTATTTTTATGCTATTTTTAAAATATATTTATTTGATGTAATTTTTATTATTTTTAAATATAAATAATAATATTTTTGAAAATACTTAAAATAGTTTTTAGATGTTTAACTATTTTTTAAAATAATAATAACTATCAAAAATACTTTATTTAAAATAAATATATATATATAAAAAAAATTGATCCCAAAAACCTCTAAACTATTGGATAACGTCCTGAATATTTTTGTTGCAAAAGTAAAAAGATGGTCTCTCCTAATGGAATTTATACAATTTTAGTGTTTTTTTTTAAATGTTACTAAAAAGGCTTTCTTTTGAAAAATAAAATACAAAAGTAGCTAAAAAAAGTAATTCTAAAAAAAATACCACAACACAATTAATTCGCCTTGGGATTTATATTGAATGATTTTTCTAAAAATATAAGTAGGAATAAAATCTTCACTTACAATCAGTTCACCATCATAATATAGAACTATATGAACATATCTAGACTCATTTTTAACTAAGAATATCACAACACAAATAGTCCCTTATCTTACCTAAACAAAAAATAAATTCAATTTATTTTCATATAACGGCAAATGGATCTATAATTTAAACTAACTATGTACACCTCTAATCACTTACCAATCACCAATAACATTAATTGTAGAAATGAAGGTGGCAAAAAATACCTCAAAAAATAAATAGATCCACTATAAACTTTAGAAAAATATTTAAATACACTTTTGAGACGATCCTAAACACAGATCCACTTTAAAAGATATATTTGTACTCAAAAATCCCAAACGTAGCTTCTAAGCTTACAACTAGCATTAAACCTACAAATCACATAGTTAAACTAACAATTTATACTTAAACATTCACAAATAACAATCATTTAAAAATTTAGGGTTCAAAAAAATACCTTAAAAAATAAATGAAAGAACTCTAAATCCTAAAAATATAACTTAAACAAATATCACACATAAACTAAAACATATATTCATGTTTAAATATTTATTGCAAACATAGCATACAACCTTAGAGATCTAGCATATAAATTTACTAATCACATATATAAACTAATAAAACACTTCTAATCACTTAACAATTACCATTAAAATGAACTTCAAACTTTAAGGTTGCAAAAATATCTCAAAAACTCTAGATTGGATAGCAACAACGGCGAGAGCGGTGGCATCGATGGCAACGACAAAGGTCTGGGATTGGGAGAAAAATGGGAATGGGGTCGGAACGGGAGGGAAAACGAACGCTCCCAATCGCAGCTTTCAACGTGTGATTTAGAGTAGCGTCAGTCGCCCGTACAACTGACGATTGACGTTGACGAGGATGTCATGTGTAGCTTGTTGGCGTTGAACGTTACCTACTTTTTTTTTGCTAATTACATAATTAAGATTTTAATTAAGCCTATTTTAAAAATTTAATCAAAAAATTAGAAAAAAATTTTAAAATAGGCACAATGTTAATCTTAATTATGCATTTAGGCATGAAAATTTTTTTTTTTAAGAAAGAAAATAGGCATAGTCGTCCGTTCCACGTCGGCGCCAGTCGTCCATCGCGGAATTAATTTTATTTTATTTCGTGATTTTAGCAATCACGCGGAGAGGAAGAGGGGGAGAGAGAGAGAGAGAGCATGGTGAGAGGGAGAGAGAGATAGAGGTTTTATTATTATTTTTAATTAATATATATTTAAAATATTTAAAATATATAATTTAAAATATTTTTTATAAAATATTTAATAACTAAATATTTATATATTTACTTATTTATTTATTTATATATATATAATTAAATATATAATTTAAAAATATTTTTAATTATATATATAAATTTAGAAATTTATTTAATAATTTTTTTAATTAATATAATTATTTAAAATATATAATTTTATTAATTTTTGTTAATATATAATTTAAAAATATTTAAATATATAAATAACTAATTTTTAATATATATATATATAATTAAAATATTTTATAAAAATTATTTTAAAATTATATATTTTAAATATTTTAAATTATTTATATAACTTAAAAATATTTATATAATTTAAATATATAAATAACTAAATAAATTTATAAATATATATAACTACTTTATTTATAAAATTTATAAAATATTTATATAATTTATTGGCTTTTATATAATAAATAAATAAATATATAAATAACTAAATATTTTATAAATATATAAATAACTAAGTATTTATATAATTTAAATTTATTTATTTAACTAATTATATATTTTAAATAAATAAATAATTTTAAATAAATAAATAACTAATTAAATAAATATATATATATAAATAACTAATTATTTATTTATATATTTTAAATATTTTTAAATTATTTATATAACTTAAAAATATTTATATAATTTAAATATATAAATAACTATATATATATATATATATATATATAATTACTTTATTTATATAATTTATAAAATATTTATATAATTTATTTCTTTCTTTATTTATTTATTAAAAATTATTTATTTTATATTTTAAATATTTTCAAATTATATTAACAAAAAAAATTAATAAAAATTATATATTTTAAATAATTATATTAATTAATAAAAAAGTATTAAATAAATTTCTATTTATATATATAATTAAAAATATTTTAAATTATATATTTAATTATATATATATATAAATAACTAAATATATAAATATTTAGTTATTAAATATTTTATAAAAAATATTTTTAGATTATATATTTTAAATATTTTAAATAATTATATTAATTAAAAAAAATAATAAAATATCTATCTCTCTCTCTCTCTCCCTCTCCGTGTGATTGCTAAAATCACGAAAAAATAATAATAATTTCGAAACAGTCATCTGTCAAACGGATGACTATGATTATTTTCTTAAAAAAAATTTTTTGATATCTAAACACATAATTAAGATTAATATTGTGTCTATTTTAAAAATTTTCCTAAAAAATTAGATAGCTCCTGCTCAGCTGTAATACATATAATAAATTTTTGACTCAGTTACAGCGCAGTCAACCAAAAGTCTCAGTCCTAGCAAGTCAGCACCTCTTATAATTACACCAACTTTATACCAAATTCAAGATAAAAAATATTATCTTCGATCAGGCTCAAGATAAAGATAAAGATCGTAATCTATTCAGAATACTTCAAAAATATAAGCTAACATAACTTGGAGAGTTTTTTTTTTTAGAAAGGTATTCACTCAACATCCTATATTTCTTATGGGTGAGATATCATTATATAATTCTTGGCAAGCATTCATCACCTACATTTAACGGTCCCTTTGATTTAAGTCCAGGAGAATCGAATCCGGTTTTCGGCTCTCACCAACAAGAGCTAAGAGACGGTGGGTAACTTGGAGAGTTAGCTATCCAAACTACCATCTTTGTACGGATATAATTCATTTAATCGATCAAGTAATTCCTAGAGATCGGTCTAAACTTTTAAATAGAAAAAGACCTCACGAGCTAAAGAACTTTTGATAAAAAAACTGAGAGAACTTGTGGGAATATAAAGACTTACATTTTCTTTCTTTCTATGCTCATTTCTTCTTTATATGTCCCATTTCTTTTTCTTTAAACTCCTTACTAGGTGGTGTGAATTCCAGACAATTCAGAGTCCTATAATATATATATATATAAAATTTTAAAACTGTTATTAAAAGATTTTATTAAAAAAAAATCTCATAGATTTTTTTTCAAATTTATGTGATTTACTATGTCTTCAAACCTTTAAAAAAATAGTCTAATGTGATACCTTTCTCACACGTCAACATGAAAATGATTTGTACCACCTCATATAAACTTAGGCCTACATATTTATTGTGATGAATGTGGATTACATAGCCTTCATTAGAAGCCTTAATGGTTATTGGGCCTTTTCCAATTACCATAATTAAAAAAACAATATTTTTAAATTATTTTCTTAATTATATAAATTTTATATTTAGATAGTTTCACCTGTTTCAAAAATTCAATTTTGATTTTAATTTTAAGTACATATTTGTTACAGGATTTTTTAAAAATATATTTGTGATATAAAATAAGAAAGAATTATCTATGGTAGATCTAAAGTTCAAATATTTTTAGATAATAAAGAGGATTATCTATTTGATTCAAGTTATGATACATGAAAATTGAAATTATTTTGAATGATTTAAATTGAATTGAATGTTTAGGAAAATAAAAAGAAATTTAGCATTTACAATAATTGGAGAAAATCAGAATATGCTTAATGGCGATTTTGTTTGTTTAGCAAATCCACTAAGGGGCTATTTGGAAGAAAGTATTTGGAGTGTAAAGTAAAGTAAATACAGGAGTTTTAACTTTCTTTGTGTTTGACACGATGCAAAATAAAATTTCAAATTAAATGTAATGTAATTAGAATACATTATAAAGATTGTTTTTGGTGTATTTAAAATTCACCTTTATTTGAAAATAAAGCCACAGAATTGTTTCGACATCACCAGCCGCCGTCATAAGCCACCCACCATGCCATTATTATTGCCTTGCCGACTCCATCGCCGTACCACCACCACTTTCGATCGCCTCATGGCCACCTCTTCAGCCATTGCCATTTAACATGCCGTACATGTCAGGCCCATAATCTCAAAAAAAATATTTACATTTATATTTATTTTACTAAATAAAAAAATGAAATTAATGTATTTGTAGAGTTTTTAACTAAATAAATTAAAGTAGCTCAAATATATTATATTATTTTTATATTTTATTTATTTTATACTGTATTCTTTTTTCCAGACAATCAAAAAAATCTCTAACATAGTTTCTATTTACTTCTTGAGCCATATTCTCCATTAATCAAAAGTTAAGTTGGAATCAATTTTTGTTTCATATCTTTCCCTTCATTCTCCTATCTTTCTCTTCATTCTCCATACATGCGTGATCGAGGAGTTAGGTTTTGTGAAGTCCGTCATGCACCTTGCCATCAGACTTCTCGTGGAGAATGCCCTCATGGGGTTTATAAATCTTCAAGAACTCAGAGTCTCAAATCTCTCTGAGCTATACGTCGTATTCATTGTAGATTATCTGAAATTATACGATAATATTGAATTTTTTGTTTGATCTCATTTTAAAATAATTGAGTATAGTAATCTATCATATTATTTCAACTTTCAAATAAAATTTTTAAAAAATGATAAAATAAAACATATTTTTTATCTTTTAGGTTTAAAATAATGTATTCATTAGAATTTCACACATGTTTTTGTTTTATGCTAAAACAAGAATAAAGTGAAACAAAATATACTAAAAATAAAAATAGAAACAAAAAATAGAAAGTTGTTGCGTGCTAGAAACCCAATTGCGATTAAATAAAATATTACATCTACCTCTTGGAAATCTAAAGACAATACAGATATTGAAGAGATGAGAACCCACGATTTTACGTTAATAAATCCAAAAAAGAGAAAATCATGTGCAAGTAAAAATGTTCACTATATATCTATTTTGAAATACAAAAGTTTAAGTTTTCAATATTTTATAATGTGAGACACCATACAAATCTTGAGATTTATCAGTGACGATGACATTAATGAATGATGTAATATCTCGAAAGATAGAAATCACCACCCTATAATGGATCTAATCACCTAATAAGAACTCATAAAACATGATGGTTCTTCGAATGTACCAGAGATCTTTCTCCAATTTTATATGAAAAAGTAAAGTAGAGTTTATTTTAAGCCGAATTCATTAAGTTTCCTATAGAGGCAAGCCCCCATAGTTAATTATATCATAAGGAATGAGAATTTCTTAAGAATACTCTCGATTAAAGTAGATAATGAGGGTCTCCAAAGATTTCAAGGTTAAGACTATAAAAGGATTTGCTGTTTTAGAAAATAAAATGTGATATATCAATGAGAAGACTTATTATGTGGAGATGAGTAGAATGCTTTCATGGAAAGCTTAAAGCATTACAATTTATCCTATGGTTGGACTTTATAATTTTGAAGTTGAAGAGAGTTAATTATTCGAGTTCACATTTTATCATAACATAAGATTTTGAAAATACCTAAGAGGTGATGATTTATGCTTGTAGATCGAAGAAAATAACTACCTCAGATCCTAAATCTAGGGAGCTTTGGCGAAGGCCAAAACACGACCTAAATCTAAGGCAAAAATGAGTATATGATTTACCTCCACAAGAGAGAATAAATCACTTCGGACTTATAACGATTGTGACGTAACTCCTCCTACGCTTTAAATCCATGTAGGCAAGTCTTATGCTTTGCAAGATGGCTAAACTATTATTTATTTAGAGATGAAACTAAGTCCTTAAACTCACTCTCTAAGAGACTAGAGCTTGAGAGGTATGAATTCATGACTTAATTTAATGCAAATTTTATCAAATTTATTTGATTCTTTTGGACTCTTTGTTTTGACACAGGCTATGAAATTTTGCATGCCTAAATGCATGAGAATTTGATTATGGGCTAAATCAAGAGAGAAATAGGTGTTCTTCCATCAAAAGGCTCTTACAGGTTAAGCCTTCATTCTCTAGCACAGATGGAAGCTCCTCTTAATAAGAGTGAAAGAATATGACATGATGTTATACATACAATCACCCGGGGTTGCTAAAAATTTTATTATCTTGGTTTAATTCTAGGCTTTTATGTGAGATTATGAGTTATTTTAAAATTTTAATTATGAGTTATTAATGGGGTAGAAAAATTAATTTCATCAAGAGAAGCATCAGCCACACATTTCAAACATCAAACATGAATTTATTTGTAGTATTTAACTCACCTATTCTACATCCTAACTCTAAAGAATCTAACCAAGGACCTTAAGTATCTTAATTAGCCCATTTAAATTTGTGTAATTGATTTGATTTGATTTGATTTAGAATTTAGAATTTGAGTTTGTTTGAGTATTTGATTGATTGATTTTGGATTAGATGTTTTGGTTTAATTACATCTTGATAATTTGATATCCTTAATATCTAATGAAGTTTAAGTTTGTTTAAATTCATGTGTTTTTGATTAAATAATTTTAAATTAGATATTTTAGTTTAATTAAATCTTGATAATTCAATATCATTGATCTCTAATGAAGTTTAAGTTTGTTTAAATTCATGTGTTTTTGATTGATTAATTTTAAACTAGATGTTTTGGTTTAATTAAATCTTGATACTTCAATATCCTTTTAAATTACATTTATTTGTAGTTTGATTGGATTAGATTAATTTAGATTTTATTTTGATTTTAATTGAGTTTGATTCTTTGTAATTAGGATTTTATTTTTAATCTCATCTATTTATCATGTTTATCGAAATTTGGTTTGTATTTTGATTTTGTACATTGGATTGTTAGTTTATTATTATTTTTTTAAGTTGGTTGAATGAGATTTGATTTGATTACATATTAAATTGATGAGAGTCTTTCTTAATTTAATTTAATTTGGTTTAATTTGATTTGATTAGATTTATTAGTCTATGGGTTTGCTTAGGTTCAATGTGATTATCTAATTAGTTTAATTAAGAAGTATATTTATATTAATTATAAATATTTGTTTAATTTTAATTTGATTTCATATTTGTTTAGGTTAATGATGTAATTAATGATTTAATAATTATGGTTTAATTTAGGTTTAGATTAATAATTAACTACATAAGTTTAAGTTAATATGATTAATTTGATTGACTTAATTAGCTTATTTAAGATGTGTGATCAAATTAATTAGTAGATTAATTAAGTGTTTGATTTGAATTTAATTTAAAAAGTTAATTTGGTTCACTAAGATGATAGATTAATTCATTAAGTTTGCATTAATTAGGTATTTATTCAATTGGATTAGCTTAAGGGTAATTAGTTTAATTAAGAAGTATGTTTAAGTTAATTATTAAATTAAATGAAGATTTTAATTTAGATTAATGATATAATTAATGACTTAATGATTTATGTTTAATTTAAGATTTGATTGATATTTAATTGCATTTATGTTTGATTAAGCTTAGGTTTAATACAATTAATTTGTTAACTTAATTAGTTTACTTGAGGGGTGTGATTAATTATTAAATTTGATTAGGGGTTTGATTTATGCTTGATTTAAGAGTTAGCTTTAATGTAATTTATTTAAATTAATTTGATTCATTAAGATGGTGGATTAATTCATTAAGTTTGCATTAATTAGATATTTAATTAATTAAGTTTGATTAAGGGTAAATAGATTTTTAAATCATTTGATTAATTAAATGTTTGTTTAATTAGAGATTAATGACTTAATTTCACACATATGAGTGATTTGATAGTTTTAGTTAAGCATTTACCTAAACTTTGTTGCTTAAGGGATTATCATTGTTATTATCATTTGATTAGATTAAGTGATTAAATTATTTATTTTTATTTCACTTAAACTTGATTGTTCATAATCATAGTTAGGTTTGGTTTTCTTCATTTATTAAGTTTATTAGGTTTCATTCATGTTTGATTTACTTGTTAGGTTTATGTATTAATGGCTAATTAATCATCTTATTCCAAATGGATTGATTTTAAAATGTGATTTAATCATATCTTAATTAAGTTTACTTTAGCTTTATTTGGTTTAATTTGATTAATATTAAATGATTATGTTGAATTGGTTTATTAATCAATTTAATTTTTAGTTTATTTAATGATTAATTAGTTTTAGTTTATTTATATTTATTAAAGAGTTTCATATGATTAAGATTCCATGCTTAGTGTAGGTTTAGTTATATTAGTTTTACCCATGTTAAAGTTTTCTTGATTTGTTTAATTTTAAGTTTGATTTAAGATTTAATCATTTAATTGAGTTTTATTAATTTAAATAGGTTTAATCATATTTAATTTAATTGCCTTTGAGGATGATATTTTTTCTGATTTGAGGTTTGATTAATGATTGCTTAAGTGTTATTTCATTTGTCATTTTGACTTGATATTTAAATTATTTTTTGATTATATTTTAATTAATTCCTTAATTAATTCCTTAAACTAAAATTTTAATTAATTCCTTAATTAATTAAACTTTAATCTTAAGTGTTTGTTTGGGGTTCATTAGGATTCAAAAAATCACATTATGTCCTTAAGAGTCCTAGATATCAACTAAAGTGATTTAAGTCATTTTGAAGATTTTTGTAAGTTTCTGGATTTTTTATTTGATTTATTTTATTAAAATATACAATCTCAACTTCAAAATTTAATTTCTCATAATCCGGAAGTCTTTTTATTTCAGATTTTTATGGTATGTGTGTTTTAACTTTAATTTCAATCCCTGAAAATTTCAACTCAATTAGACTTATATTCATAGAGTAATTAATGAAACTTTATTTTTACTAAAACCTAAATGAAGCTCAAATCATTCAGTGAAATTTAGAGATTTTGGGTTTGTTGGATTCATCTCGAAAAGAAGAATCCAACGAGCCATTGTTTTGCAATTTTTGGTTCGGTATTTTATTTTTTATAAATTTTTGAAGTTTCAGGTAATTTAAGTAATTTTTTTAAAATAAAAAAATCCGATTTTTCCACATTGCACAGTCAGCACCGCACGCGGCGCTGATGTGGCAACACAACACCATGTGGCGCCACGCTATTGGATGCACGGTGCCGCATGGGATGCATGTGCCACGCAATGCCGCGTTAGCCGATAAGCGGGAATCCGAGTCAGCAAGGTTAACCAAGATGTGCGGTTTGACCCGGATCGTCCGATCGCAGATCGGATGGTCCATATCGACATCGGCTGACGTCATCGACGTCCGATATGAGTCATTCGATCTCACAAATCGTGGGATCGGATGGTCCAACATAAATTAAGTGATCTGCGCATCCGAAGCAATTGACTATCCGGCATGAATACTAAAATTAGGGGTATTTTGAGAAAAAAATGAAAAATTCTAAGTGAACCTTGTCCAAATGGACTCGTTTTTGTGTCGATTCACACTGAGAATTTTATATTTTCTAATTGGGATGATATAAAATATAATATGCAGGATAATTTAGAATAAAATCTTAAAATTGCACAAACAATCATCACAAATGAAGGATCCTAAGGCCTGCTATGACTTTTGAAAGTTCCCTCACCAGGGATGATTTACAGTGGCGGTGATGACCCGAGCAGGCTATTGAGCAAAGGAAGAGGCCTTGAAATGAGCTTGGATCTTCGCCATCACGTCGAAATAAAGTATTTTTTAGTGTTTGCCATTTCCTAGCTGGAATCCACTCAGTTTTGATATTTTTGGCTCAAGATAGGTGGGGAAGTGGTGTGTGGTTGCTTTGGGGAGCTCTTGGGGGCTGAATAATGGTAGGAGAAAGAGGAATGAAGCCTCATTTTCCCTCCTTTATAGTGGCCAAAAATCCATTCTTTTTTGAATTTTTTGGCTCCAAAGTGTTATCATCTTGCTTGGAGTGGTTGGGATGAATGATGGATTGATTGAGGACTTTTAATTTTTGCTTCAAAGTCCTCTCTTGCTATCATATGATCAACTCCATTGAATGAAAATGTTGGGGAGGAGTTAAATGCATGTGATGGGGAGAATTAAATGAGGTTGCGTGGAATCCTATATGGGGGAGGATCCATTAGAGATTTAATTGGGTTGGGTTAATTTTGGACTGATCCCAAATGAGTTTGAGTCAGGTTTGATCATCCCCCAATGGGTCATGGCTTAGTTTCAAAGGATTTGGCTCAATTTGGTTCATGTGGGTCATATTGGGTCATATCGGGTTAGGTTGATCAATTGGTCAAATTGGGTCAAACTAAGACTTAGGTTGGGTTTAAATAATAATTAGAAGAGTTTTGATATAATTAATTTGATTTAATTTGGATTAGAATTAGTTTTGGCTCACTTGAAATCAAATAGGTCAAATGAGCCAAGTTGACCAATTTGATCAAAATTGGCCAAATTAGCTTGAGTTATGGGTTGATTCATGTTCGATTAGCTAATTGAAGATGAATGTGATCTTTGGTTCGAATCAATTTGGATTTAATTTGTATTTAGGCCAAATTGACCATTTAGGCCAATTTGGGCTAGGTTGGGTCAGGATGACCAATTGATCAAATTAGGCTCAATTATGGCTTTGGTCTAGTTCAATAATCAATTTAGAATGAACTTGAGCCATTATTTGTAATCAATTTGGGTTAGATCATGATTTGACCAAATTTGATCATTTAGGCTAATTTGGGTTAACTTGGATTGAATAGTCAATTGGGCATGATTTGGCTTAATTGGTGATCAAGTCATATTTAAATATTAATTTTAGGTTAATTCAAATCATTGGTTTCAATCAATTTGATGTAGCATGAGTTTTGACTAGTTTTGGTTCATTTAGGCTATGGGTTGACTTGGTCAAATGCCTAAGTTGACTTGGTTCAATTGATTGATTGATCATCCCTGATCGGTCATCAGTGGAAGGTTTTGGTGAGCTTGGTTCAATCCAATTTGGGTTGGATTGGAAGTTGGCTCAAATGGGTCCTTGAGGTCACTTTGGGTCAAGTGGACCTAAGTGGATCAATTGATTTGGTTTTGGTTTGATTTGAATTTAGTTGAACTTATATATGAGCACTAGATTAAAATATAAATTCAACGGTGATCAATTTGGAGTCCAATAAGTTATGGCTCAATTGAAAGTTTTAAGTCAAAAGGGCTAAGTTAGGCTTGACTTGGGTTGACTTGAATTTGATTTAATGATTGTAAGTTTTATTTATATTTGGATAAATGATTGAATGAATGATTGAGTCGAGAGAAAATCCATTAATTTTGACTTGATATGGATAGAATTTAGCTAAGTCCAAATAATTGACTCAGAGGGCTTATATTGGTTTTGGATTTAATTTTGGATTTGATCTTGGCCATTTGGATTTATATTTCATTTATATTTATGAATATAAATGAAGATCTAAATTGAGAGAAAATCACTTGAGTTTGGAGTGATTTGGAAGCAAATTTGATCAAGTTCATGGATGTAGGTAATAAAGGCTTAGAGGGCAATAAATTTAGTTTGATTCATTTTTGGTCATTGGAAGGTGGGTTTTATTTATATTTGTGAATATGAATGAAGGAATGATTATATTGGTTTTGGATTTAATTATGGATTTGATCTTGGCCATTTGGATTTATGTTTCATTTATATTTATGAATATAAATAAAGATCTAAATTGAGTTATGAGAAAATCACTTGAGTTTGGAGTGATTTGGAAGCAAATTTGATCAAGTCCATGTATGTAGGTAAAAAAGGCTTAGAGGGCAATAAATTTAGTTTGATTCATTTTTGGTCATTGGAAGGTGGGTTTCATTTATATTTGTGATTATGAATGAAGGAATAATTGATTTATAAAGAAATCAATTGAGTTTAATTTGATTTAAAGGGAGTTTTGGCTAAGCTTATGAAGGTGGTTCATATGGCTTAGGAAGGGTCTTAGGATTTGAATTTGATTTTGGGTTTCAATCATTTAGAGTCAAATTTGAAATTAGATTTGGAATTTGAATTTGAATTTAAGATTTGGTTTGAGATTTGAATCTGGGTTTGATTTGAGAAAATGCATCTAGATTGGGTTTAGGCTATAGGATAAGTAATTTACTTAAGCCTTAGTCTTATGATTAACACTTCTAAGTCTCTAGGCTTAGGTTAAGTGTTCACCTAATCACTAGATGTGTCTTATGACTAAAAAAATTTTAGTGTCTAGAAAATTCCTAAGTCTAAGAGGATGGGGTTGAGAGCTCACTCCAAAATTGATGTCAATAATGGGATTACAAAGTTGTATCTAAGAAAGCCTCACAACAGAAAATCGTGAAAATAGTCAATAGTAGTCGTGTGGTTAGGAAATGATGCGGAATATTTGCTGTGATGATCCAGTGACTATCGTGGTGGTAGCCAGCAGGTGATCGGTTACGGCGGTGAAAAATATGGTAGCGCCGAGGTGGTAAGGTGGTCGACAGCGGACCATGGCGGTGACGGTGACCAGCGATAGGGTCGGCGTAGCGAGGACCGGGTAGCGGCGCGGCAGGTCAACGCGAGACTAGCGAAAGTGGCGACGACGGGGCCTACGGTGGTCGAGCGACCGGACCGGCGTGTGGCAGCGATGATAGGTGGTGGTGGCAATTAGCGGTGGTCGACGATAATGATGATCGGTGGCGGTGGTCGACAGCGGTGATGACTGGCGGCGGTGATGACCGACGGCGGTGGTCAACGACCGTCGAATGGTGGCATAATATGCTTTGTGGTTCTTCAAGTCTCAGAACTCTCTATTCTCTTTAGCTTGGTCTTCCCTCATGTGAAGAATGAGGGGCTATTTATAGATTAGAGGAATGATATTTCTGTAAATATGTGCAAAATCCAAACCACTTCATCAGACGTCTCAAAATGATTCTCTTAATCATCTAATATATTTTAAGTATTTGAATGCTCAAATGAAGTCATAATTAGAAAATCTTGGGCTTGTTAGATCCGACTCATCAAGACGCTCGATTTGACTATAAACACTCCTTATTTAGGAGCTGATTGATATCACAAATTTTTAATTATATTTTAAGTGCTTGATCTGGGTTATTCTTGACTCAGAATCAGATTGCTTTCGATATCAAGATTCATGCATTAGAAATTTTGATATATCGTTCCTCTCTATTTTGGATGATATTATCTCTATCATCCAAAAATATTTGCCAAATAATTAAAAATAACTTCTTCAATGCAATTAGTGGGTTAATTAACCTTTGCGTCACATATGGTTTAAGAGAATAGATCTTCATGGATGCACAAGACTATGATCACGGAAGCGGGTGCATGGTAGCATGTGAGTGCGGGTACGGGTTCTCGCGGGCACCCGCATGTGGAAACACATGTCGGTGAGCGAAAACTTTAGTTTTTTTTAATTAAGTGGCTGGCAAATGCAAGCTATAATCAGGAGAGGGGTTTTTTTTTTTAATTAGATGATTGACAAACATCAACCATAATGAGGAGAGGAGTTTTTTTTAATTAAATGGTTGACAAACGCTAGTCATAATGACAATATGAGAGATTTTTTTTTTCAATTAAATGACTAACAAACGCCAGCCACAATGAGGAGATGAGTTTTTTTAGTTAAATGAATGGAAAATGCTAGCCATAATGAGAAAAAGGATTTTTTTTTTAAATAAATAGATGACAAACGCAAGCCATAATGGGGAGAGGAGGTTTTTTTAATTTATTCTCTTTTTGTCCCTATAGTGGATCTATAAACCCCCCCCTTTGGGGTCAAGTAAGGAGGCAAAATTTTCTCCCATATGCTCTAGTGTTCTTCTGCGCTGGATGGGAAATTATTCAGCAAAAATTCATGGCCTAAATTTTTTTTTCTTTTGTCAATGAAGCTTTGACCTTCTTCTAAAAAGAATGTCGTCTATTTTATTGATCAAGACATGTAGTTCATAAGGCGAGACTTCAATTTTCCCTTGAAAGAGGTATCAACTGTCATCGTTGGACCGATCGGGTTTAGAGGTGGTCAAGACCCGTAGTTCATACGGTGATGTTTCGATTTTCTCTCGAAAGAGGCGCCAACTATCCTCGTCACCAAGTTAGGGCGATCAGGCTGTAGTTCAGATTCATTAAAAGAGGCTTCAAGCATTTGATAGTTTGGATGAGAAGTTCAGGCGAGGCTCCAATTTTTCCTCGAAAGAGGCATCAATTGTCATCGTCGGATCGATTGAATTTGGAGGCAATCAAGGCTCATAGTTCATACGACGAGGCTCTAGTTTTCCCTCGAAAGAGGTGTCAACTGTCATCGTCGGACCGATCGGGTTAGAAGGTGATCAAGTCCCGTAATTCATACAACAAGGCTCTGGTTTTTCCCTTGAAAGAGCGTCAACCGTTTGTCGGTCGGCAGGGGGAGCGTAGCCATATACAGACTTAGTTTTCCCTCGAAAGAGGTATCAACTGTTCTCGTCAGACCAACTGAGTTTGGAGGCGATAAATGCCTATAATTCAGAGGCAATTTTCTCTCGAGAGATGTCATCTCGTTACCGAGTTTATAAAGCATCAAAGCGGAGTTCATCGCGGCTTTTTCTCGAGGCGAATCCCTCGTTGATCGATCGGGTTTGAGATCAAGTCCATAATTCATATGACAAGCTCCGTTTCCCTCAGTGAGGCTCGTCTCGCCGAATTGGCGGGCGATCAAGTCCTATATTTTATAGAAACTTGATTTTCTTGAAACTCCAATAGTTGATAATTGCCAAGGTGGTGGGGAAGCATTAATTATGAACCATTCCTCAGAAAACTCAGAAATTTTGATAAATAATTTCATGGTGTTATTCTTCATGATGTTTACATGTGGACTTGTATGGAAGGTGTAATCAATTCGTTGAAGATTTTGACCAATGAGATTGTTTGTCAAAGTGTTAGATGATATTAAAAGTACTACTTGATGATATTAACCTGTATGGAAGAGGTTGAATCGAATCCGCCGAGGATTTTTGACCAATCCGAGGTTATTTGTCAAAGTATTACTTGATGACATTTACATATATGAAAGAGGTTAAATCGAATCCGCTGAGGATTTTTGACCTATCCGAGGTTATTTGTCAAAGTGTTACTTGATGACGTTAACCTGTATAGAAGAGGTCGAGTCGAATCCGCTAAGAATTTTTAACCCATTTAAGGTTGTTTGTCAAAGTATTACTTGATGACATTAACCTGTATGAAAGATCGGCGTAGATCATCATACAACGAGCTCGATTTTCCACCGGGAGGCGTAATTGTTCTCGTCGGATCGGAGAGTTTGAAGCGATCAGGCGTAGTTCATCTGAGACTCGGTTTTCCCTCGAGTGAGGCGTCAACTGTCCTCGTGAGACCGACCGGGTTTGAAAGTGATCAAGTCCCGTATTTTATAGAAAATTGATTTTCTTGAAACTCCAATAGTTGACAACTACCAAGGTAGTGGGGAAGCATTGATTAGGAATCATTCCTAAAAAAACTCAAAAATTCTGATAGATAATTTCATGACGTTATTCTTCATGATGTTACTTGATACAGTTGACTTGTATGGAAGGGGTATAATCGAATCCGCTGAGAATTTTTGACCCATCCGAGGTTATTCATCAAAGTATTACTTGATGATATTAACCTATATGAAAGATGTTGAATCGAATCCGCTGGAGATTTTTGACCCATCCGAGGTTGTTTGCCAAAGTGTTACATGATGACATTAACATGTATGGAAGAGGTTGAATCAAATATGCTGTAGATTTTTGACCCATCCGAGATTGTTTGTCAAAGTGTTATTTGATGACGTTAACCTGTATAAAAGAGGTCGAATAGAATCCGCCAAGGATTTTTGACATATTCGAGGTTGTTTGTCAAAGTATTACTTGATGATAGTAACATGCATGGAAGAGGTTAAATCAAATATGCCAAGAATTTTTGACCCATCCGAGATTATTTGTTAAAGTGTTACTTAATGATGTTAACCTGTGTGGAAGAGGTCGAATCGAATCCACCAAGAATTTTTGATCCATCCAAGGTTGTTTATCAAAATATTACTTGATGACATTAATATGTATGAAAGAGGTTGAATCGAATCCGTTGTGAATTTTTGACCCATTCAAGGTTGTTTGTCAAAGTGTTACTTGATGATGTTAACTTGTAAGGAAGAGGTCGAATCGAATCCTCCAAGGATTTTTGACTCATCTAAGATTGTTTGTCAAAGTATTACTTGATGATATTAACATGTATGGAAGAGGTTGAATCGAATTCGCTGAAGATTTTTGACCTATCAGAGGTTGTTTGTCAAAGTGTTACTTGATGACGTTAACCTATATAGAAGAGGTCGAATCAAATATATTAAGGATTTTTGACCCATCCGAGATTTTTTGTCAAAGTATTACTTGATGATATTAACTTGTATGAAATAGGTTGAATTAAATCTGTTGAGAATTTTTGACATATCTGAGGTTGTTTGTCAAAGTATTATTTGATGACATTAATCTATATGAAAGAGGTTGAATCGAATCCGTTGAGGATTTTTGACCAATCTGAGGTTATTTATTAAAGTATTACTTGATGATGTTAACCTATATGGAAGAGGTCAATCAATTCTCAAGAATTTTGACCCATCCGGTTGTTGTGTTACAATGACATTAACCTGTATGGAAAGGGTCGAATTGAATCCGCGAAAAATTTTTGACCCATCTGAGATTGTTTGTCAAATTTTCGCTCGATGACGTTAACCTGTGTGGAGTAGGTGCGAAGTTTTAACCTATCCGAGGTTGTTTGTTAGAGTTTCGCTCGATGACCTTAACCTGTGTGGAGTAGGTGCGAAGTTTTAACTTATCCGAGGTTGTTTGTCAGAGTTTCGCTCGATGGCATTAACCTATGTGGAGTATGTGCGAAGTTTTAACCTATCCGATATTGTTTGTTAAAGTATGACATTAACCTGTGTGGAGTAGGTACAAAGTTATGACATATCCGAGGTTATTTTAGAGTGTTGCTCTGTGACATTTAACCTGTGTGGAAGAAGTCAATAGTTTTAACTCTCATCCAGTTATTTTGTCAAAGTATGATGTTAACATGTGTGGAAGAGGTTAAGTATTTTTGATTTCTTTGAGATTATTTATCAAAGTATTACTCGATGACGTTAACCTATGTGGAAGAGGTCAAATCAAAACACTCACTTGAGGTTGTAGCCAAAGTTGCTTCTTGACATTTGCCTTATAATATAAAGATAACAGTTTGTCAAGCTATCTTCTTCTTAGTGTTGAAATATCCTCCAACTTTGACTTGTTTCTTGAGCAGGTAATCAATCAGATGCTTAACATATTAACACGGGCGATCTTCTGAGATTAAGGGTTGTCCCCACAGTTTCTAACAAAAGTTGAAGGATTAGAGTTTGATGAATCTACATTCTTTGCATGCTCTCCTCAAAAGTATGAAGTGCTCCACCTGACTGGTAGTTTCGATCTTATTGGGAAACTTGGTTGTTTGATATGATGAAGTAATGAGAATATTTTTCTCATAGACGACGCCAAACTATTGTACGCTAAATGTAAATAAAACTTTACCTTTGCTTGAGAAATCCAAAGACAAGATATTTGAAGAGAACGAAAACCCAAGATTTTTTATGTCAAAAAATCAATGAGGGAAAAATCATGGGCTACAAGAAAAAAATGTTCTACTATATATATCTGATTTTGAGGTACAAAGTTTAAGTTTTCTCGATAATGGAATTACAGAGTTGTATATGAGAAAGCTTCACAACGAAAATCCTAGAATCATGTGACAATAGGTATGCAAATGGGTAATAGCTAACAGTTGTGACAAATCCGATAGTGAATGATTGTCGTGATGATCGATGACTATCGTGATAGTTCTACGGTGAAGGATCAGTGAAGGCCGTCGGCGATCAATAGTTGGCGCCGTCCCGGCTGGTCCGTCATGGACAACATCGGTCGACGATATGGCACCCAACGACGGCAGTGGTCGATGTGGCTAGCGAGAGTCAGCAAAGCGCGATGACCCGTAGTGGTCGGCGTGATCACGGCGGTAATGCCAACGACGGCGGCCCGCTATGGCGCGATGATGATCGGTGGCGGTGGTTAGCGATGATGAGGCGGCGCGGATGAGGCGGCGGCGGTGCGGGTCGTGGCCGTAGCGATTATGCTTAGAGGTTCTTCAAGCCTCATAGCTCTTTCTTCTCTTTAGCTTGGTCTTCCCTCATTTGAAGAATGAGATGCTATTTATAGAATAAAAGAATGATATTTCTATAAATACGTGCAAAATCCAAACCACTCTATCAGACGACTCAAAATGATTCCCTTAATCATCTAATGTATTTTAAGTATTTGAATGCTCAAATGAAGTCAGAATAAGGAGATCTTTGTTAGATCGCCAAGATGCTGATTTATATAAACATTCATTATTTAGTTTGACATCACAAAGTTTTCAATTATATTTTAAGTACTTGATCTCGATTAGTCTTGACTCAGAATCAGATTACTTTCAACATCAAGAGTCATGCTTCGACTAGTAGAATTTTTAGTGCGATATTAAAAGTGATCCTAAATAGTCGCTAAGGTGTAGTTTGAGATTAATTTTGTTTTGTACTTTTTATTTTGATTTTTATGCTATTTTTAAAATATATTTATTTGATGTAATTATTTTTATTTTTAAGAATAAATGATAATATTGTTTAAAATATTTAAAATAGGTTTTAGATGTTTAAATATTTTTTAAAATATTAATAACTATAAAAAATACTTTATTTAAAATAAATAAATAAATATAAAAAAAATTGATCCCAAAGAACCTCTAAACTATTGGATAACGTTCTGAATATTTTTGTTGCAAGATAAAGAAAGAAAAAAAAAATGGTCTCTCCAAATCGAATTTAAACAATTTTAGTGTTTTTTTTTAAATGTTACTAAAAAGGCTTTCTTTTGAAAAATAAAATACAAAAGTAGCTAAAAAAATTAATTCTAAAAAAAAATAAAAAAATACAAAAAAAAATGTCAATTATTTCATTGATAAGAGTTCTGAAATTTATTGAAAGAATTTTAAATTCTCTCCCTCTCTCTTCTCTCTCTCACCTGTGACCTCCGTACCCCACCACTAAACAGCAAGCACATCGTTTCCAGTCACACGCTTTATTACAAAATTACAAAACCTCACCATTCTCAACCACTCCCATCGCCATTAATTAACTCCCCCTCCGATCTCTTCCAATCAACAATCAGTCCTAAACAGAACGAACCTCAGTCGCACGCTCCGCTCTCCTCCTCCGCAATGGCCTTTCTTCATCCCCTGCTTCTGCTGCTACTCGCCGGCACGGCAAGGTCGGATATCACCAAGGACCGCAACGAGTGCGCGAGCACGCTTGCGGGGCTGGCCACTTGCCTCTCCTACGTGCAGGGAAGCTCGGCGATGCCGACGCCGGATTGTTGCACGGGTCTTAAGGGCGTGCTGGCCACGAACCCCAAGTGCTTGTGCGTGCTCATCAAGGATCGAGACGATCCCAGCCTCGGGGTTCAGATTAACCTCACGCGCGCTCTCACTCTCCCTGATAGTTGTAAAGCCACTGCCAACGTTTCCCACTGCCCAGGTACTACTGTTCCCCTTTTCTTGGAAGCTTTAGATCATCAATATATATATAATTTTTTACTTTTTAGTGATATTTATTTTATTTAAAGCATTTTTTGATGGATTATTCGGTTGTTCGATCTGATTTTATTTAGTTTTATGATATTTTAACTTTAAACTTAAATAAAAGAAGTCGGTTTATGAAAAAAATATAAATTTAAATCGAACTGAACTCAATCTGAGCCAAATGTTTTTTTGACAATCAATAATATACCTGTGAGCTTAGCTAATGCTAGAACTCTATTCTACTTATAAGCAATCTTTAGAGACAAGTTCTTCATTTATAGCTGTATTTGTTTTCAGAGCTACTGAACCTGCCTCCAAACTCGCCGGATGCGCAAGTCTTCAAGAATTTAACTGCGAGCAGCAGTGGTAAAGTTTTAATACTTTATTTTCATACTTAATTAACTCCTACAAATTATAAACAGTGCTTTAATCCCAGCCGTTCGATTATTAATCCAACGGCTGCTGCTGCATTCAAAAACAGAAGTTATGTTCTTTAGTAACAAGTAGATTAGCAGATTTGTTTTTTTTAGTGAATTTTAATCACAAGTTTGTCTATGTACCCTAGGTCGCATTTAACCACTAGATCTTGGATTTAAAATTATTATTTAATTAAAATATAATTTCTGAATTTCTAGCCTGATTTTATTTACTAAAAAATATATCTTTTTGTTATTAAATTTCTTTTTTTTATTATTATTAATTTATGGCAGCACAAGGCCGCTCACCTAGTGACAAGGGAAGTGGAAGCTCCATTGCGAAAGAAAGCAGCAGTGGCAAACAAAAATATAACTTTTATTTTGTAGGTGGAAGAAGCTTGGTGGGAGTGGAGCCTTCATTAGCTGCTCTATTGCTCCTCGCAATAGTTTTAATCGCCTAAAAAATTCTCTCAAAATAACTTAGAAATTATTATATCATCATAGCTCATAAAAATTTAGAGAGATTATTACATATGAGGACTGAATATAGCTCTATATTCAGATTATATTTGAATTCTAATAATATAGTATTATATAATGATCGATCAATATGCAGTTATATATATTGATATAATATTAATTATAATATTTATATATATATTAATATATAATAGCTGTGTATTGATCAAGCGTCATATTATTCTGTATTATTTGAGTAGAAATTATATTTAGACTTTACATGCAATAAATTTTCAAAATATTATATAGTTTTATTATGTATTATTCTATTATTTATGCATCAACATAGGATAATATATAATAAAAATATTAATTTAGCACTTAATATAATCATTCTGAGCTATGTTGATATAATAAGTTTTTTTTTTTTTTTTTTTTTTGGCAAAGCTATTATCTTTATGCCATTTCTTGTGTATTGTTTGTGCAATCATGGCTTAGACGGCATTAATAGTTATAAGCTGGAAATGGGTAAGTTAGAGAGCTGGAAATGTATTGTTTTCTCATAGGTTTATTTAACAATTCATTCTCAGCTTTGTTTAATTTAAGGATCATAAATGCTTCGTTATGGCTCATTTAATGTTTAAAATTTTTTATTTTTTGTTCTGTTTTTGGGAACCAAATATGGCAGCTGTGCGCACATGGGTTGGTTGGCAGCTTTTTTTGTTGGTTTGTACTGTGTGGCGGTTTATTTATTTATTTATTTTTGAATTGTATTCGCTCAACATCCTACCTATTTTATAGGTGGGATATCATTATGACTAATCTCTTAGAGCGTACAGCATCATATTCATCACCTATATGTAAAGTGCCTTCGATATCTCAAGAGACTGCTTTGAGAGAACCAAATCGTCCCGGGTTCGTCAAGACTGTCACCAACCGAAGCAAGAGATCGGTGTTTATTTATTGTGAGTGTGTGTGGGTTAATGAGCAATATTAGATTTGGTTTGATTTGAGATTTATAATTGAAGCCACTCAAAAATGTAATTTAGGATCTCAGAACATTTGATTTGAATTTATGATTTTAAAGACATAATGATCTCTTATAACTCAATGATGATTGATGTAAAATGTAAAATATTAGGTATAAGATTGTTTTAGATTAAAATTTGGATTGAAAGCCTTTTATGGAATGTCGTATGAGAAGGCTTGATTTTTTTTAAATTATTTTTGTTATTTGACTCAAATAGAATTTCAATCTAAAATGATAGAGCTCAATTACAGAAAAAGGCAATTGGATGATTCTGGCAACTCCTGAGAAATCTTTGCTTAATAGAACAGTGGTGAGGGAGAGGAAAGAGATTCTAATAAAAGCAGAATAAGCTAAAATTTTCTTTAACCTATTACAGGCTACTGTTAATACTCTTGCTCCTCACAGGATTCTAACTAATTATTTATAGAGGATATGTGTCCACTAGCTTTATTTACTATATATATTAGAGACACCCACAAGATATTCGCACAAACTTTCACTCATTAGATAGTCCTTGAATTAAGCTGGTTGATTTCTTGTCTTTGGGTTGTGTAGTTCCTTGTCTTTTTCGGCTATTGTGATATCTGTGTGACTGTAACAATTCCTTCCCCCGCTGGAAAAGCAGCCTTGTCCACAAGGTTGTAAGGAGCAGAAGGAATCGAAAGGTCTGTATCGTCGATCCAAGTGGCATCATTAGGTGACATACCTGTCCATTGTTCTAAATGTTGACAGGTTGGAGTTGAACCTCTAGTGATTTGGCAGGAGGCCAGAATGAATTTTGGGTGTAGGAGTGGATGGTTTTCTCGGGAGGATGCTGGAAGGATGTTGGGATGGAGTTGAGGGTTTGAATGAAAAATTTTCAAGAGGGAGACATGAAAGATTGGGTGGATTTTGTAATGAGGCGGAAGGTTGAGATGATATGCAACAATGCCAATTCGTTTGAGGACCGTAAATGGACCATAGTAATGACGGTCGAGTTTACAATAAGTTGTTGATTCAGATTAAATACGTGTAAAAGAAATTCAAACAAAAGGATTATTTTATAGTTGTTTAGTTGAACTTTCTATTTTATTTAGATTTTGTCTAATGATAAACGAATGAGTGAAGCCGGACGTTGTAGCGGCTGGTGCACGGCTGTGCGACGGCCATGGGCGGCGGCCAAGATGCAAGTGGCGGCAGCGGAAGGCGGCCGGCGCGCCGGTCCACAGATCACTTTAGATGCTCAGATTGGAATTCCGATTCTAATTTCAAATACACGCGAACCTGCTTTTTATTTAAATGAAAATTTTACTTTACTTAACAAAAAAAAATGTTACATTTGGAATGATATTCAAATACACGCTACAAACAGCCAAAGGGGAAAGTTTGTCTGTATGGTTGTAGTTTGACTAAATATCTCAACGGCCCTTATCAGCTTGTTGCTTCATTCGATGGATGGCTTTAGTTAAGTTGCTTTTAAGATCGCGAAGGATGACATTTCGTTCCTGGAGCCAATCGTTAAGGGAGGTGATTGGCTATAAGGATGTATCGGTGGGGGAAGCCGATCATACAGAGCTTGAAATGGGGTCATGTTATAGCCGAATGAAAGGAGGTATTATAGGATAATTCGACCCATGGCAGAAATTGAGTCCAGATCCGGGGGTTGTCCATGACATAGCAGCGGAGGTACTCTTCGACAGTGCGATTAGTGACCTCGGTGAGACCGTCCGTCTCCAGGTGATGGACAGAGCTGAATTTGAGTTTAGTTCCCAATTCCTGAAATAATGCTCGCCATAACTGACTCATGAAGAGGCGATCGCGATCTGAAATAATGGACTTGGGAATGCCGTGTAGTTTGCAAATTTCAGAAATGAAAATGGAGGCAACTGATGCAGCAGTAAATGAGCCGAAAGCGAAATGAAATGGGTATACTTGGTTATCCGGTCGATGACAGCCATAATTGTTTCCTTCCCATGTGAAGGTGGAAGTTTAACAATGAAATCCATGGATATGTCTTCCTAAGCTGCATTAGGAATGGGTAATGGTTGTAGTAGACCAGCAGGTGCTAGCAGTTCATATTTGGGACTTGACAAACCGGGCAGGATTGAACAAAGACTCGGACATCATTTCTCAGTTGAGGCCAATAGAAGTGTTGTTGTATCCGCTACAGAGTTTTGCGGAAACCACCATGTCCACCAATAATGCCCGAATGATAGTCTTGAAGTATGGATAGTTTTGTAATGGAGTTAGATGCTAGGACTATGCGATCCTTTTATCTAACGAGGTTGTCTTTGATGGTGTAAAAGGGAAATTTTTCAGGTTCTTTGGTAATGTTGTGCAGCAATTTTGCAATTCCTGGTGAGATGTTGTTTCTTGTCTCGAGTCTTGGAGCAAGGATGAGATCGGTGAAGTAATAAGGGAAACAAGCTGACCTTGAGCAACAACGTTAGAAGAGTTGTCGTGGATTCTAGAGAGGGCATCAGCAACTCGGTTTGTATTCAATGGTATAGTCATAGCCCAACAATTTGATTAAGAACTGATGCTGTTCTGGTGTCTGAATAACTTGAGTAGACATTTCTTTAATGCTCTGTTGATCAGTATAAATTGTTAAATGAGAACCAAGACGTTAGTGTCGCCATTTACTAACTGATTTTGTGATAGCAAACAGCTCACGAACATACGTGGAAGCGTGGAAGCAAGAAAGCTTTTCACATCTGAGGATTGAGTTGTTTGCTTAAGAAAGTTATGGGTTTAAAATCTTGGTATAAAATGGTGCCAATACCCGTCGGATGCATCTGTATCAATGATAAAAGGTTTGCTGAAATCAGGCAGTTGTAGAATAGAGATGCTAATCGTTTCTTTAGGAGATCAAAGGCTATTTTGGCTTCAGCAGTCCAGTGGAGTTGCTCTTTATTTAACATAGCTGTTAGCAAGGCTGTGATGTCAGCAAAAGAGCAAACAAAGTTGCGATGATAGCCAGCAAGACCTATGAAGCTGCGAAGTGTCTTGATAGATTGTGGCATAGGCCATTGGAGTATTGCTTGAATTTTGTCATTGTTTGGTTGAACTCCAAATTTGAATGGTGTGACCAAGATAATCTATGGAAGGTTGAGCAAAAATGCATTTGGCTCTGTTGAGGTAAAGAGTATGGTCACGAAAGCGGCAAAGGCCAAATGGTAAGTATGATCTTGGAATGTGGCGCTGTAAATGAGGATGTCATAAAAAAAAATGATGAGAAATTTCTGAAGATACGACTGAAGAATGAAATTCATAAGGTTTTGAAAGGTTGTTGGTGCATTCATGAGCCCGAATGGCATAATCATAAATTCGTAATGACCATCATGGGTTCAAAAAATAGTTTTAGAAATGTCTTCCTCAACCATTCTCACTTGTAGCCTACCCGAAGATCTAGTTTGGAAAATATAGTCGCACCATAAAGTCGACTCAATTCTGGACAAATCACTAAAATTGAATAAAACATTATTTCAAATTGAACGACTCATTTAGACTAACCAAACGCTCCGATCACATAATGCCGCTATCATAAGAATGATGAAATTATTCTAAATCGATATATATATTGACTATATATATTTACCAACGTGAAATTCATATTTAAATTATTATACAAATTTAAAATTAATTTTAAAAATTTCTAAATTACCCGCAACTCCGCAACCGTTCTCACCCCCCCCAAATTTTTGTTTTTTCAGTTTTCTGAAAGAAAAAAAAAAAACCTGAAAAGAAAATTACTCCCTCCTCCCCACTCTCTAACTACTCCCTCATTTCTTGCATCCCACGTTTTTCTACCTCCTCATTCCTCCCTCTCCGATCAGAAAACAGAAAAAAAACAAAAGGTAAAAAGAAATAAATTCTCCCCCTCTCTCTCGATTTCCTCCGTTCGGCGCGCTCCGGCGGAATTCCGCAAATCCAAATTCGCACGGCCCGTTCCGGCCAAATTCGCGCGGCACCGCCGCACCGTGAGCCCGCTGTACCGTCTCCCGTGAAATCACGTCCCGCAAAACTCGTCGCCGGTCCCGCCGCGCCGCTCCGCGGCCCTTCCCGTGACCGATCCGCGTTCCGCTTTCGCCAGCCCGCCGCTGACTCGAGCCCGCGGCCGTAGCCAACGAACTGCCGCGCGCCGTGCGCGATCCAGTCCCGGGACGCTGCAACCCGGACTCGCTCTCCTACCCGCAGCGGGCCGCATCCGCTCGGCCCAACCGCTGTCCCGCCCGCGCGACCGGCCCATCCACCGTCCGCACCCGCGCGGACCGTCGACCCGTTCAACCTTCAAAAACAAACCGCCAGATATCTCCCGTAAAATCGCACAGCCCGCCTCTGCCCGAAGCCCGCAGGCCCACTCCCATCTTCGGCCCGCCTCCAGCCCGATGCTTGTAGCCAGCCCGCGCGCAAACCACCGGCCGCAGCCCGCATCCGCACCGACCCGTGTTCAGCCGCGGGACCCGCTCCGCCTACCCGCCTCCAGCCCGTGTCTGGCTCCGCCGACCCGCCTCCAGCCCGTTCTGACCCGCGTGACCGGCCCGCAGCTCCTTCCCATGGCCCATCAGCCCATTATCCCATTAGCCCACTGCATTCCTTGGCCTGCCAGCCCACCAACCTGCATCCAGCCTTCATACAGCCCACCAGCCCACTATTTTGGCTCGTTCTGCATAATCCAGCCCGCAAATCTAGCCCTTTTGCGCAATCCTTCCCGTAAGCTCACAACACATCCAATTGCCGTTTTGTTTGACGGAGAAGAATATCGAGACAAATTCTTCTTCGATTCCGATCATTTCTCGCTTTTCTTCCAGGTTTTACAGCGGAATCGGAAGAACATCATCAGAATTCTTCTTTCGATTTTCGTCGACACCCCATAGCCTTCCAGCCAGCGGAAGAAGAACATCATCAAGAGTAATTCTTCTTCGATTTTCGTCAGACTCGTACTTCCTAGCTTTTTCACCGCAAAGAATATCGAAGCGTTTTCTTCGATTTTCGTCAGATGCTTCTTCTACCTTCTCTTCACAGAAAAGAAACATCCTCAATAGGCGAATTCTTCTTCCGATTTCATCGCCGTACCCTTTACCTTGCATCCCCAATCGCAACCTAACCCGCTCTGAGACGCTGCTACCGCAAAAAATAAGTCAACATGTGAGATTTGTGAATATATATACATGCTGTTTGATGTTTAAGACCTCGCGCTCAAGAGGCGCTGGGATGAAAAATTGTCGAGACACACCGCTCAAGAGAGCATATCGAAAAGCCAAACACTTTGGGATGTCACCTCTCTAGATAAATGTCAGAAATTTTATCTAAGTTTGACTTAAAAAAAGGGAGGGGGGAATAATTATATATCAGATCAGTATGTATTCTTTAGGTTCAAGACCTCGTTGTACTCAAGAGGGCGACGATAGACTCAGGTGCGAAGACACTACTCGACGCCAAGAGGGCATACCAGTAGCCAAAACACTCGATGCTACACTGGGGATGACATGGGAGGCCAAATTTTGTCAAAACTTTTGACTTAAAAAAATGGGAGGATAAAATGAGCTAACTTAGGAGCGCTAAGTAGGAAAACCTTCAGCTAATTTTATAGCATCAAATAAAAAAAAATAGGGGACCTTTAAAGCAAATTTTGGGGAAAATAGAATATTTATTTAAAATGCAAGTAAAATTTGAGGGAAGCTAATATTAAACTCAAAACTTTGGGGAGGCTAATATTAAACTCACAAACTCTAATTGCAAACTTATATGACTTAAATTAAAGTGGGAAAGTGAGTCATTTTTTTTTTTCAAATTCCTCAAAATTAAATAAATTTTAATTGAAATTGGGTGGAGACTAATGCTAAAGTCATAACAAACTTACAATAAACTCAAAATCTAAGGATAAATTTAAATTGAGTTTAATAACTCTTATATTAATATGGAGGTGATTATTATGCTAACTTAAGCAACAAACACTGAAATTGACATAACTTATCAAAATTGGTGTAAATTGCACCTAATCAAATTAGGAGAATTACAAAAACTCAACAGATAAACTAAGTGCAAACAGTGTGTTAAATTATAATCTAAATCAAAATGCCTTCTTCGCCACGGATCGAACTTTGCGCAGGAGACGATACTAAATCAAAATTTATAAAATCGTAGGCTTCCTTCTATCAAGAATTAAGGAATTTTATTCTAATTATGATCTTTAAAATCAATAAAATCACTAATTAGGTAAAATTAGCTAAGCTAATCAACGATGAGCCCGACACTATCTAATTTAAATTCAAGTTCAGATGTCTGGTGGGTTGCTTCTGTTTAGTCTTAGATCGAGTCGATTAACAAAACCTAAAAACCTATAATAAGAGTTTTAAATAAGTAAAATATCTAAAAAATTGATTTTGTCAGGTGACGGTAGATCTAATCCTCTGTTAGCAACTAAACATAGTTGACAGGATCTAAAACTCTTAAGAATATTCTAATTAATCAATTGAAAATAAATAATATAAAAAAAATAATTTAAATGAAATTCTATCATTGAAAACTTAAAACAAACTTAATCTATCCACCTTCTGCAACTGTTTGTCGGGGGTTGACAAACTAAGAAAACTCTAGCTCAAAAGCGATGTCAAATCAAGTATTACATATTCATTCTCAATCACTTTGTCGAAGGACGCGGCGGTGTCCTCTAAAGGTGGCTTGGCCAAGAAGTTGGTATTTATGAAGACCTGTGATTGGACGATGATCACTCCATTATATTATGATCATGAGTCTCGATGCTCCCCAATGTCTCGCCTTTGAGTTGTGAATCAATCAGGATATACTTGATAGGAAAAATACCTTTAATGTAGACTTAAGATTGTCCTTGAACAAACACCACCAAGTCTGAGGATTTCTTGACGATGTAACCCATGTGTCTTGATGAGGATCCTTCGTCGTCGACTACCCTCCTACTAAGTAGATTGACCACGCCTGATGACTAAACCCAGATCTAGATCGCACGCTATCATTCCCCCAACCATCCAGGTTTAAGCTATAATGATAAATTTCATATACTAAATTCTAAAACTCTACATCGCTTATACGCTACATTTAGCGATCTAATCAAATTTTAATCGAAAGTTCTCTCTCACTTATTGGGAGGAGTAATTAACTATGTGGCATGCTTATAGGAAACTTGGAACCATATCTAAAGTCCTCACTAAATGAAGATGAAATCTCTGGGTAGTGTCTTATCTACTATCTCATCTGCCTTCTAAAAGTTACACTGACACTTTAAACCACTTTTTTCATCGAATAGGTTGGTGGTGAATTTTTGGAGCCTACAGATTTCTGGTGACTCCACTGGGGACAAGATTCTCTTTTCATCTTTGACTAGCCATATATGTGTTATAGTAGCAATAAAATTTTTGAAAATTTAAAATAATTAAATGGTGATTTAAGTGTAACAAATTCAATATGAGCCTCTATGTAGAATGAATCATTCCGTAGAGTGTGTCTTTATTACACCATTATTTGTTCTGTAGCGCCTATGCATCTTGAAAGTATGGGGTGAAATCATAATTACTAATTACTAATCCTCATCTTTCACTTTTGTAGAAATAGATCTATAAAGCACTCCTTCACTGTTCAGCTAGGTCGCGGTGCCAACATCTGCCTAGCCAATGCCATCATCAACACTGGAGATGTCGGGGCTACCATCCAATTTGGTAGCTTAATTTCTCTATCGTGCAACTCAAGTACCCACCAGGCATTCATTCGAGCCAGGCCTCAAGTTCTAAAACTCTATGGCGCCAACTAGTCAATGACCAATTCGCCAAGGAGTTCTCCCAAGAGAACTTTAGTTTTCAAGAGGTCAACTGAAACTCCGTGACTAAAAAAGAATCGCCGGACAAACCGTGTCTTTAATTTCTGGGTACAATGGCTTATCGAACCTGTACGGAAAGCATGATCATGAAGCCTCCTCATTATGAAGCAAATTAACCGTAAGATAGAAGAAGAAGAAATGAGTTGAGGGCTCAGATCCCCTTTGAACGACCCAAGGAGTAAAGCGAGAAGCGGTATTATTCCATGACAACTTTGACAAGTGGGTAAAGATGAATAGCTCTACCGGTGAAATAAAGCGCCTGAACCAACCACATCAAGCTCCACAACCACAGAGAGATAAAACACCATGTGATACATAAAGTTCTTAAAGTAGCCAAGAGAATTGAAAAAAAATATTAGAGGCCTATGGTGAGGGAAAATACCGAAGCGCCACTAAGAAAATTGTCATCTCTTCTGGTAACTAGCTAGCGAGCCCATTACACTTCACATGGTGAACATTAGGGTGTGACACTTGGACCGCATGTCTGAATGCAGAAAGGTCCGTGAATAAGGGACTCCAAGACCCCATAATGAATAAGTGGATACATAAAAAGAAGGAACTCATATCGATGAAAGAATGATGGTTGACACCCTGAAGAATCCTCTAGGGGATCCCATCCCCGATCAATTTCATCCCTACAAGAGAAGGTTGACGTTGATCGTGGTCCTTTAATAGAATATGTGGTTATTCCGCACATTGAACCAGAGATCCACTGGAAACGTCGATCAGAATTTCATGTGCAGGAAGAAAATAATGAAGAAGATTCTATGGAAATAGAAATCGTCTTTATTGTTAGAGATATAGATGAACTCTCCACTCAGCACCATCAGCAGCAATACAAATCCATGGAATTTGAACCTGAATTTGATGCTTATGAAGAAGAGTCTTCACAGAAGCAAACATAAGATGGATCTTAGAGCTATACTGAAGAAGAAGAAGAAGAAGAAGATCAAAATGAGAAAGAAATCATGGGTGTTGAAGCTATCTATATGGTTGAGCCAGGAAATGATCAGCCTGGTGCACACTTTTATAATCGCGTGTCAGATACCCCATAATAACTATCTCAAATGCACAAGGAGAAAGACACAAGTTCTCCTAAAAATGAGCAAGAGCGTAACAACAATAAGAAATAGAAGAAGAGAAGAACTTGATTGATGACGCCATTTAGCTAGAGAGCAAAGAGAAATGCACAATCAAATGGAGGTCAAAGACAAGAGATTGCACACTGGTATCAAAATGAATGTTATGATGGTACAAATGAACATCATGATGGAGATGTTACAGAAGAATATCATATCAACTACATCACCTATTTTGTCTGCTAACCAATAGATAACTAACAATGCAACTTCTATACTACGCCATCAGGTACCTCAAGTTCCTACAAGACATGCTATGCATGAAGGGATGAAGTTAACCAAACACCTCTCCAATCGATAATTCAAAAATCTAGACACCAAATCAAATACCGCCGCCTAGAAACAATAATCAATGAAAAGATAAAGGTCATAGCCGAGCAGTAAAAGTGAGTAAGGGTCGCCTACCCACCAATATGATCAAGTGTCGCATACCAAAAGGTTTTTCAGTGCTGAAATTTAATACTTTCAATGGGCTTGGTAATCCAAAGCAACATCTGACCCAATTTAAGGCTACTTGTGGTAACACATGAGTAAATGATGCACTATTTTTTAATCAATCATAAGTTGACCTCACCGCTAATGGTATGCATCAAAATGATTCCTTAAAATATTTGTGAATTAGAAACCATATATTTGTGAAGAGGTTCACAATCGAGAAAATCACAATCGCCGACCTTGCCTTCAAAAGGAGGAAAGATGAGTCGACAAAATTCATAAGTCGCATTACAACCTAAGTATGAAGTGCGAGCAACACCTGAAAGAAGAACATGCGATCCAGTTACTAATGGCAATATGGATGATAAAATGATAATATTTTTATGCATGACATCAATTGCAACATTCCAAGATTTGCTCGATAGGGTGGCTAAATTTGAAAAGTTGAATCTCTAAGTCCAAGTCTATGCATAAAGCAAAGAAAAACAAACCACTAAGAAGAAATGAAACTCATGCGCTTCTATAGCTCAAATGGTGAAAAGTGGGTGATATATAATGTGATAAAGGAAAGCCCAATGTACAACGATGATAAGGGTAAAAAGCCTGCTTATTCTAATCCACCAAAATTGGTATGAGGTAATGACAAACCTTGACTTTTCAAGTGGTGAGAACGCCAAACAAGCAACAAGAGAGATGATGAGCAATGCTCATCTCTTAAAAAAGATGAACAAAGAATATTCCTTTAGAAGGGAGTCTAAATTATTTCAAGCAGCCAAAGGCCTACGCTACAAACTCAAGAAGTAATCAAGTCAATAATCCAAATATCGTTTTATCATCGAATGATCGTCACCCTATCAAGATTATTATGTCTTCAAAGATTGGCTAGAAAGGAAGTATCAACAGGTGAATTTACACTCCGACAAGTGTTCTAGTCAACCCAAAAGAGAGTCTACGGATGATTACGCCCCTCTTCCGTATCATCCAAAGAAAGACAAAAGGAGGAATCGCCTGCATCAAGAATGGCAAACTAGTCCAAAAGAGCGGAAGATGCTAAAGCAAAAAAAGACATCCTAGTGTTAAGTGAAATCACCACTTGAACCTATAGGACTTAAGAGAGATGCCTAAACCAAGTATTTGGGCTTCTCAAGAAGATGATAAGGCTACTTCACAAAGAAGAGTACCAAATGTATGCCCTCATAAATCAAAGAAGTGCTAAGAAAAAGAAGATCAAGAAGAGAACTACAACTCAAAAGATCATTAACAATCTAGAGGAGTATCACCACAAGACAACCATTTAAGCTTGCAGACTTCATGCCTAAACTTCAAATTCAATCAAATGAAGAAGATAATGGTGAATCTTGTCAAGAGAGACATGTCAATCACGTGATGATCGATATTCTTCAACGCTATCTAAATGACAAGATAATGACAAACTTGACCAACCCATCAAAATTTTTATCAAGAAAGGAAGAGCCTGAGGATCCCATGTCTGAATTTTATTTAATGACTCAGCAATATAATAATAGTTCAGATGAAGATCTATATTTTTTTGATGGAGAAGAGTCAGACTCATCGATATCATCGCATGAATGTAAGTTGAAAATGAGTCTAACCCTTTTGGCCAATCTTCCGAATAAGAAGGAATTTGAAGAAACTACTCTTCAAAAGAATCTGAGCAGACAAAGTTATTCAAGTTCGCTTGAGAAGTGGTAAAGTCTTACCACCTTCATCAAAGAAGGGAAACACAAATAAAGATAAGGCAAACAAATTGAAGTCAATGAAGATATCATTCTAAAATCTGAAAGCCTAAATCAAGAAAATAGATTATAATATTCTATCATATCGAGAAAGATCCCCGCACAACAGTGTAATGAGGCTCTCGATGTCAAAAGACCTCCGAAAATTTGATACATGCTCTCAAAGATCCAGAGAGTTATAAAGCTTACTTTGCTGAAAAATGCATTACTGAAGCATTACAAACTCAAGATCTCCCAAAATCATATTTTCTGAAGAGGATCTTATGTTAGGAATAGCAGATCACAATCGTCCTCTTTATGTTACTGCAGAAAGTGATGGCATCTCGATCACAAATATTGAATCCATTCTTCTATCAATCTTATGAGTCTAAAGGTATTAAGAGGATTATCACCGATATCCAACATCTTGGGAGAGATAAATTGATGGTTCATGATTCAATGAAAAGGGCAAAAACTTTGGTTCTTTTATTCTCACTCAAGTTCAGGATTTATATACGTAAGCCAAGTTTCATGTAATCGATGCCGATACATCATTTAGAGCTCTCTTGGTCGGTATGAGTATGGTATGGTCCCATCAACTATGCATCAATGTATGAAGTATCTAAAAGATGGAGAAGAATTCAATTCGGTAACCTACAACCATTCTCAATGAAGCAAAGATCTATGAAGATGCAAAGTACTTCATCCTCAAAGAGCCTAAGCCAACACCTCTTGAAGTGGTAGCATCCACTTCAGAACTAAAGCAATTTCATAAAATGAAAGAGCGTAAAAAGGAGGAAGAAAGAAGGCAATGCCGACTCTCTAAAACCCTCAATTTGACCTAAATCAAGAAAATCAGTTCCTGGGAAGTGACATAAGAAGAAGAAGATATTCTGCCAAACTAATGAAACTTATAAACTCTCAAGAAAAGAGTATGAAATAAGTGATTCAAACTATGATTTTGAATCTACTTATGAAATAGAGTTCGATGGTACATCAAGGAGGATAGCTCGTCGATGACTCACTCAAAATTATACCCATCCTCGTGTGTGCTTCAAAGAAATCACCATTGGAGGTTCATATATTGAAGAATTGATAACATTCTATATGCCATTGAGTGAGAGTGTGGAACAGAACTCTATTTTACAAATAAGAGTCTCAACCTCAAGATTTTAAATCTCAACATAAATGATGAGATAGTACCAACAAGAATACCAATATACTATCCATGTAAAATTAAAGAATGATGCATAAGCTTGGAATTCATATAGGAACTATTAAACATAAGACTCAAATCTTTAACAAGATGTGAAGCCACGAAGAAGTGATAAATTTATCACTAAAAGTTTGGGATTCATTCACAAATCTCAGCAAGATAGAGCCTATTATAATATAATAGAATGTGGTATTGAGAGTCTCAGTGATGAAGATGATGATTTCCATAAAATTCTTCTTAAAAATGAGGAAGAAGTGGAAGCCAAGCCCGCACCTGAAAAGCTTGAAGATGGTGGACAAATAACTACTATGGATGAACTTAAAGAAGTCAACCTAGAGTCAAGATGATCATCCAACTTTCGTTCTTCCGCCTCATGAGAAAGTTGAAGAGCTAAAAATACTACTTGAATTGGATTGCTTTGCCCGACATATTCTAAATGTCGCTTATCCTGATGTAGCAGTACAAACTAGCTATTAAACCATATGCGCTAAGAAAGCTCCAGAGAATGAGATTGAGATTGAAGAATAGGTAATTGCAAAACTAAAAAAAGCTAATCAAAACAAGCTTCATCCGAGGAGAAGTATGGATTGATAGCCAATATTGTCCCGCTAGAAAGAAGAATGCCAAATCCTCTATTGACTTCGGACCTAAATAAGGTGCCCAAAAGATGACTTTTCGCTTCCAATATCAAAACTATTGGGACAACACTTCCAACTATGACATGTTCTCATTTATGGATGGATCATCAGGATACAACCAAATCAAAATAGCACATCAAGATGAAAAACATACATCATTCAGAACACCTATTAGCATCTATTGTTACATGGCCATGCCCTTTGGTTTCAAAAGTACTGCAGCTACATACCAAAGAGCCATGACACGTATTTTTGATGAGTTGATTCATCAAAAGGTGGAATATTATGTCGACAATTTGGTGGTAAAGAGCTTAAACCATGAAAATACTTCAAGACTTGAGAATTGTCTTGAGAGAATCAAAATATGATCTCAAGATGAATCCTCTAAAATGTGCATTTGGAGTATCCTCTGGAAAATTCCTGGGGTACATTGTACATCATAGAGGTATTAAAGTTGATCCCGCTAAAATCAAGGCAATTGTGGAGATGCATCCACCGAAGAGTCTGCATCAGCCTCGTTCTTTACAAGGACATGTCGCATTCATTCGTCGATTCATATCAAATCTATCAGGATGTTGTCAACCATTCGTAAGATTAATGAAGAAGGATGCTCCATTCAAGTGGGACAAAGAGTGTCAAGAAGCCTTCAATAGTATTAAGAGCTACTTGTTAAATCCACAATCTAGCCTATTCTCGGGAAGCCCTCATTCTATACACAACGCATTAGAAGAGAGTCCGGAAGCATTATTGGCACAACACATGAAGAAGACAAAGAGAATGCTCTTATTATATCACGATTAATGAGCATAAATGAGATACTCAATAGAGAAGCATTGTTAGCATTGATCTTTGCACCAAAAGCTTCATCATTATATATTATCTCACAAGATTACTCATCTCAAGGATCGATCCGAAGTACTTGATGACAAGACCAAGTTGATGTGTCGCTTGGCAAGATGGGCGATATTTTTACAATTTGATATCACATATGTTTCAGTAAAGTGAAGGGACAAGTCTTAGTAGATTTTCTGCCGCACATCCTATCCCCGACTTTCTCTTAATGATGATTTCGATGAGCAAATTATGCTCATTCATGAAAGAAAAAATCACAAATTTGGGAAATGTACTTTGATGGAGCCTCATCGATCAAACAAGTCCAACATCTAAATTTCCAAGAGCAAGAGAATCACATCATCTTCATAACACCGAAGAGGGATAATGAGACGATCATATGGATTGATCGAGCCAAGAACTAATAATGAATCAATATGAAGCATTAGTGTCTGAAGAAGCTATTTTCATGCATTCAAAACACATTTTTTTGGTGATTCTGCCTTATTATAAATCAAGTACTTGCATCTATAGAATCAACAAGCTTGAGTTAGCTTTCTCATAAACGAAGTTCTCGAGCTTATGAAGATATACCAAATATCACATTAACTCGAGTCTCGATCCGAGAATAGTAAAGTCGATTGCTTAGCAAAATTAGCTAAGAAATGACAAGTATGAATGGTGATTATGTCATGATCATATTTACGACGAAGTTCTAGAGCCAATAAAGTATCAATCCTGTAGAGGGGTTAAAACCTAACAAATGACTCGGTTCCCTCATACTCCCCAAAATCAATAAGAAGTTGTACTAAGAAGAGCTAAGAATGACATTGCCTCAAAAGCAAGCAGTGAAGCCTTTGTTGTAGAAGAGTCACGAGAGGCAAACCTTCATCGACTACTTTAAAGAAGCAAATTACCAAGTAATAAATCACTAGCTCAAATCAAAAGAATGTTATGCTTATGCTTCAACAACACTTTATATCGTAGATCCTTTGAACAAATGTCTACGATGCCTAGTGTAGATGAAGCTAGCAAAGTGATGGTTGAAGTTCATGAAGGACTTTGTGGTGCACATCACCAAGTCCCAAGATGGCAAAGAAGATCAAAAGGATGGGCTATTATTGGTCTTATGAGAGAGTAATCATGCTAAGAAGTGTCATGAGTGTCAAGTACATGGGATCTCATCCATCAACCTCCAAATCCATTACACCCAACAATAGCATTCGCCATTTAAATGTTGGGGTATGTAATTGAACCAATTGATCCACCATCACGACATCGCTTCATCCTAAGAAATTATTATTTCTCAAGTGAGGCTACCCATTTAAAGAAGTTACCGCTGAAAGTGATCAACTTCTTCACGCATAATGTGGTCTATAGATTTGAGTGCCAAATAAGATAATGGCATAGCTTTCAAAAGTGCAAAGATTTATAGATTTATCATCGATAAATTGATCGATACTCTTCAATATATAATCCAAGAGCAAATGGTTTGTGAGGCCTTCAATAAGACATTAGTCAAGTCGCTCAAGAAGATTCTCACTAAAAAAAGAGAATGGTATACCAAGCTAGTAAGGCTCTATGGACATATCAACCTACAAGAAGATGCCGACCAAAAGCCACTCCCTATTCATTGGTATTTGGAACAAGGCTTCTTCCGCGAAGTTGAAGTTACCTTCACTTCAGTAGCCATCCAACAATCTCAAGATCAAAATGCTCATCTGAGAATGGAGGAACTCGACGTGCTTGATGAAGTTAGATTACAAGCTCATCAAAATCTGGAAGTCTATCAAGCAAAGATGTCCAGGCTTTTGACCATACAAGCTCAGCCTCGAACATTCCAAAAAGGAGAATTGATCCTGGTGCTGAGAAGACCAATTATTCCCAATCAAAAATTTGCAAATTTGAGCCTAACCGGAAGGCCCTTTTGTCATTGAAAAAGTGTATCAAGGAGGGGCATACCAACTTATCAACCTAAAGGGTGAAAGACCAATGCTGCCAATTAATGGTCGATACTTAAAAAAGTACTATACTTGATGATCATATTCCCAATGTACAATATAAATCCCCTACAAGACATGGGGCATTTTTTTTAGTACATCTATTTAGGTTGACATCGTACTTCATGCCGAGATCCCTAAATAAACATACTCCAGATGAAGAAATTTTTCGTGAAAATTCCCCTGTTATACAGGGAACATTTTTAGATTTTTAGATACACATGAAATCAATGTTGTGTGTTAAAATCCCCTTTAGAATAAATCAATTAAACTATTGATGTATTTATATACTTTCATCTTGAAAATTTTCCTAAATGTACTCTAGAATTCCCCAACAAGATAAGGGCATTTTTTTAATTTATATCAAGTTTATTTGAGTACATCGTACAAGATGATCCTCAAATATATTCTTATTCAGTACATTTTTACGCCAAAATCCTGATATATCCATAATTATTACTATTGCAGTCTTGCAGAATAAAAAAGAATCTATCTATGCATGAAAAGACAACCCTAAATATCAAGAAATTTATCTCTCAAATTTGCCAAATTCGAGATCAAGTCAAAAGAACTCGAAAAGCTTCAATCAATTAAGTTGAGAAACATCCTCTACATCCTAAAGTCTAGACATGGATGGGTTCTAAAGGTCGACTCAACAAGTCCACAAGAAAATGCAAAGGAAAGAACCCCTGCTCGTCATCTGATGACAAAACACCAACCCACTCATACTAAGTAAAAGACTCAGTAGTTCTAAAGGTCAAACTAACAGCCCAAATATGGCCGAGTGTCGACGCTCTCCTCACTCAACAAGTGTAAGAAAAGGCAGAGGAAAGAGCTCGCTCGTCAATGATGATAGCCGCTCAATCTCAAACCAAATCTGATTAGTGATTACAAAACGATCAAGAGATCTCTACTTGATCGAGATCAAGGCAATATGAGGAAACACTCAATTCGTGGCTACTCAAATCAATCTTCATATTACCGCAATGATATTTCCCTATTCTCAAATGATCAATCAAGCTCAAAGCACATAACAAAGCCTATCTCCTCATCAAGTCCGTCAAAGTAGAAAGCACAGACCGAGGAAGCAATTCCATAGTTCATACAAAATCTGATGGCCGAACTAAAGGAATTTTATGATTATTCAGTCTATTAAATCACACTTTGCTAGACTAATAACTCAACATTGACTCTTTATAAGCCGGAAGGCTGGGTCATCTATATGTATCTTTCAACGAATCAAAAAGCAAAGAAAAGTGGTTCATATGCATACATTTCGACAAGTCAATATTGACAAATCGTCAATCCTTCATCAAGTTCACAAGCTCAAAGCTGTGATAGAAGGAATTTCACCACCAAGCACCTGATAAACCGATTCCCCAGTGGAGTCCTTCATCAAAATAAGTAGATCAATTCCTCCATCAAACCCAACCAAGCTCAAAGCTAGGGTTCAAGGAGACTCAAATCTACAAGAACATAAAAAAAAGAGATCTTCAGCAAAGCCATTGAAGTAGAAAGTAGATGGTGTAAGAGCTCTTATCAATTCGACAAGTCAATTCTGACAAATCGGTCAAGCCTATCATTTAGCATGTCCTGAATAAGGCAGCATACTAATGATAAATCCTATCAAAATTCTGTAAGCTATTGCGATCGAAGTTAAAATGATCCACGTTCTATGGCCAGCAGAAATGGTCAACCAATTTTCAATAAATGTGACTCGCTCCATACAAGAATCACATTTGTTGGGGGCATTTGTTGACCTTCACATATGTGTCATAAATCAAAACAAGTCCGTAAGTCTAATTGATGGACGCTTACACCGCAGAATCGGGTTCAAAATACACCTGATGTCACCAAAATAGTAAATGACATCCGATCGACGAATGGACTTTGTCATGTATCGTAACGCCAAAATCAATAAAAATATATATGCAAAATCTAACGATCAATCGATTAAGCGCCGAAGCATCAATAATACGCCGACACGCATATCGAAGTCGGTAAGTCGGATAATGGCCAAATAACATCCATTCATAAAATTGATTGCTCCGTTAGCTTCAAAACATCAAAATCTATCAAATGAGACTATTTGCGCTCAATTTTGATGAGTCTGCACAAATGTTGAATAATCAGAAGTGACAGTATACAAATTGAGGATCAAAATACACTGGATGTCACTGAAAATGATCAAAACGACCTCCGATTGATAAACGGACTTCGCCATCATATTCAGAACGTCGAAATTGATAAGGATATAAATATTGCACGACTTGATGAGCAACGGAGCAAACGCTCGAGTCGTTAACGTGTCTGCACGCATATCGAGGTTAGAAGGCACCAATATAAGTCAAACAAGCTCCGTTCATAAAATTAATAATCTCATTGGCTTCGAAACGTTGAAATCTATCAAATAAGATTGTTCATACTCAATTCGGATAAGTCTGCACGAAAATCAAGTGAGCAAAAATGACGATGCGCATTTCGAGCTAAAATTTACTCAATTTAGCACTAACTCTAATTAAAGCTTTGACGCTAAACGGACCGCTCCATCAGATTAACGATAAATTATCCTAAATCGATATATATATATATACATGTGTTTAAATTTACATTTAAATCATTTTACAAATTTAAAATTAATTTTAAAAATCCTTAAATTACTCCCACTCAGCAACCACGTTCCCCCATTTTTATTTTTTCAATTTTCTGAAAAAAATAATAAAAAATAAATTAAAAAGAAAACTAGTCCCTCCTCCTCAATCTCTAACTACTCCCTCGTTCCTTGCATCCCACGTTTTTCTCCCTCCTCATTCCTCCCTCTCCGATCAGAAAACAGAAAAAAAAAAAAAGGCAAAAAGAAAAAAATTCTCCCCCCCTCTCTCTCGATTTCCTCCATTCGGCACGCTCCAGCGGAATTCCGCAAATCCAAATTCGCATGGCCCGCTCCGGCCAAATTCGTGCGGCATCACCGCACTGTCAGCCCGCTGTACCGTCTCCCGTGAAATCACGTCCCGCAAAACTCGCCGCCGGTCCCGCCGTGCCGCTCCGGCTGCCCGGCCCGCTCCCGTGAAATCGCATTTAGCGTGACCCATTCCGCCGCTCCAACCTGCGCGACCCACACTGTTCCGCAATCCTCCGTGCGTCTCCCGCCGCTGCCTCAGAGCCCGCACCGCGCGTCCCGCCGTTCCGGCGACCCGCTGCCCACACGCGATCAACCGCGCGATAAGCCTGCCTGCGGCCCGTCCCGTGACCCGATCCGCATTCCGCTTTCGCCAGCCCCCCGCTGACTCGAGCCCGCGGCCGTAGCTCACGAACCGTCATCGCACCGCGCGCGATCCCGTCCCGCAACGCTGCAACCCGGACCCACGCTCCTACCCCACCGGGCGGCATCCATTCGGCCCAACCGCTGTCCCGCCCGCACGACTAGCCCATCCACCGCCCGCACCCACACTTAGGGTCGCCAAAAGTTCGCTTGTTCACAACAGCTCACGTCGCCGCATGTAGTGTTCAGTTTGTTAACTAAACGGAATAAACGTATTATTTCAATCGATATATAACGCAACATTAACAATCATTTGTCGACGCTGTTTCGCTTGATGAAAAATAAAAAAATAATATTATATTATATTATATTATTATTATTATTAGTTATTACTATTATTATTATTATTTTATTACTATTATTTTTATTTATTATTTTTATTATTATTATTATTTTATCAATATTATTTTTATTTATTACTATTATTTATTACTATTACTATTATTGTTATTATTTTATTACTATTATTTATTACTATTGATATGACTCTGAAAATTCCACTAGCCGAAGCACGAATCTTGATGCCGAAAGCAAGCTGATCCGAAATTAAAACTGGTCGAGATCAAACACTTAAAATATCATTGGAAACTTTAGGACATTAGTTAAATTCCTAAAAATATCTCAAATATAGAGTGTTTATAGTCAAATCAAGCGTCTCGACGAGCCGGATCCAACAAGCTCAAGATCTCATAAATCCACTTCATTTGAGCATTCAAATACACAAAATACATCATATGATCAAAGGAATCATCACACTAAGTGTGGGGATTTTGTGAGAGACGCCACCTTCAATCTATAAATTCCTCATTCCTCATATGAGGAGGTCAAGCAAGAGAGGAGAGAGCTCTAAAGCTTGAAAATCCTCCGTGCATAATCGTGTCACCCTGGCCGTCACCATCCCTGCGGTTACCAACCAACACCACCGGTCGCCATCACCGCCATCGCGATCCTCGCCGGCCGTCAATCTCCGCCGATTTTCATCATGATAATCGATACGCCTCGTAAAATTAATCGATCAAGACGAATCTCGGCATTTTCGTAAATGTTTCGATCTAATCACCGATTTCAGCAGTTTTACAAATAAACCGACCGCCTCGGCGAGACTAACATAAGAATATCAAGCATACCGATCCGAACTGAATCGACTCGATCAAACTATCGAGCATGAAAATGGATCCCCGATCCGCCAAATGGTCACCAAAATCGATAATGGCCGATCGAAGCGCCCAAGACGAATCCAACGAATCAGATCACCCGACATCATTAAGGCACCCGATCATCAAAATACATCGCTCGATCGAGGGATCGTGACCGCCGTCCGACGGAGTGGTTATGGAGAGGTTGGAGTTTTCCACAATTTACAAGGCCGCCACTCCCAAAATCTATAAATGAGCTTCATTCTCACCTTAAAGGACCTTCGATTTGAAGACCGAGAGCTCGAGAACCTCCAGACTCGACGCCGATCTACACCACCGCCACCACCAAGATGCTCAAGATCGTGAGCCTCTAGAGATCGCCTGAGGACTAAAAAAGACTGCCGCTTCCTTTCTCCAAGATGAGGTTGCTCCGAAGATCCGCTCGCCGCTGGGAAACTTCTCCCGGAGTTGACCGATATCAGATTTTTTCTACACTCAAATATTGTTTCCCCAGAACACCTTCTTCTCCGAACTAACGAGAAGCAAGACCAGTATCTTTGAACACATATGAAAGTTCTTGACGCAAGGCCCCTGGTTTTTTTCCTTAACGGGTTTTCCACGATAACCCCGTGGTTCATATCCCCCGCTTGTGTTGATAATTTTGGGCTACTGAAGATCTCGATCTAATGGAATAAAATTCTCTAAAGACGCAATAATAACCTTCATCGTCGCCGCCCCCACGATAACCTTCATCGCTATCGCCCCTCACGTTCACCATTATTCTGCTACCGCAAGAATCAGCATAACCTGACGCGTGACTACATGGTTGTCTGATTTTGGGATTCCATTGTCAGCTCTTCTCATATACAATTATGTAATCCTGTATCTGGAAAACTTGTACTCCAAAATAAATATATAGTGGAAGCTTTTTCTTTGGTTTTTTCTCTTTTCGAGGTTTTCACGCTTTGAGTTTTGTTTCACTCTTCAAACGCTCATAAATGACTCCATGATAAAGCAAAACTTTTACTCTACCGCAACTGGTTTTCTAGCATACAACAACTATTATTATTATTATTATTGTTATTATTATTATTATATACATGCAAACACATTTACATATCACAAATACAAGCATAGTTTAGTGGTTAAAATTTTTGTTATGCAAAAGGTTGCTTGTTCAATCCTCCCTCATATCGTCAAAAAGTTCGTTGTCTCATGTGTTCGCTCGTTAACTAAATGAGCCGAACATGAACAGACATTTCAAGCTTGAGATATAAACGAGCCGAACACGAACAAAATAAATTTTAAATGAGCCGAACACGAATAAGAGTTCTATTCGCTCAAGCTCAACTCGTTTACACCCCTACCTGGCATGCACCACCGCATTCAACCTTCAAAACAAACTGCCGGATATCTCCGTAAAATTATGCAACAGCCCTCGCCGAAGCCGGCCCACTCCCATCTTCGCCTGCCTAACCTGAGCTTAGCTTTTAGTTAAAAGCATCGCCCAGAACTCAGATCATACCGACCAGTTCTAAGGTGGACTGCCGCTTACTCGCTCAAATGTTCGTTTAAGTTGCTCACACCAGCTCTAGCTGTTTCTGAATTCCTCCAGCTTCACCTGCATGCCTGACTTCTTCCCATGGCTATCATCCCATTAGCAATTTATTCGATCCGCTAGCCCACCAACCTGCATCTAGCCTTCATACAACCCACCAACCCACTGTTTTGACCATTCTCAGATTCACTGCAAATCCGTTTTCGCTCAATCCTTTCCGTAAGCTTAAACACATCCAATTTTGCCATTTTGCTGCCACACCTGGAGAAGAACATCATCATGAGATTCTTTTTTCGATTTCAGATCGCATCCCTTACTTTAGTTTTCTATTACGCAGAAATCGAGAAGATCATCAAGGCAATTCTTCTTTTTTCATCCGACATCCCATAGCCTTCCCACCACGCCAGAATCGGGAAGAATATTGTCAAGAGGCAAATTCTTCTTTCGATTTTCGACGCCACACTCCCCATAGCCTTCCTACCTTTGCTTCGCCGCAAAATAGGGAGAAGAACATTGTCAGGTGGCGAATTCTTCTTTCGATTTTTGGCATCGCATTCCTTGCTTTAGCCTTTCTACCTTCCCTTCGCTGCAAAATCGGGGAAGAACATCATTAAGAGGTGAATTTTTCTTCCGATTTTCAACATCACACCCTTTACCTTACATCCCCAATCGCAACCCCACCTCGTTCCTTTGCCAAGCACTGCAGCGCACCGCAAAATAAGTCAGAATATGTGGGATTTGTGAATGTGAATATATATACATGCTTATGTTGCTTTGCAGGTTTGAAGACCTCATTGTGCTCAAGAGGCGTGGGATGAAAAAATAGGGCGTGGTGTCACAAGACACCATCATTCGCTCAGAGGGTGTCTGGAGTAAGAAACACTTGTTAGATGTCCTCCCCTAGATGAAATGTTCTTTGAATTTTGTCAATTTGGGGCAGTAAAGGGGAGGAATAATTATATATTGCATTGTATATATTCTTTCAGGTCCGAAGACCTCGTTATGCTCAAGAGGACGCGACGAGATGAAAACTTCAGCGATGTGTAAGACACCATCGTTAAGCTCAAGAGGGCGTGCAGTAGGCAAAACACTCAGTTGCAACTACCTGGGATGCGTCGAGGCTACCGAAATTTTGTCAAAACTTTTGACTTAAAAAAAAGAGAGGATAAAATGAGCTAACTTAGGAGCGCTAAGTAGGAAAACCTACAGCTAATTTTATAGCGTCAAATAAAAAAAAGAGGGAGCCTTTAAAGCAAATTTTGGGAAAAATAGAATATTTATTTAAAATGCAAGTAAAATTTGTGGGAGGCTAATATTAAACTCATAAACTTTGGAAAGACTGATATTAAACTCACAAACTCTAATTGCAAACTTATATGGCTTAAATTAAAGCGGTAAAGTGAGTCCTCTTTTCTTCCAAATTCTTCAAAATTAAACAAGTTTTAATTGAAATTTGGGAGGGGGGGGGGGACTAATGCTAAACTCATAACAAACTTGCAATAAACTCAAAATCTAAGGATAAATCCAAATTATGTTTAATAACTCTTATATCAATATGGAGGTGATTACTATACTAGCTAATAAGCATAAGTGGGGGTTAAGCAACAAACACAAAAATTAGATAACTTATCAAAATTAGTGTAAATTGCACCTAATTAAATTAGGAGAATTACAAAAACTCAACAGATAAACTAAGTGCAAACAGTGTGTTAAATTACAATCTAAATCAAAATGCCTTATTCGCCACCAGATTTGCAACCTTTGTACAAGCAGACAGAAGACGATCCTAAATCAAAATTTATAAAAATTATGGAGGCTTCATTCAATCAAGAATTAAGAAATTTTATTCTAATTATGATCTTTAAAATCAACAAAATCACTAATTAAGTGAAATTAGCTAAGCTAATCACCCGCATGGACCCCGACACTATGTTGAATGCTTAAATTCAAGTGTTTGAGGATGTTGCGTGGGTTGCCTCCCGATTTAGTCTTAGGACTGGGTCCGGGTTAACAAAACTTAAAAACTATAATAAGAGTTTTAAATTAGTAAAATATCTAAAAAACTGATTCTGTCAGGTGATAGTAGATATAATCCTCTGTTAGGAGCTAAACGGAGTTGACAAGATCTAAAGCTCTTAAGTATATTCCAATTAATCAATTGCTCAAATCAAATTGACTTAAATAAAAAAAAAAGTAATATAAAAAATAATTTAAATAAAATTATCATTAAAAACTTAAAACAAACTCAATCTATCCACCTTTGCTTGTTTGTTGGGGTTGATAAACTAAAACTAGCTCACAAGACAATGTCAAATCAAGTATTTTATGTTTCAATCAATCTCAATGGGGCGTGACGTGTATCGACTATGTGGCGGCCATAGAGCTCTGAATGAAGCAGTTATGACCAGAGTTCTTTGATCGGGTGGTTTGGCCAGTCCGGCTTCATTATATTACAATCATGATCATAGCCCATATGCTCCCCAATAGCTCTGTCATTTGAGTTGTAAGTTATAGGGTATACTTGATAGGATACAAAATCACCATTAAGATAGACAAGATTATCTCCTTATACAAAACACCAGTCTGAGGATTTCTTGGGCGATATAACATGTGTGATGATGATCCTTCATGGGTTGATTCTACCTCTAATTAAACTAGGGAATCGCCGGAATGACTACCATGAGATCTAGATCGACGCGCCATCATTCCCCAACAATTCGGTTTAAGCTATAATGATAAATTTCATATATTAAATTTAAAACTCTACGCTCCTTCTTACGCGTTTAGCGTAATTAGCCTTAATCGAAAGTTTTCTCTCACTTATGGGAGGGTATTAATTATACTGCCATAAGAAACCAGACCAGATATAAAGTCCTCATCAAATAAGGATGAAATCTCTAGATAGTGTCTTATCTACTATCTCATATGCCTTCTGAAAATTACACTGATATTTTAAACCACTTTTTTTATCGAAGAGATCGGTGGCAAATTTTCAGAACCACAAGTACCAATCCTCAGCCGGTCCATCCATGTGGAAGGAAGTCAGTGCACGTTTATCAGCATCAGCGAGTTTATCGAAGCCATGATATTGTTCAATTTTCTGGATCCAGGCTTTAAGATTGCGGCCAGCGAAGCAAGGGATTGTTATACGCATAGATTTGAAGGGGTTGATACTTTGGGAGTCGGAATTACTATGACTTCCTTCATTTGAATACTTAGTCGATTTGCAGGGATGCAGGTGTATGCAATTGATGATGTGTTGCCGAACTTTGAGAAATGTAAAGTGTAGATTTATATCACGTAAAGCTGATTTCTTCCTTTTCCTTGGGCTCCTTGTCTCTTTCAGCTATTGTGATATCTGTGGTTGTAACATTTAGTTCATAATATTTAAAATTTTTATCAATTAGATTAATTGATATTTACGATATTTAAAGTTTTGGTTGAAGATAGATGCACTATAGAGTAAATTGGCCCTATTTTTGTTGGATGAACTCAGCCACTTGGATTTGGGAGCTGATTAATTTTTTGATCAGAGTGTTAATTTGAGTTAAATTTGATTGAAATTATATAAATATTATTTCAACTCAGATTAAACTTGAGTTAAGTTACTGTGTGGCTACAGATTGGCAGAGATGACCATTGGAATTACTACACTATTATTTCAACTGAGGTATCAATTACTTTTATGGACAATTACTTTTTATTTTTTACTTTTTTGCAGTGGTTATTCACCCAACAGCCCACCTATTTTCATGTTTAACGCCATTATAATTAATTTTTTTACCAGAGTGTTAATTTGAGTTAAATTTGATTGAAATTATATAAATATTATTTCAACTCAGATTAAACCTGAGTTAAGTTATTATGTGGCTACAGATTGGCAGAAATGATCATTGGAATTACTACACTTTAATTATTTCTGAGGTATCAATTATTTTTATGTTTTTTTTTTCGAATGGGTATCCACTCAATATCATCTATCTGAGTAGGACGTGCTTATTATAACTAATTCCACTAGGTGTCATATTCATCACCCACACATGTCGAGTCTCTACTTACTTTTCACATCTTAGGTATAGACTACTCCACCCTAGAAAAGATTCGAATTCGATCTAGAGAGTTCCCGACTGCGCTCTCCCACCAACTCGGTGGGTATTTATTTAATATTCTATATCTTTTCTTAAAATTCTTTCATTAAATCAGGCGAGAGGACAAATAAAATAAATAAATTTTCAAAGCTCTTTTAGGCCAGCAGCAGTTCCCTAAGCGAAGCAGCGGGACAAAACCTGCTCGCTGTCCATTTGCCTGAAATTATTCTGCTAATTTATAAGAGAGTACGGTATATTTCTTTTTTATTACAGATATTTTGAGTGAACTTTCGACGCAGTAGACTGAATAATATTCTGTCATATTTCCACAAAAAATAATAAAAATAAAAATAAAATTCTGTCATCGTATATTTCTAAATTTATAAGCTATTAAAATTATTTTAATATATATATATATATATATATATATATATATATATATATATATATATATATTTGATTTAATATGCAAGATACTTTAATTTTTTAAATATTTAGAATATAATTTTAAATTAAAATTATGCGATTTAAAAATTTAAATATTTTGTTTTTTATTTAAATTATTTATATCCTGTTAAGTAAAAAAAAATGGAAATTGATTAATATTAGAATTAAGTGAGTTATTAAAAATTATTTTAATTTTTTGATTTAACAGATAGTTTCACGTGAAAATAAATTTGGGCCTAAATCAAAGCAATTGGAGAATAAATTTACCGTTGAATTGGTCTCATAGCTCGGCTTAAAAGTTCAATTTTGAATGACCTGTGAACTGAAGTGATTGAAAGCAAGTTGGTGTGGCAGTTATTAAAATGGTTAAATTTCTTAAAATTGTTATTAATATTCTGAATTTTAATGTCAACTATATTAAATTTGTCTTAATATTATAACAATGACAATAGCAACAACAAGCCTTTATCCCACTATATGGGATTAGCTACATGAATCCTTTGTCTTCATTGTGTCTTATTATGTGTCAAATTTTTATTTAATTCAAGTATACTAATGTCACTTTTTATACATCTTAATCAAGTTTTTTTAAGTCTGTCTCTACCTTTTTTAACATAACTTAAATCTAATGTGCATCTACTCTCTTAATCGGCTATCGTAGTTGACTTTTATGTGGCCAAAAATCATCTAAGGCAACTCTCTAAACTTATTTGTCATAGCCAACTTTTCCAACATACTATTTAGATTTTATCTCTAAGAGTAAAGTCACTCATCCACCTGAGCATCCTACACTTAGTCTTATGCTTCTCTTTTATATGGCCAAATCATCTAAGGCGACTCTCTCTAAACTTATTTGTCATTGGAGCTACTCCAACTTTTTCCCGAACATACTCATTTCATATTTTATCTCTAAGAGTAAAGTCACTCATCCACCTCAGCATCCTACATTTAGTCTTATGCTTCTCTTTTATTGATCAACATTCTGCACTATAAATCATTATAGGTCTTATCATCATCTTATAAAATTTTCTCTTAAATTTAAGCGGTACTTTTCTATCACACAATAGGCCATATGTATTCCTCCACTTCAACCATCCAACTTGAATTCTACTAATAACATATCCATCTATTTCACCATCATTTTGAACAATAGAATCTAGATATATCAATCACTCACTCTTTTTAATGACTTATTCACTCAATGTCACAACATTACCACTAAAACTTCTATAATTAAAATTACACTTCATATATTCTATTTTATATCTACTTAAATAAAAACCTTTAGACTCTAAGGTTGACCTCCATAATTCAAGTTTCTCTTAGACTCCCTCTCTAATCTTATCAACAAGAAGAATGTCATCAGCAAAAAGCATATACCAAGGTACATCTTCCAATAAATGCCTAGTAAGAACATTCATAACTAAAGCAAAAAAGATAAGCACTTAATAATTCATAAAGCAAGCATACTTCTATAATTATACTAAGGTCATTTTTTATATATCTTAACCAAGTCTTTTTTAGTTTGCCTCTATCTTTCTTAACATAAGGCAAATCTAATATGCATTTACTCTCCTAACTGAGTCATCGAACGGTCGACGCTTTATATAAGTACTCTCTATTATTTGTTATTGAGCTACTCCAACTTTTTCTCGAACATACTCATTTCGCATTTTATCTCTAAGAGTAAAGCTACTCATCTACCTGAGCATCCTCATCCCTGCAACACTTAACTTAATCTTATGCTTCTCTTTTCTTGATCAACATTCTGCACCATAAATCATTGTAGGTCTTACAACCATCTTATAAAATTTTCTCTTGAGTTTAAGTGGTACTTTTTTAATCACACAACATCCTAGATGCATTCCTCCACTTCAACCATTCAACTTGAATTCTACTAATAACATATCCATCTATTTCACCATCATTTTGAATAATAGAACCTAGATATTTGAATCGCTCACTCTTTTTAATGACTTGTTCACTCAATGTTACAATATTACCACTAGAACTTCTACAATTAAAATTATACTTGATATATTATGTTTTATATCTACTTAAATAAAAACCTTTAGACTCTAAGGTTGACCTCCATAATTCAAGTTTCTCTTAGACTTCCTCTCTAATCTTATCAATAAGAAGAATGTCAACAGCAAAAAGCATATACTAAGGTACATCTTCCAATAAATGCCTAATAAAAACATTCATAACTAAAGCAAAAAAGATAAGCACTTAATAATTCATATAAAGCAAGTCTTTTAAGTACATTCTATCTTTTCTTAAGACAAATCTAATATGCATCTACTCTCCTAAGTCATCTGACTATTTTATGTGGCCAAACCATCTAAGGCAACTCCCTCTAATCTTATTTGTCATTGGAGCTACTCCAACTTTTTCCCGAACATATTCATTTCGCATTTTATCTCTAAGAGTAAAGCCACACATAACTTGAGCATCCTCATCCGTGCAACACTTAACTTAGTCTTATGCTTCTCTTTTATTGATCAATATTCTGCACCATAAATCATTGTAGGTCATACAACCATCTTATAAAATTTTCTCTTGAGTTTAAGCGATACTTTTTAATCACACAACAGCCCAGACTCATTCCTCCGCTTCAACCATTCAACTTGAATTCTACTAATAACATCTCCATCTATTTCACCATCATTTAGAATAATAGAGCTTAGATATCTAAACCGCTCACTCTTTTTAATGACTTGTTCACCCAATGTGACAACACTACCACTAAAATTTCTACAATTAAAATTACACTACATATATTCTATTTTATATTTACTTAAATAATAACATTTAGACTCTAAGGTTGACTTCCATAATTCAAGTTTCTCTTGTACCCGTCTCTAATCTTATCAACAAGAAGAATATCATAGCAAAAAGCATACACCAAGGTACATCTTCCAGTAAATGCATTGTAAGAACATCCATATCTAAAGCAAAAAGATAAGGGATACTTCTATAATAAAAATAATAATAAAATTGAAAATTAAAAAGAAAGTAATGTTAAAATAGATATAAATTTTAAATATTTATTAATAACTTTTAAGTTTAAGCAATTAAATAATAATATAGGTTAAGACAAACAAAAGCTAACTCACAAATACACTTGACTCACAATCCTTCATAACACAATCTTCCAACACATAATTGACTGTTTTTTAGTATCCTATTTCTTGTGGCAACATTTCTTAGTTGCTCAATTAGGTAAATTAGAGTCTAAATACCACATGCTTTCACACATAGATTGTATCATTGCTTTCTAATATTAAATTTAAAAAATATTTACATACATATCATATAATTTTTATATATTTATATATCTAACATCAAATTAGATATTTATTTATCTAATATATTTTTATATTTAAAAAAATATTTTACTTTAAAAAAATGAGTGATAATAATATTTTTAATGTGAGATTAAAAATTGAGATATTATATATATATAAATTAAAATATTGGATACATAAATACATAAAAATTATGTAATATGCATATAAATCATCCTAAATTTAATTCAATATATAATTTTTTTAAAAAAAATTATACTCAACATACAATTTTATATATCACTTAAAGAACACCTATAATTTCATACTTATAAATATAACCCTTCCTATACATGAAAGTACTTCTCATTTTAAAATTAAAATTTATGTACCATTCATATAAATATGAAATATTAGATATTAGAAGTATAAATTTATAAAAACTGTGATCTTTTATAAATGTCTCAAAATTTTAACCAATAATAAAACTAATCGTTGTTTTCATTTACAGTAATAGCACATAAATCTTAGACAGTGCAGCATAAATTATAAGCCCCAAACTTTTAATTTTCATTAAATTTTTAATTAATTGACAAGACCACTTTTTTAGTTTATTTTTAAAATAGATATTAATTTCATAAATAGTAAAATTTAGAATATATATTTTTACCCGAAATAAATATAATAGCCTAATAAATCTTAAACTCATTTGATCTTTATTTTTAGCATATTAAGTGAATTTAATCATGATTTTAACAAAATTAAAATTAGTTAGTCAGAAGATTGGTGTGCTAAATAATTTAATTGAATTTTTGACAGTTTTCAATCGCAGTCATCACAGCTTACCAAAAGAGGCAAATTCAAATTCAGGTAACATCTGACAAAAACAAGACAAAAATAAGAACCTCACTGTATTTTGAGTTTAAATAAAATACAAGTAAAAATAAAAAGTAAAAACAAATACAGATACAATGGAAGATCATCATGATGGTAAATTCTGCACTCTTAGATGCTTATATTTTTGCTCAGCATTAGCAGAACTAACACACTCAGTCAATCCTTTGGTTAAGAGCATCTTCAAGATTTCAACCCCTTCTTCCAAAGCAGTATCAATCTGCATCAGTAAAAAAAAAAAAAATTTAAAGGAACAAAGAGCACTTATGAATGTTCTTCATGATGAAGAAAAATATGCACCAGAAGCAAGCATTTTCATCTCAGGAATAGAATTTATCTTTCTTTATAATGCTCAGATGTTTTAGCTTGATGTCATAATCATTGTTGAAGGTATATGTTGACATAGGTTATGCTTTTTCATTAAGGATGGTTTAGCATTGAACAAGGGTGTTTAGTAATGCATAATGAGTTTTCTTGCATAGTTCCAAGATTTCAGCATTCATCCTTCAGGCTATCTTATCATGCGATTACTTGTATCTAGGGGTGTAAACGAGCCGAACTTGAACAAACAGAACTCTTATTCGTGTTATTTCGTTTTTTTGTTATGTTCGTTCGTTTATATATCGAGCTTGAATAATCTCTGTTTGTGTTAACGTTAATTAGCAGTCGAACCGAACAACAAGCTTTTTTTGACAACCTTATTATTATGAGGAGGATTGACCTAATCTTTACATAACAAAAGTTTTACCCATTAAGTTATCTTTTCATTTGTGATATGTAAATGTTGTATATATATAATAATAATAATAAATAAAAATAATAGTAATAAAATAATAATAATATAATAATAATAGTTATAAATAAAAATAATAGTAATAAAATAATAATAATAATAATAGTAATAAATAATAATAATAATAATAATATAATATAATATAATTTTTTTATTTAAATCGAGCCACATCGAACAAATGATTGTGTTTGGCTCGTTATATATCGAGCGAAATACGTTCGTTTCATCGTTTATTTACGACGAACAACCTTGTGTGAACAACGAACTTTTTTGACAGCCCTACTTGTATCCCGTATTAACATTAATCATGCTAATAATTAAGTCTGAGATCTTATATGCGAGTTATGTGTGGACCAGCGGAATGAAATTATCATACAAAATGAAAATTCGAAGGTATGATGATTGCTCATAACAATACTTTCAAGTTATAAAAACAAATGTTAAATCATTGTTTCAAGATTTTCAACATGCTTTATGCATTCCACATATATGATATTAGGAACACAGGTATGTTCTTGTATTGTTTATTTTTCCATCAACTTTTTAAGAAAATTTTATTATTATTTTTACTTTGGTTGTTTATTGAAGCAGATATTGGTCTACCATCCATGTTGAGCTTTGTTATATAATCGAGCCTACAATACTTTTTTGTTGGTGTTTATATAGGTGGGCCATCTACATTTTCAAAAATTGCAACACTGCCATTCCTCATATTGCGACTTCTAGATAACATTAATAATGGATCCACATACTGTTGCCCACTAAAGTTGCCCTCCATTTAATGATCCTAATCGACAAGTTATATTGCCTAGAGCCAGATAATCTTACTGTATTGCCAACCCCGCTCAACGGAGCAGATTGCTGTATAGCCAATCCCATTCTACGGAAATGAGTGCTTATCAGATCAAGGAAATTGATGGCGACCAAAAAAAACTGCCTTCCAAGTTCAGTTATATATTTAATGGTTTTCTTAAACTGCTTGGCTATATTTATGTCCTAAAAGACTTTAAAATTTGATTATGTTACAGTAGTTAGTAGATCGTTTGAACTCTGGATATTTTTCTTTTGACGTGCTTAGTTTACACATTTGTTATCCAAGCCTGTTACTGGGGACAAGACCTATAAATAAGGCTATGTAAATAACTACCTTTTTTTTTATGAATAATGAATAACATTCTTTACCCTGAATATGAATTCCTTTGATTTCAAGAATCATGATGTCTCCCTTTCGAACTTTGGCCTCCTTTGGTTATTTTCATCTTCTCGCATTTTTTCTCTTTGCCTTATAATTTAGTTATCACGCTATTCATATTATTTTCACAAAACAATCATAGATTCATAATCCATAAGGCCTGCCATACCACTCTCTCCTGCACCACCATATTACAACTCAAGGAAGAAAAATCATATGAAAATATGCCTTAAGCTTTGCATCATAGGAAAATTGTCAAGTCATAAGTACTGCTCACCCTCACACGAGCTGTTTTATTAAACTTCTGCAGCAGAAACGCTTTGGGATCCATTTGTCCAGATGGCCGTCCGATGCCTTAAACAAGTTCATCAAACGATCAGTATATTTTTAATTGATAAATTTTATCAAACATGAAAGGGATGGTAAAAAAACATGACACCAACCAACTCTTAGCCGGCAGAATTCTCTGTTCCCACGAAAATGATAGATAACATTCTTCAGCCTAATGACAAAAATGCCATGTACACTTACCTTTAAAAGCAGGAAAAAATCTTTGACAGAAATCAAACTTTTAAACAAATTGAACGTTTGCTGGTAAAATATTGCAAGTCCCTGTACAAAGCACCAACTCAGGCATCTCTCAAATAGTAGTTCGTTGAGATTTGTGTAGTTGAAACAAGCTTTGAATTTACAGCGAAGTAGGACACAACACAACTCACTCGTTGATAAATGCAAAAAAGTTTTGATAACCATAGAATCCAAAGAAAACTAAGTTTCAAAATAGCAGGAGTTTACTGAGTCAACAAATAAGAGGTTGTCTAGTCTCATGTTCAGACAATTTTGGATTCCATGACTGATAGGTGCTAACAGTACACGCGGTAGCAAAATGAGGAAGGACAACAAAATAAAAAATCCCTAAGTGCGATAAAATCATTATACAATAACGAAAGGACTTGAGTCACATGCCAGATCATCATTCTTGAATATTATCAAGTATTCAGTGATAATCAGAACATTAGTCAATCTTATGCAAGAGCAACTGTTGATAGAGAACGGTTGCTGAATCTGCTGTAAAAACTGTTGGAGCGTCATGTGAAAAACAAAACAAAACAAAAACCTGAGCTTTGAAGTCACAACATAAAATGTTGATCATCATTAATGAACAGAATAAAATATTTCATGTTCCCAATTTATGGTTTCTTTTCCTTACAAGTCTAGCTCCATATAACTGCCAAGAACATTCGATTGTTGCTACCTCATGTTTCTCCCGCTCAAACATCAAAAAACTACAAGCCAGCTTAGATATTACTGTGGGATCCGAAAATTCGCCACCAACCTCTTTTGGAAAACAAAAGAGTTGTTTTAGTGTCGGTGAAAATTTCAGAAGACATTTGAATAGTAGATAAAACACTACCCAGAGATTTCGTGCTCATTTGGTGAGAACTTCTTATATCTGATTCCAGGTTTTCTATAGACGCAGTTCTATAGTTAATTCTCCCAAAATAGAGAGAGCACTTTCGATAAGCTACTAACGAATCGTTAAAAACGAATATATAATTGCAATGAGTGGAGTTTAGAACTTATGAAATTTCTTATTTTAATTTTTAAAAAAAACTTTTTGTGGGGCGAATGATGACGCGCCCGATCTAGATCCCATGCTCACATCCCGCTATCGCGGCCCTCAGCTAGTGAGGAGAATAATAACCTACCGATCCTCAGAAGAACAATGCCGTCTGGGTATTTGTAGACGGTAGTTTCTTGGGACAAATATAAGTCAACCTTAGGCGTTTTGCCCAACCAAATTCTACGCTTTCACAACAAAGAGAAAAGTTGGAGAACATAAGAGTCGTATGCGGCCTTAATTTAATGGTGTCATACGCTACAACCACCCAGAGGTCGTCAGAACCACTATTTATCGCACACGCAAGAAACCACGCGATAACACGCCACGCTGCTTTAGAAATATTTGAGTTAATTACGATTTGATTTGAGCTGTGGCAAAGTTTTCTTAATCACCTCAAGACAAATAGGGTGATTTTTTTTTAAGTTTTAAATAATTCATTTCAAAATTTTATAATAATTTTTATCATCATAGTGACTAATATTAATTAATTGATTTATTTGATTTATTTTATTTCAAGTAATCTTCAAAATCACAACTCTAATTTTATAGGATTTGACTTTTCTTTTTAATTTATATGATTCATATCTTGTAATATATTTATATAAACATATTATTAATTAAATTTTATAATATCAAATTTTATTTTGTTAACCATCATAAGACAAAAAATGAGATCCGTTTTTTATTTCATATCTAACTTGCATAGTTGAATATTTCAACATCGACAGATCTGCTCTTCCAAATGGACATGTGAATGTAAGTTGAATATCAAGTTTGATTTTCGATATTTTGATTTATTAACTTAACCCGTCACCAAACCAATGTAGATATGTTCTTGTATATTTATCTTGCATTTGATTACAGATTTATATTATCTTTTTATACTTCAATACATACAAATATTATTCTTCTAAAATATACATATATCTTAAGTAATTTGACTAACAAGATTTTGATATGAGATTTTGTTAACACCCAGCACTCCGGAGGAAGATATGTTCTTTGATTCATATCTAACTTGATGTATTCCAATGTTCAACATTTCAACATACAAAGATATCTTTCTAAAATGTATTTGAATGCCAAGTTGAAATATAAGTATCAATTTGCAAGTTTAGGTTTTGATGTGATATTTTTATTAACCTGATCCCCAAGACCAAACCGGAATGTAGATCGTTTCAGATATTTATCTTTGGATTACATGTTTTCAGATATTTGATATTTGGATACTTCAAATATATATACAAATATGTTTCTAAAATTGTTTACATATATGTCGTTGAAGTAGATTTGACAATGCATATGAAGTTTGATATGATTTTTAGGTTTTGTTAATCGACGGCCCAAGACAAACCGTGATGTAAGATTGTTTTTGTTTCATGTTCTACGTTTGAAACATTTCAACATATATATGATCTATTCTCTCAAATTATTGTATGTATACGTGAATATCTAGTTGAATTTACTATGTTTATTTACACCTTCAATACACGCTATACAACAAGTTGGACTGTAATTGAATGTCAATTGAAAGAAGTTAATTGTATTCAATATGACATTTTGAAGGAATTGACTAAGATGTAAACTTTTCATGTAAAACATAAATCATTTACTCATGGATAAACCATAAAGTAATGGCATTCTAATCACAAATCGCAGTAATCTCTTTTTTTTATTACAAATCAGAACAAGAGGACTCATTTGAGCCAAAAATTCCCTTTTGTGCAACAAATCAACAAGGATTATAAATAAAACAAATCATTTTGAGCCCATTTAATCAAGTGTAAATGTAATATAAAAGATAATTAAGCATTTAATTATAAATCTTCTCTTAATAAATCGCAAGGAAAGACTCAAATAAATTATTTTAGAGGCCCATGTAATCAAAGATGAATTTAAGTATTTAATTTGCTAAATCCTCTCCATGTAACAAATCAGAAGGAAAGAAAATAAATAAATTATTTTATACCACAATCAACTACAATGTAATAGGTTTAGATGTAAAGATTTAATTTGCTAAATCCTCCTTATGTAACAAATCAAGAAAGAAGTGAAATAAATTATTTTAGAGGTCATTATAATTGATCCATACCCATATTTCTCTTAATAATGGGAGGAGAAGACAAAGACATGAGTGAATGTCAACACAAGAGATAAGTAAAGGATAAATGCATGTCAAGTATTAAGGACAAGTGGATTGATTAAAATCCATCTCTCTCACATGTCATCTCATGACAAAAGAAAGACAAAGAATTTCATCCATTTCATAAAAGGTATGACAAAAAGGGTCGATGATAAAGAAATGGTAGAAATTTTTCACATACATGCATGTGAAATGTCATAAGAAAATATAAAAAGGGAATTTTAAATGCATGTGCATTCAATACATGTCCTAAAATTAGATTAATCCTCTGATGCAACTTATGACAAGCATAAACATATAAAAGTAAGTAAGAGGAGAAGGTTACATAAATAAGAGGGATTCATCTCTCAAACCTTGTTTTCCTACTTTCTTCTTCTCCTTATACTACAAGTCTAAGTTCTCCAATCTTACAAAAGAATCATTTTGCCACTTTGACTTGTAAGTTCTTTCTAAATTTTAACATCTTCTAATTTGATATTTTCATAGATGTCATATCACATTGCAAATTTCATTTCAATATTTAATATAGTTTTCCATGTTTTATCATTTGAATATAAATCATCAGAAATGGACAAGAAAGAGATGGCATACTAAGCATATATTTAGGACATGTCCAATGTATATCTCAAGAGTAAGTAGAATTTAGAAACCAATACATATCATAATCTAATACATAATAAGATATGCATGATAAAATTAACACATGAACATTCATGTTTGACATAAAGATGATCATCATGTCATATTTGTCAAAATAGGATGGTTTGCATGATATAAATTAAAAGATAAACATTTATATATGACATATTTCATCCCTTCTTTCCTTTCTTCTTTTTTTTTTGACTCAGCCCTACGTATCCTCGTGAGATGGCTACGGACAGCCTTCCCACCACGCCAAGAAGAAGGCGGTGGTGGAGACATACCATTTTATTTACCCACCACGCCAAGAAAGACGTATGGGTTATACATCATAACATTTGTCCCATAGAACTTGAATCATTTAATATAAACCTGCTTTATCGTAAAGAAGAAAAATCTCGTATATTCAAGAATATCATGTAGAAACATGATAATTTATAAGAATATATTTAAAGTTTCAGATTGTACGCAATTATCAAAACAACCATCTCATATTAAGACAATAATATAGAACGAGCTCTAACAAATAATTTTACATTTCTTCTTTTTTTTATCAAAATTTGCACCCACCCCCCCGATATGAGTCACATGAGAGATCACCACCACGCCAAGAAAGGCTGTATATAACACCACGAATTTTTTTCACCACGCCAAGAAAATGTGTATGGGTTATAAAGATAACCTAATAAGATATCAAACGATAATAAAGCAAAAGTAGAGATTAAACTCAAAAGCCAATCATTCCTTTCTTCCTTTCACAAGATTTTGCATAATGTATCATCAAGAATTGATTTAAGCAACATAACAAGAATGAAACTCATAAAGGAAAGCAAACAATTTCAGATTTTGGAATTTTACAACACCCAAGCCCTTCTATGCTTTTAAATTTCAGATTTCATCATTTTTTTTTTTAGGTAAGAAAGACAATTTCAGCAAACATTACTTCCTCCAAGTGATAAGAACGTAAGGTTAAGGATAAGAAATACTTGCATTTAGCTTAGGAATTTCATTTTCTACCCCATGCAGAAATTATTTTCAGCAAGATAAAAGCATGCCATAGGAAACAACAAGCAACATGACATAGGCCTAGATTCAAACCATGCAATACTTGAAAATCCCTCTTTTAATTTCAGATTTCAATCTAAGCGTAAGAGACAAACGAATGAAACCCATAAAAAAGCAAAGAAGATAATAAAACCCTCTTTCTTTAATATTCCATTTTCAGATTTCATTCTATTCATGTAAAAGAGACAAAACAAATGAAACCCATAGATAGAGTAGCATGATATTTAGGCCATATATCCTTGTCATATTTCCATACTCTTCCAAGTAAAAAAAAAATTCAACAAGCTTATAGCAAAATGATTCATTTCTCCTTGATAAAATGATTTCAGTGTTTTATGCCTTTAGACAACAAACTAATGGATTTCCCTTGATAAAAAAATAATTTTCAACATGCTTTATGCCTCAGACAACAAACTAATAAATTTCCCTTGGTTTTCAGATGCTTTATTCTGAAATAATAATTTTCCTTTCATAAAAATGATTTCAGCATGTTTTATGCCTTTAGACAACAAACTAATAAATTTCCTCTTTGGTAAAAATACTTTCAGCATGTATCATGCCCTTTAAAAGCAAACTGATTCAATTTCCCTTAGGTAAAATCAATTTCAGCATGTATCATACCCATTAAACAACAAATCGATTCCCTTAGGTAAAAACAATTTCAGCAAGCACCATACCCATTAAACAACAAAATGATTGAAAACAAGAAGGAAGCTTGCACATAGCTTAGGTTTTGAGTCATACATCATCTCAAAATCCATTCTAAGCTTTAGATTTCAACTTTAAATACATAGTAGAAGGATAACAAGCACAAAAGATGTGATTTCCAGCAACAATAAAAAAAAAAACATAGCATCCATGACAAGAGAAAACAAGAAGATAACAAGATTTGGGCCATACATCATCCCAAATCTGTAAGAAACTTTTCAACATCATTCAAACACAAACTATAGCATATGTAATAAAACCCTAACTTCCAAAACACCCAAACATATGGAAATAAGCTTGAAAGAGAGACGACTGAGGTGTCAAATATTAAGGAAAGGAAGAAGAAGGTTTCGGGCTTAGAAAGAGAAAACAAATCGATTTAAGTCCACGGAGAACCCTCAGCGAGCAGAAGCAAGAAAAAGGAACCGAGAGAGTCTAGAGGAAGCTAAGGGAGAAAACACCGAGAGAAGGAAGCTTTTCACGCGAGGAAATAATGCGCAGCCAGGGAAAACCGAAAACAACAGGGGAAAAACCGAGAGTCGTGCGGGAGAGAGTGTTGTGTGTGAGATCGAGAGCAAGGAGAGTCGTGCGAAAAAAGAGACCGAGTTGGTCTCGCCTTAGGTCGACCGCTTTCGATTGGTGCCGTTCAATAATAGGATTAGCGGTTGTGTTAATTGGAGGTTTGGGCAGATTAAGGATTAAGGCTTAAGAGGATTAAGCTTAGAAGAATTAATATAATTAATTCTAATTATAAAATTTTAATCATCCTAAGAATAAACCCCAAGCAATATGTTAATTTTAATTTCTGTCAACGCAACGACGCTGATCGATTTTGGATCAAGTCGCAAAGAATGTCACGATGCCTAAGTGAAATTAGTTAAAATCGCATGACGTCTGCCAAATTGATCGATGTTCGCGACACCTTATCAAATCGCATCAAGCGCCGCTTGATAGAATTCGACGCTTCGGACAAGACGATCAATTTATAACGGAGGTCATTTGACGCCGGGCTTCCGATTTTGATATACGCTTAATTTTAATTGTTTGATTGATCATTAATTGATTCAATATTTTTTATTCAATTAATTTCGATATTTCAGCGATTATGTTGAATTTTCAAATCAATTAATTTAATCGCATCGGATTAGGGGGGGGTTTTAACCTCTACTTTATTTAATTTCGTGACAGCCAGTCAACAAATGCCCCAACAAACATAATCGCGTACGGAGTAATTGTTGTGACGTAAGACCTCATGGATCTCCAAATTTTTTGATGTCACGTTGTAATTTCAACAACTTTAATATTACATTGCGCCTCGATAAGTGAGTATAACTCTCGTCAAAGCATTTGAATTACCTGCTCAACCGCACTAGTTCGCTGAACCGATATTTATATCGTTCCAATGCTTGATGGCGAAGGAGATGCTTTGACTTGTCATCATCAACTTGTTGAGAATTTAATGTCTTCTCCCGCTTGGCTATTAAAGACTTTCTTGAGTTTGAAATTTATTTTCTCCTCCCCGGGCTTTGTGCCTTCTAACTTGATGGAGTTGATGATTATTTGAGATGAGAACATCTTCGCCCTGCTGCTTTGTGCTTGACGGACTTGTTGAAGATTCCATCTCAAATTTGAAATTTGTATTTTCCTCTCCCGCTTTGTGCCTTAATGGACTTGATGGAGTTGATGAGACAGAATCTTTGGCCCCATGCTATGTTTTTTGACTGGACTTGTTGAAGATTTCATCTCAACTTTGGGATTTGTATTTTTTCCTCCCTCCAGCTTTGGACTGGACTTGAGTCGAATGAGATGAGAATGTCTTCTGGCCTTACGCTTTATGCTTGAGACTTGTTGAAGATTTCATCTCAAGATGTGATTCAGTGTCTCCTTTATCCCGGCTTCATTATGGATTTGATGGAGGAAAGTCCAATTATCTTGGAGATTTGTCGCGATAAAATTACCTTCGCCTGCGCTTTTGCGGGAAGGATAAATGTCACACTACTGAGCTTATGTTGGATCAATGGCAAAGAGTCATCCCTTTTGATTTAGCTTTATACAACATTGGGATAGCTTCGCCCTCGCTTTTGCTTGATTGACTTATCAAGAAGAATTTCCTTCTGCTTAATAGACTTATCAAGGAGTTGAGATTTCACATTTGTATTTGATTCCAAACTCGCTTAATGCCTTTTGAGTCGATTTTTTGTAGAATTTTGAAAATGACCTTATGACCAATGGGATGATTTCCCGCCTCACTCAACCAAGTTGGAGAGATTTGGGGATTTGGATGCTCTTGTCTTTGAACTAACAAAAGAGGATCCCTTACTACTGTGGTGTTGTAAGCATATCCGTCCACTATCGATTTTGGTATGTCGAGTCCGACCTTATACACCCATTGAGTCGGACTTGAGCAATTGATGAAGGATTTTATCCTCTGCCAAACGATGGGGATTTCTTTACTACTTTGTGTTGTAAGCAAACTGTCAACACTGCCATATTTGCGTGTTTGAGTCCGACCTTATACACCAACTCTTTAGATTTGAAGGGATGGAAATGTATTCCAACTTGGTTTATGAAGTTGACTTGAAAATTTTCTTCTTTGGTCAGTAAGACTTTTAAGTTTGAGAATTTGAATACATAATTTTGAGGATACATATAGGGATCTCAGCGCTAGGCATGATGTCAATCCAGAGAGAAAGGAAGACCCCCCTGTCTTACCAGGAACGCCCGACACTTTACTATAAAATTTCTAAAAAAAATGCCCCCTGTCTAACGGGGGATTTTTATTTTATTTTGAAAATGCATTCTTGTATTACAAGATAATTTTAATGAAAATTTTACATGTGTTTGAATGAAACATTTCAAATGCAGATTTGTCCAATTATTAATTAATATTTAAATACCCAATTATCGCATTGATCTTTCACCTTTCAACGAGTGATAGCTCCCTCGATATACCTTTTCAATAACAAGGTCCTTCCCAATGATATAGTTAATAATTAAACATCCACCAGCTCGAGGGATGATTGGTCTTCAAAGACTGACCAATTCCCCTTCCGAAAAGCTCGGGATGTATCATGATCGAATGCTGGACATCCTCGCCTCGATGACTTCTAGATTTTCTCGAGCTTGGAGCCTAACCTCGCAAGCTCAAGCTCTTCCATTAGCATTCTCATAAAGATTTTGTGAATGGCTACCTGAGTAAGGTAGTTCAACTGAGTGGCTACCCCAAACACTAGTGCATAGTAAACTTTGTGAGTCTGTGGTGCAGTAAGCCCATAACGCTTCCACAAGTTTGGTATGCCACTCTTTTATTTCTTGTGAGAATTTTCTAAGCAATTTGACTAGTGTTTTATTAAATGCTCGCCAAGCCATTTGTTTCTGGATTATAAATTGATGAATATCGCCAATCAATCTTATGTCGATCAACAAACTTTATAAACTTTAGTAAGACCCATTATTCAAAATGATTCACCAACACCAAATCTATAAATAAAGTTGAAGTCACTTTCAAATGAACTTTAAATGGGAAGCTTCACCACTGAGAAGTAATCGCTGGTCGCTAAGATGATCACCGATGATGGTGGATCAATTCCCAATTACATCCCCCCCAAAGACTCAAACGGCCAAGATGCTATCTGGGTGCAAATGATTTGAGGTCGATGAATTATGTTACCGTGGACCGACATTCATGGCATTCGGCATGATTGATACAATCTTTACCATACGGCCAAGAAGTATCCATTCTTTTAATTTTGAAAGCCATTTTAGACTGACAGCGCCACAAAGTCCTTGATGGATTTCAACAATTACTTTGTTGGCTTCTTCTATTCCCAAACATCGCCACATCCTCAAGGATCTACGATAAAGTAGTATTGCCAACATAAGCATATAGTTTCTCAAGTTATCGAATTTATTACTTGGCATTTGCCTTTGAAGGGTTAAGTTCCGCCTTCCTTCTCTACTATAAGAATTTCATTTCATTTTAGCGCTTCCTGTTGAAGTCTTCATCTGAATTTGAAGTTTATCTTGTTGACTTTGGAAAGTAGTAAGGGAGAGGAGCAAGAGTGATCGCCAATTTATTTGACCCCTCTTCCAGGGGGATTTTAAACTTATCGCTCTAGACTGATGAGTGCAAACACTATATAATGTATCATCATACTGCCATTTCCTAATTTAGCTAAGGGGCTTTGCTATTCCTAGCTCGAGACTCGAGTCATAATGACATTTTGGAATTTGCTTCATAAGTTCGAGAACTCGCTGATAAGAGCCAATTCAAGCTTGTTGATTTTGTAAAGGCCCAACACTTGATTAACGAGTTGAGAATCGCCATAAATTTGTAGATTCTCGACTCCATGGAAATGGCTTCTCTAAACCGCCACCAACGCTTCATATTTTGCTTTGTTGTCGTGGTTGAGTTAATTTATAAGAATGTCTCATTATGCCACCTTCGTGTGATCAAGATGAGACCAATAGCCGAGCCTTTGGGAGATTTGAGGGTTGAGTGTATTTGATGGATGAAGCTCCATCAAAATATAATTTCACATTTGTTGTCTTTCTTTTCATATATGCATGATTTGCTCATCGAAGATCATCATTAAGCATGAATCACGGATGGGATGAGCAAAAGAAAAATCTGAATTTGCCTTCACCGCTCTTTCTGGGGAACATATGTAATATCAAATTGTAATAAGAATGACCATCGTGCAAGCCAACTTGTTATCAAGAACTTCAACGGATCGATCCTTGAGATAAGGGTAATTTTATGAGATAGATGTAATGACGAAGGGCAAAGAAAATTAACGCCAAACAATGCTTCAATTGAGAATAACGCGCTTCCTATTAGTCTTCAATTAATGTAGTAGCATTCTCCTTTCCTTCCTCATTATGCACAAAGCACCTGAGATTCTTCCAGTAAATGAGAGGCTTTCCTGATTGGCCGCAAGAATGGGTGGTTCAACAGATATTCATTCGCCTCTGACATTCTTTCCCACTTTTTAAGCAAAGATCGACACCGCCACAAATTTGATATAAATCTTCTAATGAATGCTAGATGTCCCTCAGATGGAGCAAAGACTTGAGGAGGCATTTCAACAATCGCTTATTTGTTGGGATCGATTTCAACCTCCTCTGCGACAACATATCCAAGGAACTTCTCAAGAAACTCCAAAAGCGTGAGAGGATTCATCTTGAGGTCATATTTCTTGATTCTTTCAAAGACGATCCTTAAATCATCGAGATGATCTTTGCGATCTATACTTGACAACGAGGTCATCAACATAAGACACTTTTGATGAATCAACTCATCAAAGATTCATCTTTGTAGCTCCAAAGATTCTTCGCCGTGAATGTAGCAATATATGCCAATCATCCCGAATGAGGTATGCTTCTCATCTTCGTGAGCCATCTTGATTTGATTGTAACTCGACGATCCATCCATAAATGAGAACATGTCATGGTTTGAAGTGTTATCCACTAACAGCTGACATAGAAATAAAAGTCATCCTTTGGACATGCTTTGTTTAAATCCTCAAGTCGACATGATACTGAATACCATTCTTCTTTTCGGGGACAATATTAGCTATCCAAGATATTTTTCTTCTCGAATAAAACCAATGAGCTTGGTTTCTCGAACTACCTATTCTTCAACCTCTAATCTCATTCGCCTAGAGGCTTGCTTGACGGCCGATCCGATTGATAATTTGTGAACCGCTATCGTGGATAAGCCCGACATTTCAAAGATATGTCCAAGAAATCGAATTCATGCAAGATTTTAATTCTACTTTATCTTCGTGAAGTAGTACTAATGAACGTACGAGGATCCCCTTCCTAGATTAATTTCTTTAAGTTCATCCATATCCGCCCACCATCTTCAAGCTCTTCAGGTGCTGGTCTGACTTCCACTTCTTCATTATTTATGAGACTGACATTAAAAATGACATTCTCATCTTCATCATCACTCTCAACTTCTATTCTGTATATGCAATGTATATTCGTGGACCATTGTCTTGATGAAACCAAGGCCTTTGGTAGTGTGTTTATTTCTCTTACCAATGGTTTGAGAACCTTGGTACCAACATCATTTCAAAGAGCTTAGTCCTTTGCTTACTTGCTCCACTGGACCCCATGTTTGCATTAGGTTTTGCATCTTTGGAGAGTAATATTTTGGTATCCTTGGCATAGCTTCTTCTGATAAGATTACCCAATCGATCTTCTTGACACCCCTCGATTTATAAAGGCTTCCCGCCTGTTTTCTGTGGAGAGGAGGTACATAAGGTCACCACCTCGACTTTGTGAGTTTCTCGAGGGTGATTTCTTTAAAATGTTGGGAGGAACAGAGTGACTACGAGTGTAGTCTTGATGGATATATGATTTTAAAGTAGTGCATTGCACCTTACCTTCAAAAGTGATTCAAACTCATAATCGAGTCAAACCGATTTTCCTCAATGTTTTACTCAAGATTCGAGGACCTTTGGATTTGAAAGGAACACATTCATCTTCTTCAAGATCACCCTGAGGACGGTGTTATTGATTTTAAACTTGTTCTTTATATCCCACAGGGATATTTGGAACAATCTCTTTTCCTTTATTCTTTTTAATTTCTCCCTTCTTAACTTGTTCTTTTATGGGTCTTGAAGTAGATGCAGTATTTCTTTAGTTGTTTTGTTAGCTTTGATTCCTGGAAGGAAGTAGCGGCATCTTGATATATCTTCATTTCATGCAGGTTGCATGTCAATTTGCATTGGCATTCTTCTCCATCCTTTGTATATTTCATACATTGATGCAATGTAGATGGGAATAATGCCATACTTATGAAAGACCAGGAGAAAATACGAATGAAATATCTGCATCGATCACATGAAATTTGGCTTACGTGTGGAGGTCTCAAATTTAAGAGGAGGACGAATGACGATAGTTTTTGTCCCTTCTCATTGAAACCTTGAACCATGACTTTATCTCGTCCCGGATGTTGTACATCTAGAGATAGCCATCAGAGTTCTCAATTCATAAGATTCAGGAAGCAGGGATCAATTAAGATCCAGTATCATAATTTCATCACTTTTTTGTAACATCTGAGATGATTGTGCTCTGTTAGAGCATTAGATCATCTTACGAAAATGTGGTTGGAGGCTCTTGAACATAAGGTCTCAGTTAGAAGCGTTGACAAAATATGCTTCAACTTTCTCTTTGAGAGCTTCAATTAAGGTGTTCAGATCTTCATTCGAAGTGCTTGTATATAATGCGAATTTTCCTTAGATGGGATAGAATATTATAGTCGATCCCTTTTGATGAAGGCTTCTTATTTGAATCCTTAGGGATAACTTTTTTTGATTTGATTTCTTTTCCTTTATCTTTATTTATTGGCTCTTTTCTTTGTTGAGATGGTAGCACTCGACCACTTCTGTACTTACTTCTTGCATCGAATCTTGGATGACTTCAGTTCTTGACATTGCTTGCCGTCAATGATGAGTAGAGATTGATGCCAATTTTACATTTTTCATATCTGGCGGTGAGCTCATTCATCTTCATTTGGAAAAGCGAGTTCTTCTTTCATATCATCAAACAAGACTTCGGTAGGAAGTTCTTGACTTCTTCCCTCTCTTCATTGATCGAAGATTTGTAATGAATTCGAAGCGTGATAGGTCTTGGGTTGTATATAATCTTCCATATTATTGATGATCCTTTGTGTTACACTGCCCATCATAGTAGTAGTAACATTTTTCTTGCCTTCTTCTTTTCTTTAATTTATTCTTTTGGCGGGAGCTTCTTGGTCTTCCTTTGCGGTATTTGGCTAGGCTGTCTTTCATGAGATGAACTAGCCTTTCCATAACTTGGGTTTTGTCTTAACTCAAGTATGGGCTCAAGTGGTGATTTCCAGCAGAATACACAATTGCTTTAACATTTTCTGATCTTTTTAGAGGCTGACTTTCCTTTCATCGACCGATTTCTTCTTTATCTTTGTTTGATGAATGCTTGGAGATGAGGATTACTTTGTAGATTCTTTCTTGGACGCCAATACGTCAGATAATGTGAATTCTCCATTTATACTTTTTTCTGGCCAATCTTTGAATATGTAATAATAATCTTGATAGGATAGCAGGATGAATTAATAGTTAGGATTATCTGTCCGGCCTCTTGGTCTTTTACACTCTGGTAGTTGGAGACTACTTTGAGTGCATGCTTAAATTTAGCCACACTTTCCTCTTAAAGAATACTCTTTGTTGACTTTTCTTTTAGGGTTGGGGCCATTGAGTCATTACTCCTTTTGTTTGTTTGGTGTGGCCTTTCGACCTCGAGACATCATTACCTCAGTATGAGCTTGGGTTGTGGAGGCGAGATTGAATTGCCTTGGTTTTCTTGATAAATAGGTAGCCTTTCTTTGTCACGTTATAGGTAACACTTACGTATCCTTCTTGAATAAAGTGAAATGTGTTTCACCCTTCTTCGGATTCGGAGCTTTTGCTCTTTTAGATTTATTTTGGTGGCTATCAGAGCGTGACAAATTTAATTTCTCAAATTTAGCCACCTTATCAAGTAGCTCTTGAAATGTTGATTGAAGCCATGCAAAGATAAGGCACCATCTTGTCATCAATGTTGCCATATATGCATTCTTCTCTTCATTGTTGTTCACATTTCATACTCATATTTTTTTAATATATCGATTCTTGATTCGTCTTTCTTCCTCTTCTCGAGCGAGATCATTAATAGTTTCACTGTTGGCGAACCTTTTAACGAACATGTTTTTTTGATCAAAGTCTTGGGTCATTGATTTCAATACCATTCAGCGGTCGAAGTTAAAGCTGAATTGAATAATAATGCATCATTACCCCGTACCAGATGCTTTGGAATTTAGATGTTGCTTAGGATTACCATTTCCATCAAATAGATTAAATTTTGGCATTGAATATCCCTTTGGGTATGAAATTTGATCATACTCAGTGGGATATGGGTGACCCTTGCTCACAAATTTCTCTGTCTGCTCTGCAGCTATAACAACTTTGATCTTCTCATTCAGAATGATATCAAGTTGAGAGGCTATCACGACTTGGATATACTTTGTATATTACGAGAAGCGAGTTCTCATTTATTTCAATCACCGCTTAATTTGGACTCTTGAAGCATGTGAGATCAATTTATTGGAGGATTGTCATGGGCATTCTTGAGGCTTTGATTATTTGGAGGGATAGGTGTTGGACTGTGAGATTTTTTCTGCATGCATCATTGATCATCGCATCATCATTTCTCATTTTGTATTCAAGTGATTTCTTTATCTTTGGCTTTTCATTTGACACTGAATTTGTCTCTGCGACTCTACCAAAGTGGTTGCATCGGCGAAGGTGGGATTTTCTTCCCTTTCTCCTTCTTCTTCTTGTTGTTCCTCTCCTGAAGAATCAGAGGATGCTTCCTCTATTTGAACATTTTATTATTCTTCAGGTTGAGGGAGAATGCTTGTTATGCGCCTATGTTGGTATTGGCATCAGATGCTCACTTGGTACCATATATCTATCTCAGCGATCGTTGCATCCTCCTCTTCTTCTCTTCGTCCCTTTGGACACGGATTTCTGATCGGCGTCTCCAATGGACTTCCGATTCGAGTGTGGAATCTTTCTTCAATTAGAGGCTTCGAGTTAACCTCCTCTTGATGGCGAGTTGATTGATGGCGGGATCTGGAGGATTCTCCAAGGTGTCTGCAGTCAATTTTTTTATCATCAGGGGCCTCTTTTCTCCCATCGTTGATAGTTGAGGGATCTCAGGAATTCACACCGGATGTCCGCGTCGTGTCTTTTGCTCAAAGCAATTTCTTTTTTGAGGCTAGGCCTCCATATCTGTTGTCTTTCCACGGGACCTTTCGGTGGATTCAGGTGTCAGTGTCCGATGCTCACTGCATGGGACATGGATATGTTGGCGTCACGCCATTTGAATTATGGGATGAGGTCTCCTTGGAGGCGATCTAGCATCCTTGATAACGGGACCACGCTTCTTTTCATCAATCCTCTCCTTGGCAATGAGAACCGTGCTCGTCTGATATATAGTTTCGCTCCTGAGGAGGCTGGAACGATTGTCGGTCGAAGATTGCTTGCGTAGGTATTAACCCAAGGTTATCAAATCGATTGTGGTAGAACTTCACTGGTTTGTTGGTTTGCGGTGGAGGCGATAAGTGTTGAGCCAGCTCGCTTCTTCGTTCTCTTGCTTCCAGATGAAGAAGCTTGGTCATTCCTCCCGGTGAATTTGGCGGATTGCATTCGAGGGACTAAAGAGGTCAGCCGTAACCCTCTTCATGATTGGTGCCTGGCGACAAACTCGAAGGATGGTTTCTTTTGAAGTGACCATAGCGTAGGGTCGTGATTTGACCTTTTAGGGATTGTTGCACATGCGTGCGGACAGTTTGGACTTCAACAAGTTGAGGCTAGCTTGCTCATTCAAGATGGTGGAAATCCACTACCAAAGCGGATGGTAGCTCGTTCTTCCGGCATTGATGATGGCATTCTTGAGAAATGCGGTACGTGTTACGTAATGCCATTCTGGAGTTTAAAGGTAAATATTAACAATTAAAATAGCTACTATCACACTTCCAAAAATATGGGTACGATAAGACAAAACATACTAAATCACACTAAATAAAATCTCAAATGACTTAAGACTTTATGTAGCAAGTTTTAAGTTGTCAATTTAACATTTCACATTTCATTTTCATTTCTTATTTATTCTTTTTTTATATCTTAGATTTGACTAGTAAAGATGGAAAGATAAACCTTTTCAGTGCGAAATCTGTGGGATCGAAAATTTTCACCGACCTCTTTTGGAAAAAAAAGAGTTGTTTTATGTCGGTGAAAATTTGAAAGAATGAATAGTATACACTACAGAGATTTCGTTCTTTGGTGAGAACTTTTATATCTAGTTTAGGTTTCCTAGGCATAAGCATAGTTAATTACCCTCCCAATGAGAAATTTAAGTGATGAATCGTTAAAGCAGTATATAATTGCGTGAGTGGAGTTTAGAACTTATGAAATTTATTATTTTAATTTAAAACTTTTGTGGGGAGCGATGATGCGCCGATCTAGATCCATGGTTTAGTCATCCGGCATGCGGTCCAGTCGCTTAGTCGAGGAGGAGTCGGCCGACCGAAGGATCCTTGTCGACATGGGTTACGTCATCCAAATCTTATTAGACACAGGGGTGGAGTTTGTCAGGGAAAAAATATAAGTCAACCATTGCTTGCCAACCAAATACATTCTACGTTTCGGCTCAAAAGCGGTTGGGAACATCTGAGTGCGGCCAAGTAATTAGTGGTGTGTATCATGAAAACCCGGTCGGAGCTCGGTCGTATGTCATTTATGTAATCATATCGCTCAAAAAACAGCATGACGAGGACGGCGCGTCAGAGGGTTTTAGAAATATTTGAGTGTGAAGTTAGTTATGCATTTGATTTGACATTAGCTCTTTGTGAGTAAAAATTTTCTTAATTTATCACCTCAAGACAAACAGTTGCGGAGGGGTGGATTGATTTTTTTTTAAGTTTTAATTTAAATAATTAATTTCATTTTTATTTATATTTTTGTTATTTTATTTGAATTTTTGATCATTTTATGATTGATTTAGATTTGAATATAATGATCATTTATCATTAAAATTTTAATAATAATTGTCCTTCTCGATCATAGGACTAATATTAATTAATTAATCTTGTCTACTTTGTTTAGTTTTCTACAGAGGATCGGATCTAAATTCGTTGTCTCAAGAAGTATAATCCTTCACTCTAGCTTGAGCATAGAGGATTGGTTTGGGACTTTTCTTCTTGAGTTTGAATTTAGAAGCTATGTCAGTTGATTCATATCTTGTAATATATGGAATTACTTCTCGAGATATTATTGAAATTCTTATAATATCAAATTTTTAGGTTTTGTTAACTTCGGACGTCAAGATCAAAGGAATGTGTAACATCTTCTTTTTTATATCTAACTTGCATGTATTGATGTTTGAACATTTCAACACATACTGAGTATTTATTCTTAAAATGTTGTATGGACATAGATGTCAGTTGAAATGTAGGTATCAATTTGCAAGTTTAGGTTTTTGATGTGATATTTTTAGGTTTTATTAACCCGGACCCGGTCCGAAGACCAAACCGGGAATATAGTATCTGTTCTTTATATATTTATCTTGCATTTAGATTACATGTCTTTCTAGATATTTGATCTATTGGATACTTCAACATACATAATATCTCTTCTAAAATTGTATGGACATATAGATGTCAAGGTTGAAGTAATTTGACATGATGTAATGCAAGCATGAGTTTTGATATGATTTTTGGTTTTTTGTTAACGGGACGGTCAGAAGACCAAAGGGATGTGTAGCATCTGTTCTTTGTTTTATATCTAATTTGCATATGTTCATAATATTTGAACATTTCAACATACATACGGATATCTATTCTCTCAAAATATTGTATGGTCATGTGAATACTTAGTTGAATTTACTATATTTAGTATGATATGTCACCTTTAATACATGTTATACAACAAGTTAGGACTTAGGTAATTGAATGTCAATTGAAAGAAGTTAACTGTATTCAATATGACATTTTGAAGAACCATTGACTAAGATGTAAGGCTTTTCATATAAAACATAAATTGACATTTTTATAATCATAAAGTAATGGCATTCGATTCTATCAATGTAATCTCTTTTTTTTTACAAATCAAACAAGAGGGACTCATTTGAGCCAAAATTTCCTTTTTGTGCAACAAATCAGAATTATAAGGCGAAACAAATCATTTTGAGAGATTTAATCAAGTGTAATGTAATGGATCTAAGATATACTTAAACATTTAATTTGAGTAGAAATCTTGTCCTTATGTAACAAATCGGTAAGGAAAGCGGCTGAAATAAATTATTTTAGAGGCATGTAATCAACTACAATGTAATGGGTCTACAGCGTAAAAATTTAATTTGGGCTAAAATCCTCTCCATGTAACAAATCAAAGAAAAAAATGAAATAAATTATTTTAGAAATATATAATCAACTACAATATAATGGGTCTAGATAGACTTAAGCATTTAATTTGTAGAAATCATCGTTATGTAACAATCAATGAAAGGAAAGAGGCGAAATAAATTATTTTAGAAATTATCATGATCAATAGCGTATCTTAATAATGGGAAGGAGAAGACAAAGACATGAGTGAATGTCAAATATCATTAAGAGACAAGTAGCAAAGGATAGAAATGCATGTCAAGTATTAAGAGACAAGTGGATTGATTAAAATTCACCTCCCTTGCATATCATCTCATGATAAAAGACAAATCATCCAATTTAAAGAAAGTGTATGACAAAGGGTCGATGATAAAGAAATGGTAGAAATTTCTCACATACATGTGCATGTGAGATGCCATAAGAAAATGACAAAGGGAATTTTAAAATGTGCATGCAATATGACACATGGCTAAAATTGGATTAATCCTTGCATGCAACTTATGACAAATATATCAATGTCATAAAAGTAAGTAATAAGAGAGAGAAGGTTACTATAAATAAGAGGATTCACCTTCCACTTTTTTTCTCTTTTCTCCTTATACTCTCTAAGTCTAAGTTCTCCAATCTTTACAAAAGAATCAATTTGTGCTACTTTGACTTGTAAGTTAACTGACATCTTCTAATTTGATATTTTCTATAGATGTCATATCACATTCTAGTTCTTCAATATTATTTCATGTGTTTCTTTCATATTTTTTTTCATACTCATGAATATGTATGCAAATCATTGTAAAATGAAGTAAAGAAGTAAAGAGATGGCATTAAGCTTATATTTAGGCACATATCCAATGAATATCTCACATATCAAAATAGAATTTTAGGATAAGCATTAACCAATACATGTAATATAATGGTATAATAGGATAGCTTTCATAAGAAAATTATGAACATTCATGTTTGATAAGAAGCATTGATCAATTCATTACGTATTTGTCACAAAATAGGATGGTTTACATGATATAGAAAAGCGTAAGCGTTTATATATGACATATTTCATCCCTTCTTTCCTTTCTCCATTTTTTTTTTTGAAAATTTGACCTCCGTCATCATATAGGGGCTACTTGGGGTAGCCTTCTCAAGAAAGGTGTGTATGGTAGGTGTCGTGAGACACCATAGAAATTTTATTACCCACCATGCGAGAAAGGTGTATATGGGTTAATCATAAGATTTCCCACCATGTTGAAGAAAACATGAGTGAACTTATAGTAATAGATTTAAAGCTTGCGTTGCGTATACGTCTTCATTCTGAAAAGAAAGAAATCAAACTTTTGTAATCCTCATCTTATTACATAATATGTAATAGAATGATCCAAATAATTTCCTTACTTTCTTCTCTTTTTTTTTATCAAATTTAGCCTTCGCATCACCCAGATATGGGGTTGCCATGAGAGAATGCACACCACAGAAAAGTGTATGGGTTTAGCATAATGAATTTCCTGTTAATAAGATATCAAAGATGATAGAAATGAAATAAGTATCAAGTAGAGATTAAACTCAGCCAATCATTCCTTCTTCTTCACAAGATTTTGCATAATGTATCATCAGAATTGATTTAAGCAAAATAACAAGAATGAAACTCATAAAGGAAAGCAACAATTTCAGTTTTGGAATTTTACAAACCAAGCCTATGCTTTTAAATTTCAGATTTCATCATTTTTTTTGTAGGTAAGAAAGATTTCAGCAACCATTCCTCCAAGTGATAAGAACTTAGGGTTAAGGATAAGAAATACTTGCATTTAGCTTAGAATTACATTTTCTGCAATTATTTTCAGATAAAAGCATAGATATCCATAGGAAACAACAAACAACATGACATTAGGGCAGATTCAAACCATGCAATACTTGAAAATCCTCTTTTAATTTCAGATTCAATCTAAGCATGTCTGAGACAAAATGAATGAAAACCATAGGAAATAGCAAGTAGCGGACAAAACCCTCTTTCTTTAATTTCATTCCATTTTCAGATTTCATTACTCATATAGAGACAAAACAAATGAACCCATAGAGATAGAAGCATGATATTTAGGTCATATATCTTTACTTGTCACATTTCCATACTTCTAGCTCAAGTAAAAAAAAAAAAATTCAGCAAGCTTATAGCAAAAATGATTCATTTCCCCTTTGATAAAAATGATTTCAGCGTGTTTTATGCCTTTAGACAACAAACTAATGGATTTCCCCTTTGATAAAAAAAAACAATTTTCAACATGCTTTATGCCTCTAGACAATAAGCTAATAATTTTTCCCTTTTCATAAAAATGATTTCAGCATGCTTTATGCCTTTAGACAACAAATTAATAGATTTCCTCTTTGGTAAAAATACTTTCAGCATGTATCATGCCCTTTAAAAGCAAACTGATTCAATTTCCTTAGGTAAAACCAATTTCAGCATGTATCATACCCATTAAACAGCAAATCGATTCAATTTTTAGTAAAATAATTTCAGCAAATATATTAAACAGAAATGATTTAAAACAAGGAAGCACATAGCAGGTTTTAGCCATACATCATCTCAAATCCATCTAAGCTTTAGATTTCAACTTTAAATCCATAGTAGGATAACCAGCACAAAAGATGTGATTTCCAAAGATAAAAAAAAAAATATAGCATACAGAGAAACAATGAGAAGAAAACAAATTTGGGCCATACATCATCCCAAATCCTTTAAGGGAAACTTTTCAACATTATTCAAACACAAACTATAGCATATGTAATAAAATCCTAACTTTCAAAACACCCAAACATATGGAAATAAACTTAGGGTTAGAAAGAGACAACCTGGAGGTGTCGAATATTAAGGGGAAAGGAAGAAGAAGGTTTCGGTTTGCTTAGAAAGAACAAACAAATCGATTAAAGTCCAGAACCCTCGAGAGCGAGAAGAAAGGAAGGAAGAGAGAGTTCTGTAGGAAATAAAGAGAGGAGAAACACCAGAGAAGGAAGCTTTTCTGAAAAGGAAGCAAACCAGGGAAAAAAGAAACAGAGCCGTCTGGGAGAAAGTGTTGTGTGAGATCGAGAGCAAGGAGAGTCGTCGAAAGAGAAAGTCTTGGTCTCGACCTTTGCCGACTTTCAATTGGTATGCGTTTGCAATCAATAGGGATTAGTGATGTTTGTTAGTGGGCTTACGGTGATTTAGATTAAGGATTAAGGCTTGGACGGCTGATTTAGATTAGGGATTAAGGGCTTATTAGCTTAAGGATTAATATAATTAATCCTAATTATAAAATTTTGACTAATCATCCTAGTAATAAACCCTAGCAATATGGGTGTTAATTTTAGTTGTTTCATTTGTCGAACGCCGGCGATCGATTTTGCGATGAGTCGTTTAATAATGACGGTGAAGTGAAATTAGGTTTAAATGAACGTCGCTCAAATTGATTGATGTTGCGCATCTTTGTTCGATCGCACGTCGTTTGATAGAATTGACGTTTCGACAATCGATCAATTTCGCGATCGTTCCGTTGTCGATTCACGATATGCGTAATTTCATTAAAAGTAATTTTAATTGTTTGATTGATCATTAATTGATTCAATATTTTTATTCAATTAATTTCGATATTTTTAGCATTACGTGAATATTCAAATCGAAGCGAATTTAATCGATTTCGATCGCGATTAGGGGTTTTAACCTCTACTTTATTTATTTAATTTTAAGTGGCACATAGTTATAGGTCAACAATTACATAGGAAAGCAAAGAGTTCTGCCTTTAAGTCCAACGACAGATCGGCTATGCATTTCTTCTTACCTAATCACAGTGATGGAAAATCAAATATCATCGTGTTTGATATTCATGTTCTATCATTTCTTGTTATATCTCATAAAGTGTTCTAAGCAGTTTGCATACCTACATACTTGTTCCCGCTTAAGAGATTTTTCTGTATTCTTGCTGGATATAAATGATAAGTTATTATCTTGGAATATTAGGAATAGGCATTGTCCTATTTCTAGCAGGAGAATTGGTTGGAAAATGGTTCTATTGATTCAATATTATCAACTCATTCCACTACAGCAATGAAAGATAACTATTTTATAAATAATCACGAATGGAATGTTCAACAGCTTTATGAATATCTACCTGAGCCATTAGTAGTCAACATTGTTAAAATCCTTTTATATATATCTCAAAATGACTTTATTATATTTCGATTATCCTCATCTAGCAATTTTGTTCTTAAAGATATATGGAACCACATTAGGTATAAATATGATGCTTCCGGTATTCTCAAACACATATGGCATAGTCAAATTCCTCCATCCATGTCAATCCTTTGCTGGAGGATTATCAAAAAAAATATTCCGGCTGACACTATTTTATGGAAAAAGAGTTTTCAACAACCCTCCAAATGGCAATTTACTACAATATGGAGACCATTAACCATGTTTTTGTTAGTAGCGCCATTGCAGTTCGTATTTGGATTTGGTTTGATGACATTTTCAAGACTTCTCACTACAACAGGAATAGCAATATTCAAAGCCTGTTAGATGCATGAATACCTGATTTAAAACAGTTATTATTATTGCTATTTTATGGTATATATGGATAGAAATGACTCTTAAGCATTAAGACATTCATGAATCACTTGAGAATTTGGCTTAATTAAAATTATAATTAGCTAATTAGGCATTTAAAAAAAAAAATTTTAAATAGGCTCACGGTCGGATCAACAGTGACCTGGCTAATAATTAAGCATGTGAGGCGATTGGCTTTAATTTTGTTTAAAAAAAAATTAAATACAACAGTTATTTTTTTTTAGTATACCGTCATCCGGTCGGATTTCGTGTTTGGTATCGTTGGAAAGATAATGAAAAATTCTACAACTTTCATATTGACAACTTTCGATGAATCTTGCCCGGGTAGCCGTAGTTTTTGCGAATGTATGAATATTTAAATTGCAAAAAATAAAAATATTGTGGCAGCCCCCGTTTTTTGGCCGTATCGGGCTCATCCAGTGTCGGATTTTAGCGTGTTTGGTATCATTGGAAAGGTAATGAAAAGTACTACAACTTTTATGTTGACAACTTTCGATAAATCTCGCGGGTAGCCGCAGTTTTTGCGAATGTATCAATATTTAAGTTGTAAAAATAAAGATATTCTGACGACACGTTTTTGGCCGTGTCATTTCATTGATTTTAGCGTCTTTGGTATCGGAAAGGTAATAAAAGTACTACAACTTTGACAATATTTGACGATTCTCACCAGCTTTTGAGAATGTATGAATATTTAAAGTCTGAAAACATATATATTCGCGGTCCGTTTTTGGCCGTGTCAGATCCGTGTCGGATTTTAGCGTGTTTGATATCGTTGGAAACGAAATAAAAATTTATACAACTTTCACGTTGACAATTTTCGACGATTCTCACCCGGGTAACCGCAATTTTTGCAATAACATTCTATGAAATAATGAAATCAAGGGAATTTTTCACTCTTAAAGTCAACCAAATGAAGCATTGTATAATTTGTTATATTTTACTGCACTAAAACACTCTTATTAAAGTGCAATTAACAAGCTCTTAAGAGAAAAGACATATTATCATAAAAAAGTATACATTAATATACAACCTCATCTCAATATGTGATGTAAAGAAATTGAATTTAACCAAACGCATATGAACCTAATGCCGATCTCTGATGTAATCCAACCAAAACAAACAAATAATAAACAGCACCAGGATAATACAATTAAGAGTTATAGAACTGTGAAACTGAATGAGTAACCTTAACAAATGAAAAACAGCCACAAGTACATGCCATCCACTGCATAAAAAAGATAACACATCTATCTTCGTCGATGTCTACATGGTGAAATCGCATCAACCGAGTGTAATTTTGAGTGGTGTAATCGTCAGTGATGATCGTTGATAGTCTCCTCTTCAACCGCGGTAGGTTGTGAATATCCAGTGTGTAACATGAGATACATCAGCTGAAGCTTGAATAAGCAACGAATACCCGTGATACACTCCGTATGGCGATGTCATATGAAATGGCGGTGGACCACATGTGGGCAGGACTGGTGCTTGACATGGGTGCATCTAAGTCCCATAGCTTCTTGATATGAATACTGGGGTGACTGTGTAAATGTATACGTAGCCCATCGGTGTAGAGGATGGACCCATCCATCGATGACATCACTGATCAAATCACGGAATGTCGATATCGCTATCTCGAGAGATATCGTATTGCTTCCATTCACCCAATCCATGTCGTTGATAGATTGCAAAAATTTTATATCATCAACTCTCCAAATAAGCAAATATATCCGCCGATTCAAGATGTGCTCACGAAATAAAAAAATTTAAATCGTTTTAATTGTTATAGAAAACCAAATTATAATATTGCTATCAACCGTTCTCAAGCCTTTCGAGGATAATAGGTGTCGAGGAATTGGAGCCTCAACATATAAAGTGAAGCAAGAACGATCTCTTACGTGCGGTTGATCGGCCCGGCTCGGTCTGTGATGAATCTACCACTACAACCGACTTACATCTATGCTTTGTCGGCGTAAGAGTGGTAATCGATCCAATCAACGTCGGCTTTTCGCCATCGACCCATATGAATGATGGATCTATCGGTCACAACATAAGCGCATGCATGCTTGCGGCACCCGCGGCGTATGCACTACCATATTCCAACATATATCGTATCATCGGCCATCATATATCTTCTCCTCAGAAAATATATCCGCGACACGTACACGGATCTGATGTCCATATGACTCCCATATGACCTATAAATATTGCAAAAATTACTATTTCAATTGTGAGCACATAATAAGTAAAAAAATATTATACCAATGCAGCATACCTGACTCTACAACTCCTCCAACTTCTCTATGACAAGTGGGGCCGGCATTTTCCGAACGAACTCTTCATTCCACGACATCCTGCACTAAGCCTGATCAATGCGTAGGATATGACACATGTGTTGGTCGCGCGAATGTGCTCACAGCTCATCGCCATAAATGAATAAATGAATGTATTATAGCGCTTTGGTTGCGCCGTGTAATTCTATATATAAATGAGCAGCTAACCAACGACAACTCCCTAAATGTATCAATATCCTAATAGATACTAGTGAACCTCGAAACCCGATATATCGGCAAAAGGAAAGAACAAGCATGTATGCTCTCGAGCATAATGAAGCGAAGCTCGGGAGATCATATGCATCTCATGGTATGTCATCGTGCGTAGGCAAATGAGTTCGTGTGCATTCAAAATTCTAATATGACATGCGATGGACTAGATCGCATTACGTGGTGTGTGGCTGGATATGCTCCAATCAACTATCCACGAATCGGCGAAAACCGTTTCCGCCACCAACAACAATCCGCCCATCATGGTCATCTATCCACAATCATCGTAAGTCGTATATATTGTCATTTCTCCAGGTGGAGTGAAAGGTATTAGTGCACAAACGTCGCTCCGAATCGTGAAGCGAGTGGTCAGAATCGCATCGTGAGAGATTCAGCCGGACCTTGAACCCATAAATCTCGGACAATTAACAGACCATTCCCAAAACATCGAAGTCAAATAAACCCGAACCACTGATAAATTATGCTTTGGTATGTGACATAGCAACTACATGTAATGCAGCTTTTATTAAATAAAACTTTACCAAATCGGGGATCTGTTTTCACTGCACGTAGCGATGATAAGGTGAACTTCAAGGCGGTAGTGTCCTGCTGTCTCCTCGCTCGTCGTCTCCCTGCGTGTGACGAGAGCATCATCACGGACATCTTTTCTGATAATTGTAGCGATCAACAAGCAGTAATATATAAGTTCCCCTGAGAAACTTAATAAACAAAAGTACTGCATAACAAATTTTTCACAAAATGTGAGTTATTCAAATAAAACTAGATTACATCACAAATACAAAGTCTTCGTAAGCAAATCATGTACTTATAAAATAGCTAAAATAATACAGAATAACTTATTTTTTGTACTAAAAGCCCAAATAACACAGAATTAGCCCATAGTGCAATATAATATTGTCTCAAACCTACACAAAATTCTAAAATAAGATAACTACATTATACATAACAAAACATGGATTAACAGAACAAATCAAACAACACCTAATTCATAGTTCAATTGTACGGGAAGCCCAAACAACATTTAAGAAATACAATATTTTGCAAAATGTGACTTATTCAAACAAAACTAGATTACAACCAACCCACAAGCTGAACCATATCACTGTCACTGCGAAGTCGATTACGCGTCGATTTGTTGTGTCAATAGTCTTGCATACACTGACCACAAACTTTGTAGTGTTCTCGTCTATAGTATTTTTGAATTTCTTTGTCCTTGGCCGAGCAGACTTTCTTTTAATATTTGGTAGGTGTACTCACGGGTATGTGGCGTGATGATATGTTCGCCTCTTCGATCGTATCACATGGAATTCTAGCGGTCTTCTTATGCAAATTATAGTAGGCTGAGACATATTGCACTTGGTTTAGATGTTGTTGACCCAAAATAGCAATCACGTGTGCACATAACAAATGATAAGATTGTGGTTGTCTACATATACACCTACACTCATTATTTTCTCGAGATCGGCGAAGGTTCCGTGATTCAAACACTTGGTACTCATTCATGCTTATCCTTCGGCTCGAAATCTCTTTTGCCTCTCGTTCATTGGGCTGCTGCCTTGCGCGTGGAAAACATTGATTCATTGGTTAAGGAATAGTAAGCCAATTGGCGTTTCATGAATAGGGATACTATATATTGTATTATCTTCAGTAATCGCTTATATTAAGAAACCGTGCGTTTAAACACACATTAAAGCGTTATTTCGTTTATGATCATTATACCATATCTATATCATCTCGTGAGTTAGAGGCAAACATCACATCCTCAAACAAACGTCTCTTGCCGATATTCTTGATGTCGGTCATTATGCGGCCTTTAAAAATTTGAATGTCCGATATTTCGCCGCTACATCTTCGACATATAAAGTCAACATCACCTATCGAATTGTCACTCGAAATTCTCTCTCAAATGGCGTGGCCGGCGATGTCGGAAAGATCTCTTCGCTATAACTACACGCTGCTATTCAAATGGCAGATCACCTTTTGTGACACATCGTGGGATCAGAGTAGTGCATGCAAAATCAAACCGACTCAATACACTCGATTCCACAAAGCGGCGGTGAATAACGTTGTTGGCATCGATACCAATTTCGCAGTAAATTCTCATCTTACCCGTGAAAAGTCATGAAGCATGCTGACGGTATTCTTAATCTCTAATTGAAGGCTCAATGACGGAAACGTCATGGAACACATTGATTCTTGAGTGCAGATATCACACGGCATAGATGAACATACAACGCTGAATTTCCTGATCGGTAAGATTCCTCCCAATTGCCAAAATATACTTGTTTTTAAAGCATCCTGAGCTTTCATATAATTATAATACACTTTATATTAAATTTCAATACCTACAATTTCTCTCTGACTTTAAATCTAAAAGACATCATGGGTCGATGAAATAACCGAATCATGATGTATCGTCAAGGCCCAAGATAAGACTGAATGACTACAGTATTTAGACGGTATAACGGTCCCAATTCTCCAAACACCACGCATCTCTTTACTGAAGCCAGGATGTAGTCGCCACAAACAAGATCTAAGAGAGAGACAAGGTGGTTGCACAATACAACGAATTTTAATTTGCTTCAAAGATATATAAGATACTCAACATTATTTATGATTTAACCAACCCCAACGTACAAATCGTAACTATTTCTTATCATGAAAACACATATCTTCAAGCAATTCATCTGGGATCCAATTCTCTTTTTCAAAAGTTGATTCATCTGATGGGTCATCAAATGGAAAGTCCTCATCTCAGCTTTCTAAGCCATTGAAGCACTATGCATAAGAGAAACAAAATCCAAATTATTTTCGCATAATTAAAATTAAGTATTTCAGCCACGTGCTTACGCCGTTAATATCAATTTCTACTATTTTCATCCACTAAGATACATATTCACTGACACGATTCATACGCATCACTGGATCGTTTTAAGAAACTTGTCTCAAAGAAAGTTAAGATATTCTCGCTGGTGCATTCCAGATTCCACCTCGAAGATACCGGTAGTTTGCGTCAGTTCTTTCTATTCCTCAATATTAACCTCTCTATCTTCACAGCAGCTCTCAACTTCAACATAAATCACACGACGCCGTATTTTCACGCCACTGCACTTCTTCATCATTAACGCCAGTAACAAATCCAACACTAATGTAAAATAACCTAAGATTACAGTTAACGCTTTATCCAATCTCAACAACTCACATTATTCGCTTTAACTCCTCACACCGCCAGACTTATTTTTCCACCAACATACGCCGGAATGAGTCTCTACGGAAGCTTCACCGCTATAATGGTAACCGTTGCATAATATCCCAACTCATTTTACTAACACAACACAACACCCACTGCTCAGTTTAATGCACATAATTCACTGCAGGAAATCCAATTCTTGCATACACAAAATACATTCTCACCAAAAATAACCAAATCTTATTAAAAAGAAAATCTTTAAAACTCCATATGGCATCGAATAAGAAAACTCATATCACCAATCCAAATAAATATTCCTTATATTTATCAAATACATAACTAACCCTTAGCCGATCAATCAACAAAATACTAAATATGGAAAACAAAATCAATGATTATCCTACAAGTGAAATCTCTACAAATACTACTATGAAAAGAGATCTCAACGAACAAAAATTAAACAAGTTCATCGTACATCAAAATAAACACCACATTTAAAATGAGATCTCACACACATTTTCTATGAAAATCAAACTAAATAACTTCATCATACCAACTAAACTCATATAAATTAAGATCTAACACACATTTCATTTAGATTAAATACCTAAATCGAGAAAAAAAACCACATTTAAAATGAGATCTCACACACATTTTCTACGAAAATTAAACTAAATAACTTCATCATACCAACTAAACTCATATAAATTAGATCTAACACACATTTCTCATTTAGTTAAATACCTAACCCAGAAAAAAAATAAACACCACATTTAAAATGAGATCTCACACACATTTTCTATAAATCAAACTAAACAACTTCATCATACCAACTAAACTCATATAAATTAAGATCTAACACGATTTCTCATTTGGTTAAATATCTAAATTGGCAAAAAAAACAAAAAATGCGCTATGAAGCTTCGTCTCAAGTATCTCGTCGACGGCTGACCTCTCGGCTACGGGCACGAGCAAATAGCCGCTGTGCGACAGATCTCGCGATGGATTAAAATCGAAGGAGAAACCGAGATCCGCCGATTGACATTAATTTTCAAACCAGTTTAATTAAATCAGAATCAATTAGAATTTTTTAAAACACGAATAGCCCGCCGTCAATCGCGACTGGTGTCGACTCATTCGTTACGCTACCGCCGCTGACCAGCGACTATCTCTTATTATTTTGTTCCAAATCAAAACCGAGAGCCGATCTCTGCTTTCGCTTTACGCCCGTCCAGATCTACCACAAGACCGTCGACCGGTTACACTGTGCTCACCGCCAAGGGAGGTCGCCACGGCCAAGGATACAACGACAAGGAGAAGCTCAACGATTTACTTTTTTTTTTTCCACGATTTAGTATTTCTAAGCCTAAATGATAAATGTATTGGGATCTTAATTTATATGAAGTTGATACGAATAAGTTATTTAGATTTCTATAAAATATGGTGATCTCATTTTAAATATGTTTTTTTTTCCCACGATGATATTTCTAACCCTAAATGAGAAATGTGTTGATCCTAATTTATATGAGTTTGGGATTGTTGGATTCCAAATGCACGCTAACATTTCGCTTGGTTCCAAGTAAAGAAAATTCCACAGATTTCAAATACACCGAAAGTTATTAGATTTGAATTCGATTTAGCGAATTCCAAATACACGTTAATATGATGCGAGTTTTGCCGGGCCCCGGCCACTTCACGCCGGGCCGCCGCTGCCGCCACCAATCGACCACCACTGGCTGGCCGCCGCTGCCGCTCACGCCGCCGCCAATCACCATCGCCACATCGCCGGCCGCCGGTCACGGGCACCGCACTCGCCGACGCCTAAACCTTCACTTTACATTACATTTTTGTAACCAAACAAAATGAAAGCCATGAATTTATAAAGCTCTCAACCAAACAACTATAAAGAATCCTTTATATCAATTCTTTACATCAGATTCTTTACATCAGATTCCAAATGCAGAAACCAAACAAATTTCTACGGTGATGAGTAAGTTATTTAGTTTGATTTATAAAATGTGATATCTCATTTTAAATATTGTTTATTTTTTTCTGGTCGATGGTATTTAACCCTAAATGAGAAATGTGGGATCTTAATTTATACGAAGTTTAATTTGGTATGACAAGTTATTTAGTTTGATTTTCATAAAAAATGCGCAGATCTCATTTTAAATGTAGGTTTATTTTGATGCACGTGAACTGTTTAGTTTTCATTCCACAGATCTCTTTTCATAAGAAGATTTGCAGATTTCACCAGGATAATCATCGCTTTTGGTGATCCTCTTTTTCATATTTAGTTATTTTGGCCGAATTGATCATTATCAACTACGTGCTACATGCCTTTCAACGAATATAAATATCGGATTGAATCGACGCTAGTTTATTTCTTATTTCAATCATTAATCTTACGACCGTTAAGTTTTGATCATTTGATTTTGCTTTCTAATAAGATTTGACTAACTATTTGTTTTAAATGGAGAATGTATTTTGTGTACGCATTACAGAATTGATTTACGCATTTCTCCTAAACGAATTATGTACATCGACGCAAGCGAGACGAATGACATCTGCAGGTTATCATAATTAAACGAAGTTCGATATATAGGGCTTCTATTACGCTAACTCAACGTAGTGACGATTTCATTTCAACGATGAAAAATCCCACCCAAATCCCACAAATAATTAAATTGAAGCGGTAATAATGAGTCCGTCAGTTTGGGATCCAAAGAAAGCTTTTAATCTCGTAGTCATTTTCCTATACGGATGCAACTCACATTAACAACGAAGAAGTCGCTGTCAGAATTAATAATGCATGTACGCTTCTATCTGATTTATGAAGTCGGTGAACCGCCAAGATAGAGAGTTAACAATATCGGAACGCCGAGCTCAAACCAAGATCGAAGTACATCACACCGCCTTCAAGACTGAATACTATTACACCAACAAAACACGCTTACTTTACTGACAAAGTTCCGCTAGCGACCTGGTGATCACATGAATCCACTATCTCCAAGATGGATAATAAACTACGCCTAATGTAACCAAGAAATGATGATGACGGAGATAATAACTAAGAGCTGTCGATTTAGGCCACGTAACCATCCCTCGGTCGAGCCCCAATTGTTGCAAAATACTCAATTAAAACAAGTGCAGAAACGCATAATACGATCAAAGATATATTATGCTTAACAAATTTAAAATGGGATGAGGTGTACATTTGATGGCCAGTCAGATGAATTAACTTTGAAGAAGAGAATTGGATCTCGGATGGGTGTTTTGAAGGTATGTGTTTTTGCTGATAAAAGTAATTCTGATTTATTTGTTGAGTCATAAATAATGTTAGTATATCATATATCTTCAAACCTAGAATTAAAATTCAGCATCGCATGCGATACCATTCTCCGTATACCTTGTTTGTGGCAGCTTACATCTCAGCTTCAAGTAAAAGATTGGTGCTTGGAGATTAGTATTGCTCTAACCTCATAAATATTGTAGTCATTCAGTCTTACACGGAATGACATCACAATTCATCGCTTATTTCATCCAATTGACTCATGATCGGTGCTAGATTTAAAGCTCGAAAAGTAAATTGTATTGTCCATTTATAAAGTGTATTATATGAAAGATGCAGATGCAGAAAGGCGATTAAGATAATATTTGACATTGGAGGAATCTTACCGATCATTAGGAAATTCATGGTTGTTGTATGTTTATATGGGATGATGTAATCGGAATTCAACGAGCAGTTTCGGTCATTAGTGAATGATTAGAGTTGCATCATTATTTCAGTTCTTGATGAGACTTTTGTCTGACACTCTACTTAGATCGTTGGTATCGATCGATGCCAACAACGGCTTTCACCGCCGGTTGTGGAATCGAGTGTATTAAGTCAGTGGATTTAATTTTTTGCATACACTGAGACTTGATCCCTTACAGAGGTGATCTTTCATTTTGATAGCATACGGCCTAGTTCAGTGGTGCAGAGAGATCTTTTTGGCACATCGGCACGCCATTCATTTGAGGAGAATTTCAAAGTTGTTGACAATTCGACATAGGTGATGTTGACAATGTCGAAAATGTATGTTGCGAAATCGATGGCAATTCAATTTTAAAGATGCATGGCGGCATTAAGAATAATATCGGCGGCATCGATTGGCTTGTTTGAAGGATGTTAAAGATACTCTAACTCACGATGATATTTATAGATATATTACAATACAATGCGGTTGAATGTTTTAATGGTGTCTTAAATGGGCGTTGATTCTGACGGTACTCTTCTGATATAGCATCTTCATGAAAGCGCTGGAATCGGCCTACTACTACATCAACAGAATCCATGTTTTTCGTAATGTGCAAAACGCCAGCCTAATCCCAACGAGCGATGGAAAGGATTTTCAGTAGTAAGGATAAATAAATGTATCGCTGTTTGATATGTAGCGAACTTTCAAGTTGGCCTCAAAATAATGGTGTAGTATGTATTAGAAACCACAATCTTATCACACTTCGTACATGTGATTCTTTTTGGGTTAACGACATCTAAGTCACGCGTATATGTACCACTTCTAGTTTCGATCTACAATAAGACCTTCAGGTGAATTTATGTGATACGATCGTGAAGAGTGGCGGAACACACATCATTCTACATACCCCGCAATCCACAAATATTAAAAGAAAGTATTGGCCAAGACACAATTCAAAAAATCTTATGGGCGAAACTACTGAAAGTTCAGGGTTTGTAGTGTATCTAAGACTATTCACACAAATCGAAATGTAATCAACTTCGATAGCGTGATTGTGATATGATTCAGTTTGTGGATTGGTTGTAATCTAATTTTGTTTGAATAAATCATATTTTGCAAAATATTATATTTCTCAAATGTTGTCTGGGCTTCCCGTACAATTGAACTAGGAATTAGGTGTTGTTTGATTTGTTCTGTTAATCCATGTTTGTTATGTATAATGTAGTTGTCTTGTTTTAGAATTTTGTATAAGTTTGAGACAGTATCAAATTACACTGTGGGTTGATTTTGTGTTATTTGGGCTTTCAGTACAAAAACAAAGTTATGCTGTATTGTTTTAGCTATTTTATAAGTACATGACTTGCTTACGAAGACTTTGTGTTTGTGATGTAATCTAGTTTTGTTTGAATAAGTCACATTTTGCGAAAAACTTGTTATGTAGTACTCTTGTTTATTAAGTTTTCAGGATAACTTATATATTACTGCTTGTTGATCGCTACAATTATTGTAGGAAAGATGTTCGGTGATGATGCTCCTCGTCCGGCACGTAAAGCGACGTGAGAGGAAATAGTTGTAGACTCTGACATACCGTTTAACCCCATCTTCGTGGTAAGCGAAGCGGCGTCGATTTGGTAAAGTTTTATTTAATAAAGTTTATTACATGTAGTTGTTATCTTCACATCTTAAGCATTAATTCATTGTGGTTGTAGATTTGATCTTGAGCCAACTTTCGATGTTTATGACACAATTGTATGCGAGATTTATGGGTGTCTTCAGAAATTTCTAGAAACTTAAATAGTGTCTGTGAGATCATCGTTGATGGATCATCCACTTCAGCGTTAAATGGGCGGTGTTCGCAGAAATCCTTTCACCTTGCTGAGAAATGGCGATTCTGCTACGGATGTTGCGATGATTCGAGTGTTGGGATAGATCGCTATGATTGGCGAATTGTTGTTTTGGCGGAAATGATGCTTCTTGGTGATTCTTTGTAATGAGTTGATTGGAGCGTAGAGCCACCGTGTATGATAATCCCGATCCCATTCGCATCGAATTTGAATGAGACGAACATGAACATTGTTTGCCCGATGCCGATGGACATCTTCTGAGAGATTGCATAGATCTCCCAGAACTTGATTCCTTATCGTATCGAGAACATGTCTTGTTTGTTATTAGTTCTTTCCTTTTGCAAATCATGAGGTTCGAGGTTCCTGATATCTATTCGGAGGATATTGATACACGTTCGAAGTTAAGTTGGGTTCATTTGCTTTCTCATTTATATAAGAAGCTACGCGAGCAACCAAATCAAAGTACGAATATGGTTGGATGCATTCATTTATTGCGGTATGGGCCAGAGCATTCATGTAAAGACCATTATGTGTCATATCCTACATGATGATGCGGATATGTCGGTGGAATGAAGAAGTTCGTTGAAATGTTAGCGTCCCTCAAAGTATATATAGAGAGTTGGGCCGATTTGCGAGTCAGATATCTTTGCATTGGTATAATGTTTATTTACTTATTATGTGCTTACAATTGAAATAGCAATTTTTGCAATATTTATAGGTCATATGGGAGCCATATGGACATCAGATCCATGTACATGTCGCGGATATATGTTCTGAGGAGAAGATATATTTGCTAGAAGTCGATGATATATTAGAAGAGGGTTGAGTGGTACGCATGCATTCGTGTACAGATTCGGCATCTACTATGGTTGATATTGCGATAGATCCATATTCGTCGAATTGATGGAGGAAAAGCGCGTTGATTGGATTGATTATCACCACTCTTACGCGCGGTGGGAGCATAGCGTAAGTCGGTTGTAGTATTAGATTCATCACAGCGGGGCCGATCAGCCGTCGTAGTGGTATCGTTCTTGAAACTGCTTTAAATGTTGAAGCTCCGGCAATTCCTCACGACACTTTTACCCTCGGAGAGCGGTTGATGGTTATATATGCAAAGTATTATAATTTGGTTTTCCTATAACAATTAAACCGATCTAAATTTCTTTATTTCGTGAGCATCATCTTATCGAGGATATTTATTGTTGGGAGAAATGATAATACAAAATTTCAACAATTTATCAATGATTATGATTGTGCATGGAGGCTGATATACATATCTTTGATAGTCGATACTAGGATCTTAACATTCTAAATCCCGGCACGGTAGATGTGTCGATGGATGTAGGTCAATCTACACTGTGGTTGGGCATTATATATTCACGGTATTCATGTGAAGTTATGTGGACTCGGATGCACCATGGCAAAACACCACCATAAATACCATTCCATATATGCCATACCGGAGTGTCTGCCTATTCGTTCGTCTCAACTTTGGTGATGTTCTTATAAATACTTAGGATATTCAAACCGTAGAACAAGTTGAAGAGGAGGACCATCAACATAAAAATAATAATAATAATAATAAAATAAAATAAAATAAAATAAAAAATAAACAATAAAAAAATAATAATAATAAATAAATAAATAAATAATAAATAATAAAAAAAAATAAAAAATAAAAAAATTAAAAAAAAAATAAAAAAAATCAGACTCATCGTCTACGCTGATCGGCGGCGACCTACCATTACACTCACAGTAGTGATCACGATTAGCGCGACGTCGGCGAAGATAGGCGTGTTATCTTTTTTTATCTGATGGATGACATGTACTTGTTATTTTCATTTGTTATATTCTTCATTATTTAGGTTATAACTCTTAATTGTATAATCCTGGTATTGTTTATTATTTGTTTGGTTGGATTACATCAGAGATTAGCATTAGGTTCATATACGTTTGATTAAATTCAATTTCTTCACATCACATATTGAGATGAGGTTGTGTATTAATATATATATTTTTTATGATGATGTCTTTTCTCTTAAGAGCTTGTTAATTACATTTTAATAAGAGTGTTTTAGTGCAGTGAGATATAACAAATTATGCAATGCTTTATTTGGTTGACTTTTAAGAGTGAAAAATTCCCTTAATTTCATTATTTCATAGAATGTTACTGCAAAAACTGCGATTACCCGGGTGAGAATCGTCGAAAATTGTCAACGTGAAAGTTGTAAAAATTTTTATTTCGTTTCCAACGATACCAAACAAAAATCGGCCGGATGAGCCGTCTGACAAAAACAGTTGTCAATATATATGTTTTCTGCACTTTAAATATTCATACATTCCCAAAAGCTGCGGTTACCCGGACGAGAATCGTCAAATATTGTCAACGTGAAAGTTGTAGTACTTTTTATTACCTTTTCCAATACTGCTTCCTGACGGATGATCTGAACAAAAATGTATCAGATATCTTTATTTTTTGCAACTTAAATATTCATGTATTCGCAAAAACTGCGGCTACCCGGGCGAGATTTATCGAAAGTTGTAGTACTTTTCATTACCTTTCCAACGATATCAAGCACGCTAAAATCCAACACCGGATGAGCCGTCTGGTCAAAAAACGGGTATTTAATATATTTATTTTTCTTAAATATTCATACATAAAAGCTATACGGCGAGATTCATCGAAAGTTGTCAACAAAGTTGTAGAATTTTTCATTATCTTTCCAACCCAGCCGAAATCGACCGAGATAAACGATATGGCCAAAAAATAGCTATGTGTTTATTTTTTTTTTAAAACAAAATTAAAGCCAGTCGCCCGATCAACAAGCGATTGGACGGAGCCGGTCAATGGGCGAATTTGGAATAATTTTTTTTTAATTATTTAATTACAGTTTTAATTAAGCATAATTTGAAAATTAAGTCGTTTCGATTTGGGGCAAAATAATAAGAATGAGCGGTCGCGATCGATGAGACGGCATTACGATCATGCCGTCTTATTGGCCTATTTTTAAAATTTTTTTTTAAAATGCCTAATTAGCTAATTACAGTTTTAATTAAGCCTAATTTAAAAATTAAACCCTTGAGAATTATAGCTAGAGTGAGAGACAAAATAAGATCACTTTTTCATGCCAAAATGCTTACTCCAAATAGTTTTAAGAACTGTACATTTGCGAACTATTTTAGTATTACCCTTGAATATCATATTATAATAAAATAGTTAAGATTTATTCATTAATAAAGCCAGACTATGGTTTCACGAAGGTTAATACAGATGGTTTAGTTACGTCTTAGAAATTTAGCTGTGGTGGTATTTTAAGAATTTATTATGGGTATATTTTAATGGCTTTCGTTAGTCCTTTGTCTCATTGTACTGTCATTTTTGCCGAACTAAAAGTGCTAAATTATGTTTGGATATGGGCATTTCATTAGGATGCAGGGACATATTGATAGAATTTGATTCATTATTATTAATTTCACTTCTTACTGCTGAGAAAAGCAAAATGCAAACATTTACTACTTAATGAAGGACACTAAACAACTTCTATATTTTAACTATAAGATCTCCTGTATTCTTAGAGAATGGACTGCCTGTGCTGACTTCCTTGCTAAAACGGGGGTTGACTTAAATGAATTTACTGAGTTTATTCTAGGGACCTTGCCTCAAATGTTGAAAGGTTTAACAAAGCAAGCTTGCCATATATTAGAATGGTTCAGATCATGGATCTAATTAGTAATTCTCACAGTTGTTGTAATAGCATTTGGGGATTTAATTCTCAATATTTCTTTTATCTACATTTCAACCTTTGGATTATGGATAAAGTGTGTTTGGATAAGAGCAATGTTGCAAACTTTACTAATGACCATTGGCTTTGATTCCATAAAAGTTTTCAAACTGCATTTCAGCCCATTTATTTTCATCCATTTTATCTTCAAAATTTATATTAGATTTTCTTATGTTAAGAAAGGTATGCAAAAGCTATTGTTCAAGATATATAAAAATGATCTTAGTATTATTAAATGAGAATTTGCATAATACACAATTAAAATTCATCTAATCTATAACTATTGTTGTTGTTGTTGTATTTTATCTTCAAAATCTTATAAATTTGGTGTTAAGGGTATGCAGAAAGCTATTGTTCACATATTGTTACAATGGCTTCCCACTTTTGCTTTCTTTACATAATTTTAAAACATCTAATCTATAACTATTGTTGTAAGATTATGTGGATGAATAGAATTCCCCATCAGCTGTATAAAAATTGTTTCTATTTTACCTCCTGGTGGTATTATTGTAAAATCTTCTCTACTAGGGGAATGGAATGGCGGCTGGTAGCATTAAATTGTTGTTATTGCTCACCAAAATATAGTAGATGATCAAATGGAATGGACGCTACACCTGATTTTATTTAAATTGTCTCAAATAAGAAATGAAATTACAATATGCCTTAATAATATATTCAATGTTCGTTTTTGGGGTTTGCAGGTTGATGATAGTAGTAGATTGATAAAGTAGATTTCTAAATTAGTTGATTTGGAGAATACTCACATTTCTTCCAATTTTCAAGATCTTCTGAGTACCCAAGTCTTAGATCTCATGGTAAGATATCAGTGATTGAGACAGATGAACCAAGAAAGCAATGATTAAGTGTCTCTAATTTTCAACTAAGAGTTTCTAACCTTTACTGGATTATTATCCTTCTTAAATTTTGGTGTTATAGTGATCCTATCATAATTTCCATGGCCCTATTAGATTGCGGGTGTAGGTGTTAGATATAGGAACTGTAAACAATATGGTAGTTAGAAGATCTTCTTTGAGGAGTCCAATACTGATAGTCAACTATGCAAGGAGGAGCACATGCAATTTATCTATAGAAGTTCTATGAAGATGTTGAAGAAGAGAAATCTATCTAAGAAGCCCAAAGAAATGCCATAACCATCTATTATATGAAAAGGATTTCCTTTAAAAGGAGCAATGTGAATGCAACCATGAAGCCACAACTTAGGAATGAAGACTCTTTCTTATATGGAGCTCAAGTTGAACCTATTTTGGATACACTATCTCAAGATCAGCAGTTTTAGGTTTCATTGGAGACTTTTCTTGGAGCATATTACTACTTTAATTTCTTACATTTGATGTCTATATGCTTGTCTTTAGGATATCTTTAATCTTTAATATATCTTGCATTAGTCATTTGCCTTGGTCCTATGCCATTATAGGGCTGTCTTTTCTTGGTTTGCTCTTGTGGAGCAACTTTTTTTTTTTAGTGTGGAATAGGTTCCCTTTTTGGGATTCGACCTTCTTAAATCCTCAGAATTTTGTACTTCTTAATTTATTAATGAAAATTTAACTTATTTTTGTGTTAAAAAATAAACAAAAAGAATAGGCATTGTACATACCCATTATGGTGTCCATGCCCTCCTCGTGGTTGCATGCGAAGAACTCCGCAAGGCAAATCCATGTCATCGTAAATCTAGGTTATACATCAAACATGATACTCCTTCAAATGTTGAAAGCACAGTAATAACCTCACAAAACTTCAAAACTTTCAAGTTTAAGAGCTAGTTACCACAAGAACACGATTCAAGGGAAGTTTGTAGTATGCTGCAAGCGGCCCGGTCTAAAAGCAAGATAATGAAAAAAGTCATATTAATGTTAGTGAATCATATACAAGTAATAATGATGGTTGTGATGCATGTATGAACTTTACATAACAAGGACAGTATTAATTTTTCAGCGGGTGAAGCCAGAAATAATGATTAGTTAATGTCCTTTAGAATACAGAGGTGTAGGTTCTGAAAATTCCCATCTAACCCTACTAATATAGAAATAACAATTTTGTTATCCATATTAATTTCTTAAAAGAAATTAAAATTAGATAAAGAACTATTTATCTATTTCATCCTCATAGTGCAACTTATGATCTGATTCAAGATTTCTCATAGGCGCAACTGCCTTGTGATTGATTACCCCTCTCAATTACATTTGAAAACTTTTGATTATGGTAAAATTATATGCTCCAAAACGCATTGGTTTTAGCAACAACAATTGAAAAAATAAATCTATGCCGCTATAGGCTTAACATCAATAGTAAAATTTTGATGATAAGCACAATCAAGATCTATGGTTTCACTATAGAAGGTGATCATGTACCTTAACTACTCACTCAACAAAGATGGTCAACTCAACCCGACTATAAAATCCTTATCAACTATAAGTTGTATCATTTAAGTGAATCTAATATACTTGGGTGAAATCTTGTCGAAGAGGCTACTTTTAGGGTTTATCTTAGCTAACCAAGAGTTTCTTTCATGCTCTATCAAGTGTGTCTTTTGGCTTACCACTCATAAGCATAGCCATTGAGGAATATTTGAGCTTGGCTCTTCAATGAGGCTTTATTGTTTAGAAGCACATCTTAGGCATGATCATGTAATATAGAGTATATGTATATAGTGACTAAGTTTGTAATTAATCACATGAGTGTAAACCTGAACTACATCCACAACCATAGAAGATACTCTAGGTAGATAAGATTTAGTGTTATTTTTAAGAAAAAAAGATACTTAAGTTCTATTCAACTTACTATTTATACTGATAAAATTTAGTGTAATGTTCCACTAATAGATGTTAAACAGTATTTTAAATAGCCATGATTGTATGATTTAAGCGTTGAACAGTTATACATTCAAGAATAAAATAAGAGGCGTAATAAAAAAAATCTACAAAATCTAAAGAGTAAATCTAAGTCTTATGTGGAAAAATCTAGTGCTCCTTAAGAACTAAAAAGGTCTATGCATTATGTGAATCAATATGTTTTTTTGAAAAAAAAAATGGTCATGAGGGAGTAATTTATGTTTCAATGACTATTAAACAATGCCGGAAAGAAAAGGCATTTTTGTTGTACTTTCCATTAATTGAAAATAAGTGCCTATATAAAGAAGCAAATAAAAAGAAGACATTACGATGAAGAATATTCTCAATTAAGAGGATATATTGCAACAATAAATCCGTCTTTTCGATCTAGCATTTTTTACCATAAAACCCTTATAATCTAGCACTTTCAAACAATGCAATCTTACACAAGCTGGAGCATATATATCAATAAATTTTAGCTTGTTATAAAAATTGGAAAAGTAAAGAGACCCCAAAGCTTTGGTAAATATATCCACCAAATGTTCTTCCACTTGAAGATCTCTTCTAGAATAATTGCATCTTCCATGAAGTGACAATCCACCTCAATATATTTCGTTCTTTCATGGAAAATATATATTTTTTCCAACAACAACAAGCCTTTATCCCACTATGTGAGGAAAATAATTCCTTCCAATCTAAAAAATTACATAATTATAACATTTAAGAATCATATGTTGTGTTACAATGAATCTAAATTTTCTACTAACCCAAGTAGAGTTATCAATAAATAAAACAAAATAATAAAAACCCAAATGAGACATTAATATGGGAGGATGTAGTTGCAGCAATGGAGACCTAGTGGTGTTCATAATATTTATAAGCTTCACATTCAAATTTTAAAACAAAGTAGAGAAAATGAGTAAAACCCTAAAGATATTGTTGTTGAGATTGAAGATGGATGAGACTAACATAGACGACAACGGCGCAAGTAAGGCAAAATATTGAGGACAAAGCAATAAAACTAACATCAGCAACAGAGTAAATGCTTATAATTTCAACACCTTCATCAATTATCTTCATCACGTTAAGATTCTTATAAGAATAATGGGAAGAATAAAAGGATTTTGAATAATTGTGAGGTTTGGAAAGGTAAAAAGTTTACTTGAATTTTTTTAACATTTATAATATTTAAAGTCAAGGAAGAAAGATGGATGGATCATTTTTAAAAAAAATGAGAAAATCCACCAACAACAATGATAGGTGGAAGTGACAAAATGGTAAACCATGAAAATAATTGTCATGTGAAAAGATGTATGGGAATCTAAATCCTAAGACATTACAATGAACAACTGCAACCAAAACAAAATAAGAACATAAGAGCGGCTAAAGTGATCAACAAAGAATATTGTAGCAGTCGATCATATTCTTGTTATTAAATAAAGATTGAATAAAAATGATTATACATAAAATCAACAAAGGCAGTGGTGTAGTTATGCCAAATTACAGCAAGATGGAGAATTTTACTTAGTGGTGATCATATGACTAATTGGTCTTGAAGATGATGAAAAAGATGGAAAAAGTTGCAATCACAACCATGACCAACACCAAGCACATAATTACCATGAATATTCCTTATTCTAAGGAAATGGATAGTTTGAATATGACGAGAAGAAAGCGAGCCAGTAACTCGACGACCAATTGAACCAACGAAAGAGTAGTGGGGATATTTGGGATAATAGAGTTAAACATTAATTGAGCTTGAACAGATTACAGCAATAGATAAAGACCAATGAAAATTGAATAAAAGAAATACTTCTTTTTATTTTTTTTACAATTAGTCAATTCGTGGGAAAGGAACGATACTAAGAAAACTCATTACATGTTTCTTTCAAAGAATTGTAATGTTTGGGAATAGATTTTTCAGTCACAAAAAAATATGTTAAAATAAAAAGTGAGCCCTAGAGATGTTTTTTAAAAAGTGGTACCAAAAAAGTCTCCACCACTTTGACAATTACTTAAAACATTACAATAAAATCAATAGTAGATTCGACACTGTTTAACAACCATGTTAGGAAAGCAAAGACAGATGTTTGTTATTTGGTGTGTTTGGCATTAATGTTGGTCTAGAAAGGAATGAGTCCATAAGACTAAATTTTCATGAGATCTCATGAGAAAACATAAGCTCAAAACTACGAAGGATAGTAGGTATCATCAAGTTTGATGATTGAGTACAAGGTTTTTGCTCATACTATTCACAGTCTCTAATCCACTATATCCATTGTTGATTCATTGTTGTTTATTCCCATATTCAATTGATCCCTTTTCCCATGTTATTTCTCGTTGTTGATTTTGTGGTCATATCTAGATGTTTTGTGGGTTTTTGCTTCTGCCTATCTACATAATCTATTATGGAGCTGAACTAAAATTATAAAGAAATTGCAGAGACACTCAAGTTTATAAAGTTTTTAATGTTTATAAATAATGATTTTGAGGTATATGGAAAACTTTTTGTAGGATAAAAATTTTAGTCCATTTCAATCTTGTGTTTGCACTTAATTGGATGTTAAATTCTTCAACTATAAGGCAACTAAGACTACCAATTTTGAATGGACTCCATATATTGACATGAGGTTTGAATCTTCTATGTTTTGTGATCAAGTCCTTGATCTATTTCTACATTATTGATATTTGTGAGTGCTCTTAATTACCATCAAAACAATTACAAATAAGTTTTCAATTGTGATGTCAAATTAAGATTTTATTACACTTCAATTTATCATTATTTTTTTTAATTATTCATTAAATTATTATATTGTATAGATTTCTCATATTTTAATTTAAATCAAAATAAAGAAATTTTTTGTTTAAAAAGGTCGTCTTTGAAACCATGAAGCTTAAATATGATTCCTGTATCTCTATCCATTTCATCATTAAGCTGTATTAGAAATCTTAGACCATGAGGACATCAAAATTTTAGTTGCATTTGTTTGCATAAGTTTATTGTTTTAATAAGAAAAACAAGCTAAGTGTGAGCATTTATGATTTGCTCAACAACATAGGCATGGTATTGGAGAATTTGAAGTGGGCTACAGTTGCTTCTCAGCTAAAAAATTTTAAAAAATTAACGCCTTACGTATTCAAAGATGTTATACACATTTTTAAATTATATGAAAAAATCAAATGATACCAAGCTCACAATTAAGATCCATTAAGATCCCAACAATATGCTCTCTCCACCTAATAGTCCTACTAATCAAAATTTAGGTTTACAAGATAAAATCAATGATGACTACACACCTATCAGAAATTTAGAACTAATGGAAAAATAAAGTTCATAGTTAATTAGATGAAGAGAACATAGAAGATAAATTGGATCAACTACATCTTAAACAAGTTAGCAAATTTATTCTTAAAAATCATACAAGTTTAACCAGAAATTATTGAAAAAACTTACAGATTCACCACTAAGATTCATATAAGTCTGTGGCTTTGCAAGGAGGACCGGGGTGCCCTCAAATTCTCCTGAATCAAACCTATTAAAATTAGCTTATAACAACTAGAATCAATCATATGGCATAGAAGTGAGAAACTTTATAGCAACTACAATAACAATAAGTCGCATGGCTAAACCTTCACCAAAGTGGGATTTGAAATGGACAGAAGTCATTGAAATTCCAAGCGATTGTGCAAACGTGTCGATCATGTCAAAGCCCACCTGAAGCAAAACAATAATAAAAGGATGAAAAATTGTGGAAAAAAGGCCACTAAAAGAAAAAATCAATTTATGTGGAGAAATTCATACATTATGCCTTGTGGATTGGTATTTTTCACCAGGATTGCCAAGTCCGATGAAGAGCCAAGGTTGTGGGACAAGCGGAGGATGTGAAGGGAGTGCATGAAAGAGACGACTGAAAAACTTGTTGCAATGGAGCATCGACTATGAAATGGCTCTCAGTTATCTTTGAGATTGTATGTATCATTTGAACTCTGAAACATAAACTTATGTTTTCATCCTAAGTTTACAAAACATAGATTATTTAATTATTATCTTTCTACAAAACATAATTCACTCAGAATAAATCACATTGGATTTATTAAATTATAAACTAATCCTTTTAATTTAAAATTGGATTTTTCATAACAAATGTGTTTATATGCTTAAAACGCTAATCACTTGCATCAACAACACAACTAAAATTTATTAAAATGGTCAAACATTTTTATTTGTTTATCACTTCATTGCCACTACCATTTAACCATAGGAAAGAAAAGGTTGGAGAGGGTGACTAGAAATGTGGAGGTAAAATTAATGTTATTTATTGAAATGGTATAGCTATGCTAGACATATAAATACAAGTACCTGTGAAATCAATCATCATCACTTAAACTTCCTAATACCGGGTGAAAACAAGAAGAAAATTAGAAGAGAAAATAGCCTTAAGTGATCTAGCTATATTTCCCAATGAAATTTTTAGCCATGGTCTTACAGTAAACATAAGACTTATAACTTCAATGTCCACAAGCATCTCCAGTAAGTTCTATTTATATCATTAATTCCAAAATCAAAGATTTAAAAAAAGTTAATTCCAAAATCAAAGATTTAAAAAATAATAATTTTAAATCTATTATTAATAATGATGACAAGTTAGACTTAGGTTTTATAACCATCCTTCACCAAGATAGTTATTCCCCCAGACCACCCTATCCCCCCTATTGATACGCAAGTAGGGACTCTATAGGTGATTGGATGAAAGCTTGAGTATCATAAATTACATATCCAAAGATTAAGGATATAAGATCCTTTCACATACAAAAAAAAAGTAAAGTGCACGTAGTTTGCCCACCACTCCTAGCATGCCCCACACTTTGTTGAGCTTGTATTAATTGAAAAATAAGAGTACAAACCCAAATCCCCTAAACCAACTAGTATGCATGGATATGTGGAAAGTAGGAAATATTTAGAAATTCTAAACACATTAATCAAGATAACATATTTTTATTTAATATCTAATGGTGAAACAATTATCATTTATTTGATTTTCTCTGCATTAGTAGTGTATATTATTAGCATAAATAATTTTCCAAAACTCTTTTAGATCTATTAATATTTACAATCTTATTTTAAAAGATAAAATTGGTAAAATGTTGTTCCCTATTACAATATGCTATATGATCCATTAAACTTAAATGGTAAAGAAAGATATATCACAAACGATGATACCTCAATAGCCTTACCATTGGCAATCAACCAAGACACTTAGCCTACTTCTCCTCAATCCACTTCTTTTCTCAAGCCTATCCCTTCTTTACCTAATGGATCAACCTCCCACTCAACACAAAACATAGTGAACCTCAACTTTTGGCCAACTTTCCCCACACTCAATATCATCTCCACCACGAGGATCAACTCTATATTTGCATTATTCACCTGCTTCATCAGTAAGATGTCCTTTCAATCTCTTTCAATTTCTCGAGTGCAGTCATTCCTAAATCCCTTCCTTCGAAGCTTGGTTAAAGGTATCCATAGTACTTGATAGAGATTGGGTGTCATTCATCCAAGAAAAAGTCACTTGGAACAAAGTATAACATGCGACTAACATCTTATATTAGAATCATATTTATGTGTTTAATCAAAAGCCAAAAGATAGATTTTAAAGTATTTATACTATTATACTTGACCGGATGATAAGAAAGAGGTAGCATAGGTGGCTTTCGTAAAGTAAAAAATTCAAGTTCTAGACAAACGAAGCACAGTGTCACACCCCTACTTTTTGAGTAAGCAACGTGCAACCTTAGCAGTCCTCACAACGCTAAGAAAGCCTAACATTAACAAACCCTTTGGATTAGAACATAGAAAGGAGAGAGATTCAAGAAGACAAAAGGGAACTCTCACCAATTAGAAGAGTTTTACAAGGCTAGTATTACTCCAAGTTGGATGGTTCACAAATGAAGAAGAGATTTCCTATTTATAATCCACTATCCTCCCTAAAAAATATTCTAAATTAGAATATAATATTCATTTGTGCTAGAGAACTACACACTCTTCATCTAAATACATAAAGATCCTAGAGATTTCTAGTGTATTCTAGAAGCATCATGTTTCTAGCTTGGTGGAATCCTCTGGAGTTTTCTAAAAGGTTATAGACTTCTCTAGGCCATGGGTAACTCCTTTGGCATGGTATCCTTGTATTCATCAAGGATGCTCTTCATTTTGTGGGGAAAATGGGCTGAGAAGGAATCTCTTCATGCTTCTTGAGAATGATTAGACAGCTCTTTTCACCCCTCTTTATCCCTTTCTTAAATTGTAAGGCGAATAATACCTTGGCATATGCCATATTAGCCCTGCATCGTTAATATTATGCAAGCTTTTTCCCATCCATGATGCAAATGGTGTTGGTGTAGGGAATACGAAAAGCTTTTACTTAGTCCAGAAACAACATCTCAAGAAATATTTTGAAATCATCCAACGACATCACAGATAAATCCAAGTAGCCCAAACCCAAGCAATCTTTATGCCTCGAGCTATGCCTTAAATTGGTTTGGCCATATAATTGATGGCTTTTATTAAACCTCTTTCACCAAGCCTAGCCTCTGAACTTCTTCTATATAAATAAAATTGTGAGATGCTCTTGTGTCGATTAATGCTTTTGGATCATTTACATTGATTGTAGCACCCACGAACAAAAGTCCTTTAGATTGAAACTTTGTAGTGCTCAGGATGACATTAAGAAGTTGTAGGGAATCCACTTGAGCAGCCCCATTGTTGTCTCCAGACCATTGTTCTTCCACTTTGGCAATCCATGCATTAAGAGCTTTTGTCTTTGGATAATCTCATGTCCAATGAGGGCCACCACATAAGAAGCATTCTCTCTTAGGTGTAGATCGGCCAAAATTCTCTTTCTACTTGTCTTAAACCCTTGGCTTTAAGAAGCTCTTATCTTGGCTTTGGTTGCCTTCATTGCGGTTGCAACAACTATGCTATCTCCCACCTTTGCCATAACTGCCATTCTTTTCTTTCAACTTGGATGACTCCTTTTAACTTGAGTAGTTTTCATCAGATGCAATGGTGGAAGCAATATCCTAAACACCATGACGTTACAGGTCCATCTTAAGCCAAGTTAGCAACCCATCCATAAAGAAGAATAATGAGTCTTTATCAAACATATCAAACATTTCCAACACAAGACTTGTGAAGTCTTTTACATAGACTTGAATGCTCCTTGATTGGTTAAGTCTTCGCCCTTGTTTAAAATAGTGTAATTAAAAACACGCCTTAACATTTTTTTGTTTTAAATCTCAATGAGGCTTATGTGTCATTGGTGCTGCCTCAAGGCTTATCTCACTTTAATTTTTGTGAGACATGCGCTTTTAGATTTATTTTTTTTTAAATTAAATATAATTTTTTATTATCCAAATAACACATGCAACCAATCTTGATATAAATATTACCCAAGCACCTCTCCTCTTCTCCACTCATCACATACAGTGTTGGCCGCCATTGCAACCATCATTACTTATGATGTTCTTACTTTTGGAGTGTGAAAGAAAAACTTATAATATTAAATTTATTTTGAATTATTATGCAATTAAATCTTACTTTAATATCTTATATTACTTTGATATTTGTATAATACTTCTTACTTCATGATTTGATGTCAACATATTAATATGATGCTTGATACTTTATGTAATTAATCACTTCCTATTATTTTAGGATATTAATGTGTTACATTTAATATAAATAGGTTAAAGTATTAATATATTACCTTTTGCTTTATATTTTTAAGTTTGTGCAATTTCTTTATGTAATTTGTTGATTCTAAGGCTTACGACTCAAAATGTCTTTAGGCATATGTCTTGCCTCATAGTCAAAAAATATCTTAATACCCAACTGTGTAATGTTAAACTTTGATCTCCGCAAGCGGCTGCATGCTACATGTTTGGCATTCTCCAAGTAAAATTGTATCTTGAGTTCATTTGTGAAAGAATCAAAGATAGCAATAGAGCATATACCTTTCTTGATATCCGCTTGCCATCAACACCACCAAAATGTGTCAACGTTTGTGAGATATAAAACTATATTCTTGATCTAAGCCCCTTCATCCAAAATATCAATAGCATCAAGGTACTATTCTAACACCCACAAAGTTATCCACCTTACGAGCATTGTGAGTTTCTAAAGCTTTTAAGTTCGAGGATGTCAAACCAAAGAGTTTCCACGATAAGTGTAGCTAGGCTGGTAAGGAATGTCCTCTTACATAAGGCTAAACCCCCTCGTGCTTCCTCCAATGAGCAAACACTCCATTTAGCTCTCCTTGATATGTGACCCACAAATTGGTCACCTCTATCATCATCTCTTGCCAAAGGGCGTGCATTTTTGCTCCGTAGAACTCTCCTAATTTGGCTAAGACATTACACATTTTATCATGGATTTCAACAAAGTTTGTTTCTAGATTTTCCAGCCGTTGGTCTAGACTCTCCAGATGCACATCTAATCTACCCATGTTTTCATCCACATGAGTTAATTGGGTCTCAAAGCTGGAGGTTACATCTGTAGACCTCCCTCATGACTTTGATGCAGCAAGGTCTTGTTGTTCTTCATAACCACAATGTTGTAATGAAAAATCCACATTAGTAATCTCAGATCTAATGAATTGATCCTTTCCAAATTTTGCCATCCCTAAATCATGTTCTAATAGCAATTGTCATGCCCTACTCTTTGAGAAAGTAATGTGAGACCTTTACACTCCTCACTAATGCTAAAAACGCCTAACACTAACGAACCTTTGGGTTAGAGCATAAAGAAAAAATGAGCTTCAAAGAGACAAAGGGGAATTCTCGCTAATTAAAAGAGCTTCATAAGGCTAGTATTACTCCAAATGCTTGGATGGATTACAAATGAGAGGGAAGCTTTCTATTTGTAGTCCTCCATCCGCCCTTAGATACATTCTAGATTGCAATATAATATTTATGTGTTGTGTATTCTAGAAAACTCCACACTCTTCATCTAGATACATAAAGGTCCTACAGATTTCTAGCGTATTATGGAAGTTTTGTTTTTAGTGCTTGGTGGAATCTTCTAGATTTTTCTAGAAGGTTGTAAACTTCTCTAGGTCCTCCTTGAGACTTGTTTGATTAGGGGCATGTGACCTCCTTGAAATCTTGGGGTGTGACAATAGGGATATCATGCTTTCGAAACTTTCACATGCTTTGACATGTTGCTGCTTCTTGTGTAATTATGTTATTGTTTTATATTTCCTTTTTCCTTCCCTTTAACTCTGTTCTTTATCAGAATAATTGTATAGGGAAGCTTGAAAGAAAGACAGAGTCATTCTCTTCCAAATCATAAATTATCTAATCATTCTCCTTCTATGTACGTTTAAAAAAAATACTAATTAATTTCCAAAAAAACAAAAAAAAACTAAGGGTACGGACACTGTATTCAAAAATTTTCCACTAATCCAAGTAGAAACAATAAGGGGTGTTTGGCAGATTGAATTTATTTCAAGTAGGATTTAGTAAATCCACTATATCTGGATTTAGTAAATCCAGAACTATTAAATCTTGAAAAGTGTTTGGTAACAAATTTATTAAATCCTGCTAAATCCAGAAAGATGTTTGGTAAGTTATTTGCAGATTTAAGTCTGTTATAATTAAATAATAATATTTTTAAAAATATAAAAATAAATAAAGAAAAGTATATAATATTAAAATTAAAATCTATCGTTTAACAAATATATCATATCCATTACAAAATATAAATAAACATTACATTATTTGGATCTAATAAATTTTCGATAATATAATTGAATTTTTTCAACACTTTCGATACGTGTTGCGATGACTCGCTATTCTCATATGCGAAAAAATTGTATTAAAACTATATAATCAAATGTTATATTTTCTTCAAAGTATTGTTTCTTCAAATTATTGTAATAAATCATTTTAAACTAAAGCTTTGACATCAACATATGGAGCATGGTGATGAGACTTACATTCAAGCTTAGTTACATAAACAATGGTGCATGATGGTAATCATATTACAAAGATTATTTTTTTAGAATCATGCATTTTTGGCAAATCACATAGACTTGAATTCAAGCTCTCAAGATAGAACGCAAATGGGACTCGTAATTATGTTCATTATGACATCCGGATCGATGAGTATCTACCGATGAAAGCAATCGCTTTATCTATCTTTAAAATAAGGATTACTCTAGAGACATTAAATATATCGGTTAAAATCTCGATGAAAGTGAATAATCAAATTAAACGCGGAATGCTTTCAGTAGGTGAACATAAGATGCTTAAATATAGACTAGTGGTAAAGGTTGTCGTTGCATTGAACCTTGGCCTAATATTAGATCAAGCATAGATTGGTTGAGCTTATTGGTCATGTAAACTCAAATTTTGTTAGAGATTTGGACAAAAAAGGGTTTACTATATGTATATGCTATATTTGTGTAGTTTGTAAAGGTCTTGTAAATTGAAGATCTTATCTTCAGTAAATAATAATTTTATCAGCAATCGAAGCAGAGTATATAGCTTCAACAGAAGTAATGAAAGAAGAAATTTGGAAGCGATGCTTGTTGGGAGATCTTCATATTTTTATGAAATCATTCGATATACAAACGACCAAAGTGTTCTACTGCAAAAAAAAAACCATGTTTTACATAGCTTTAAAGAAGGTAATGGTCCATAAGGAAACCTTTACACTTAATTGAAAGTAGATTGCACTTCTTCTACACTACAAAATAATAATCGTAAACAAATAGTATCTTCTCCTGTGGATGGAATGCATGGTCTAAACTCTTTACTGTTTTGTCGTGATTTGGAGGAAAGATTATAGAAGCGGTCTTTTGATTTTGAAAAGAAGTTTTTTAAGTTTTTCTGTCACGATCTTTTGCTTCCGATTTACAAGATAATTAAGAATCTATTGTAAAATTGATCTTAGATTAAAGAAAGATAATGGGAGTGTGGTTGCCTGCAATGTAGAATTCATCTTCATAAACCGCATTAATCACTAGTGTTCTCTGATAGTTTGTTCTCAATGTTTTTTGCTATCTTTTTCTTCTTTATTGGTTTTCGATAAGATATAATCTATCTTTTTTCCAGATTTATACCATGCATCTTATCTAGTTTATAAGAAAATATAACATTAGGGTCATAACAATGCAATTGCTCCCAGTCTACTAGTTATTCGCATACCATAAGAAAACACACAAGGCACCCATAAAAGAAAAAAAAAACAAAATGCAACTCGATATTTTTCACTAGACCAAGGACAACATCCTCCTTCATTGGCAATCAACTATCTGCAATCAAAAACAAAGAAGCCCAAAAACCAACCTAAATCTGTAAAGCTCCAATTTGTGCCGGAGAGAAATAAAAAGTATAACCAAAGCCTAATTTTTATCCTTAATCAAAATCAACCACCCTAACGATACAATAAAAAGAAGCCCTACATCTAGATCTTACAGGATGTTCCAAAACAATCACTCATGCCAATCATTAGCAAAAGCCAAATACCAAATTCGTTTTAAACCAGTAAATTCCAAAGCTGCATTAGATAACTGTTGAACTTGAATCGCTAACTCTGAAATTACACATGCTTGATCCATACTTTCAAAACGGGAAAACGGATTCTAAGGAAAATCATTTATTTGATCCTGAATCAAAACCGTACCTCTGTCTCGATTAATTCCGCCTCTTCACTTTTCTCGGCTGTTTTCCTGCTCCAAACGAGTTTGAATATGGAGTGGATGAGGTCCTAATAATTAACCGAAAGAGACGCGCGATGCACACCTGCGGCTAGGGCGATGCTTGGGAAGGGAAGAGCGAACGGAAACGCCTGCTCGCAAGTTCGAAGGAGTTGAGAGAAGGAGTGCAATTCCCGCCATACCGTCAGCTCGATCTGTAAATCCCGTTAAATAACAAATCCAGGATTTATCCCGATTTCCGGATTTACCGGATTTACGGCACCAAGGATTTACTAAATCCTCCAACGGTGTTTGGAAGGATTTACGAGATTTAAGAGCTTAAATCCGGAATAAATCCGTTACCAAACACCCCCTAAAATTCTCCAAAATGGTTTACTGTAAATATATCCTGGTGCGGGTAAAGAAGCAGCTAAGTATTAATTTCCGCACATGAAATAAGTTTCCTTCCGGATCCAATATGAACTTGGCAAATCCGAATGATAGTGTATATTTGAAAAAAAATAAACAACAGAAAGTGATTCCTGATACAAGAAAATATCACCCAGAAACAATTGTTTTCCCCCAACTAAAACCATAATAACAGACAAAGCAAGCAGCAAGACATGATAGCTTAACTTCGCGAAATCAGACGGACGCGATCAAAAAGGAAAATGAGGAGGAGGAGGAGGAAGAGGAGAGGAATAAAAGAAAGGAAGAAGGAGCCTAATAAAAACCTCAATGTCTATCTTCGCGAACTCCGGCGTGAACGAGGGTCAGGGCAGAAGGGCTTCGAACCCAAGGTGTTCCTTGGCTGCTAGTAGGGTTTAGTCAAAAGCATGTAAATCGGGATAGATAAGTGGCTGTTTGGTGGGCTGGATTTGAAAGAGAATATAATTTAAATTAAAAATAATATATTCGAATTTTTTTTATTTATCTGATTAAAAATTTTATAAAAATAAGGGTTTTTTTGTATAATTAAGTAAAATGATGCAAAATGAGATTATGGGTCTGTTTGGCCTAGCTTTTAGCTATTTTTCATTTTGAAAAAGCAGGGCGAAGCATTTAGGAGCAGCTTTATAAATCTCATTTTGTAAGAAATCCCAGTCAGTACTATCATTTCGCAACTCAGGAGTGGATGCCCGATCGGGCTCTGAAATCCCGTTCCGCCTTTCATAAAATTTTCTTCCAAAATTACCCTCATTATTAACTGAGTATACTAAATGAAAGCCATGATAACTCCCTCAATTCAGTTTCGTGTTCTACATTTTTGCATTTGCACTTTCCTATTCCCCAACCCGTGAACCTTGAAGGGCCTGAAGCCAGGGTTTCACTGAACTGAGCATAGAGCGAGGGAGGAGCTTCGAATCCTCTACCGGCTACTCTGAAATCCTCTGTGTGTCGACAAGCACTATCTCCTGTCTGTCCCGTCGATCATGACTCCAACAACGAACAAAGGTATGCCTTTACAACGAGTCTTTAAGTGCACCTATCAGTTTCTTTTATAATCGGTCAATTTTATATGAATAAAGTGAAAAAGTGTTGTTAATTTGTTATGACCTCTCTATTTTCTTTCATAATCTATTCTTTTAAGTTCAAATAGTGAATGGATGTACAATTGCATCGGTTTTATCAGTTTATTATGTTGTGTTGTTATATTTTCTCTATATATATTTACATTTACTATTCTGCACAGTGGTAACACACTAAAATACAGAATATACAAAAAATCTTCTGTACATTTGGTTAGTCTGATTATTTTTCTAAAACTTTGCCAATTATTTTGTCGGTTGAAAGCTGATTCCTTTTGACCGAAGAACAAGGAGAAATTGATTTATTCTCTATTATATATGAAACAATATGGAGTCATGCCATGTTCTTCAATAAATAACGAAAATTAATTAATGGACTATGACCTTTACTGGAAATAACTATGTTGTGTGCTAGAAAATCAGTAGCAGTAGAGTGAAAGTTTACGCTTTAGCTTTGTTGTGAAATCCAGCACACACATAGGTATTTAAAGAGTGAATAAGAAAACTTCAGAATTTTTACGTGAAAAATCTCGAAAAGAGGGAGAAATCACGGGGCCTAGCCCAGTAAAAATCTTTCACTATATATTTGTTTTGGAATATAAGTTTTTCCGATACGGGATTACAAAATTGTATATGAGAATAGCTCACAATGAGAATCCCAAAATCAAACAATAACAGTCATATAGTCACGTTCAGGTTGTAATAGTTGCTAGTGATAGTAGATGATGGTGAACAACCACCGAAAGGTTGTCATGATGGAGACCGTGGATGAGGATCGGCGCGATGACGTGGTCACGATGACGGCGACGCGTGGGGCGGCAGAGGCGGGTGACGACGATGACGGAGATTGACGACCGCAAGGATCGGCGTGATGCGATGGCGAAGATAGTGGTTAACCAACGGGTCCGACGCCGAGTGATGACACGATTATGCCTGGAGGATTTTCAAGCTTTAGAGCCCTCTCATCTCTCTTGCTTGGTCTCCCCTCATATGAGGAATAAAGGGCTATTTATAGATTTGAGGAGTGGCGTCTCTGTAAATACAGGCAAAATCGAATCACTCATCTCCATCAGATGGCTCATGATGATTCCTTTGATCATATGATGTATTTTGTGTATTTGAATACTCAAATGAAGTCGAAATTGTAAGATCTTTGGCTTGTTGGAACCGGCTCATCGAGACGCTCGATTTGACTATAAACACTCCATATTTGAGAGCTTTTAGGAATTTAACTGATGTCCCAAAGTTTCTAATGATATTTTAAGTGCTTAATCTCGACCAATTTTGATTTATGATCATCATGCTTTCGGCATCAAGATTCGTGCTTCGACTAGTGGAATTTTTAGAGCCATATCAGTTGCCCATATTTTTGGATGATATTATATGAATCATCCAAAAATATATATGTCGAATACTTGAAAATAACAAATTCTTCAATAAAATTTGCGGGTCCGTTAACCATATATTTTGAGAGAACAAATCTTCATGGGAGCACAAGATTATGACTATAAGTGATGCGCGAAATGTGTGTGTATGCGTGCGCGATTTGAGGTTACGACCCATCCGATGAACGGGCGATGATGGCGCGACGCCCATATGGCTACGGCGGCGTACGCAGCGCGACCGCTGATAATGCGAGGCGCGGGCGCGGGCTTGAGGTTGAGGAATGGTTCGGTCGCGAACGGACTATGGAGCGTCGGCGGTCGAGCTGCAGCACAGCCGACGGTGGGTCGCCTCGGGAGTGGGTAGGGCGCTGGTCGCAGAATCGCGACGGTGAACGACGCGGAGCGCCTGGACGGCTCGAACGCCCCTCAGCGACTACGGGCAGCTGCACTGACGCATGGCCATCCGCTACCGCTTTGGTCCATTCACCATTTTGAGCGATTTGAATTTTGATATTTTTGCCCCATAGGGGTTTATAAAACCGGCCAAGAGAAGCGCACACAAGTATCCCTCTTCTTCAAGAAGAGGTCATTGAGGCGTCAGCGCGTACAAAGAGCGTAACTGTCAGACTCCCGGTCGAGGGTAAAGCCGCAAGACATACCGGTCTTTTCCTGGAAAAGACCTCACTGACACCCGTCTGCCGAGTCCGAACGTCCGATACTAACCGGAGATGGGGTGACGGGATGCTCGACGATGCGAGCGGTCGATGGTCGCAAGGATAACCAAATGATGGTGACCGGCGAGATCACGGCGATGGTTATGGCGCGCGACGATGGCCATCGGCGGCCGACGGGTGGTCGACAAATGATAAGCGGGCGACGGCGTAGGTAGAATGCCGGGGATGATGGCGACAGCGACGCAAAATTGTCGAATGGTCGGGCGTGACCTGCAGACGCGGGCGGGCAATTTAGTCGGCAGTAACGGTGAATGGCGGGCGGCGACGGAAGTCGGCAGCCAATACGACCAGAATGATCGTCAGCGGGAGCCGACCGACGATGAGTAGACCGGCAAAATGTGATGATCCAGCTGACCGGCGACGCAGGGTGGGAAATGGGGCAACGAATGCAGCCATGGTAGCGATCGCCGGGAAACCGGCAAATGGTGACCGGAAGATGCAGCCATAGCGACCGGCGAATGGTCAGCAGCGACCCAGTGGTCGCAATGCGACGGGGTGGTCACAATCCAGCAGAATACGGATAGCCGCCGATATCGATAGGACCGACCGCAATAATGGTGACCAGCAAATTGCCGATACGACGCGGCGTTAGTGATGGGGTGCAACAAGTAAGCGCACGGGTGACCAAGCCAGCGAGGACCGCGGCATGCAGTGGACCAATTAGCGGCCGCGATGATGGCGGGCGAATGGCGATCTGATGGTGCGCCGGCTGAGTGGCGGCGCACCGAATGGGGTGGTCGAAATGCAGAATCGACGATACCAGCTGCCGAATGTCAGATGCTGGGAGGACCGGCAAAAATTGCGATGGTCTACGGCGTGGTCCCAGCGACGGGTCAATGAATCGGCAAATGATGCCGGGTGCGCAGATCGGATAACCCAAGATATCAGATGGTCAGGCAGATCGACCAGCGGATCGGCAGCGATGCGAATCAGGTGCACGGCGGCAATGAACCGCGCAGCAATGCGGGCGACAACCGAATGTGAGAGGCCGACGTGGTAAGTAAAAAAATTACCGATCATGATGCGTGACAGCAAGCCGATGGGGTGGCGATAATGCAGCCGTAGCGGCTAATCGCCAGAATAGCGATGACCGACAAAGATTGCCGGATGGTCGCAGTGATCGATGTAGTGGCCGCGGTGACCAACGAATGAGAATTTTGACCTATCCGATTGTCGACTGACGGCGTAATGGAAGAGGTTGAATTGAATCCGTGAATTTTGACTATCCGAGGTTTTTTTGTCGGTGTTACCGATGACATTAATATGTATGTAACAAGATTTTCACCCATCCGGTGTCGCTTTGTCGAGTGTTACCCATAACATTAACCCGCAAGTGAAGGGGTTGAATGGAATCCGCCAAGCGATTTTTTACCTATCCAGTTGTTGTTGTAGCCTTTGCCATGACGCAATCAGATGGAAGATGCGGAATCAACTACCGGAGATTTTCACCCACCCGTTGTTGCCGAGTGTTACCCGGCTGACGCTAACCTGCATAAAGAGGTTGAATCAACCGCCAGATTTTGACATATCCGGCGTTCGTTGCCGAAGTTTTACCCGGCGACGCTAACTGACAAGAGGTCGAATCAATTCGCCGGTGATTTTACTTATCCGGTGTTGTCTCGTGCGTTACCCAATGACGCAATGTGGAAAAGAGTCGAATTGAATCCGGTAATTTTGACCTATCCGAGGTTCTTTGTCGGTGTTACTCAATGACGCTAACTGTATGGAAGAGGTTGAATCAATCACCGGTGATTTTCGACCTATTCGGCGTTGTCATGTCGTGTTACCCGGCGACGCTAACCCGTATTTAAGAGATCAAATTGAATCCGCCAGATTTTGTGGTTGTACTAAAAGTTCCCCTTTCTGGTCTTTTCATTGGTATTACGACTGCTTCTCTAACCGATAATCATGATATCCGTAATATTGATTTGATAATCTGAGGTTAAGAGTTGCCCTGCCGACATAACAAGGAAACTAAGTTTGATGAATCTTCATTCTTCGCCATGCTTTAAATGCTTGAAATGCTTCATCTCGATGGTGGTTTTGATCTTGGGAAACTTGGTCGCCATACAAGATGAGAAAATGGGAATCGCTTCCCACGACCTACAAATCGTGCAAAACCGGGCCATATAATGAAAGTTTACTTTAGCTTTGCGGAAATCCAACACACACGCAGATTTAAAGAGGAACAATAAAACTTCGTAATTTTACATAAAAACTCAAAAAGAGGAAAACCACCTGACCTAAAAAAAAAATCTTCCACTATATATTTATTTTGAGTACAAGTTTTCCGACACGGATTACAAAATTGTATACGAGAAGGGTAGGAATCCCAAAATCGACAACAATACCATATAATGCTCTAAGATGATGGTGAACAATGGAACAACCACCGATGATGAAGGTCATCATGATGGAGACCTTAAGATGGCCGCCGAGACGCATGGCGGTGACCGACGATGGTTACCCGGAGGTGACCGCGACGGTTTCGGCGATGACCGGGCCGCAGGCGGGTGGGAGGTGACGACCGTCGAGATCGACGGCTGCGTGATCACGGTATGGGCCGACGACAGTGAGACGGTTGGTAACCAGCGGGTGGCGACCGCCGAAAGTGGTGGCACGATTATGCATGGAGGATTTTCAAGATTTAGAGCTCTCTCTTCTTCGCTCTCCTCATATGATAAGAGGCTATTTCTAGATTGAAGGAGTGACGTCTTTGTAAATACAGGCAAAATTTGAATCACTCCTCTCCATCGGACAGCTCATGATGATTCCTTTGATCATATGATGCATTTTGTGTATTTGAATGCTCAAATGAAGTCGGAATTGTAAGATCTTGGTTGGAACCGTCGAGACGCCGATTTGACTATAAACAGCTCATATTTGAGAGCTTTTAGAATTTAACTAATGTCCCAAAGTTTCCAATGATATTTTAAGTGCTTGATCTCACCCGCCGATTGAATGATTGCTTTATCAAGATTCGTGCTTCGACTAGTGAAATTTTCCGAGTCATATCAAACTATTATTCTCAATTGATGAATTCCGAATATATTCTGTTTTTTACACTAATAGTGCTCTTCTAATAGTCATTATGTATACTTTTTTACATCTTCTATAGTCCTATTTTTTTAGACTGAAATGCTCTTTTTCAGAAATAAAAAAAGTGCATTATCAAAATTTAGGTGTTTCATATGTTAAATGCATAAGATGTGTGCTATGTATGCAAAAATTCCTTATTTTGGCTCTTTATTGATAGTGAAGAAATTATATAATAAATTATACTCTACCAAAATTTATATAATCTTATTTGATATATTTACAAGTTTACCCAAATCAAAATTAAAATTGTTCGATAAATAGTCGAAAATGATTCAAATAAAGTTCAAACTTGTTTAATGATATTTTAACCATGTTCAAATTTGGTTGAATATAATTTGAATCATATTTAAACAATTGCCTATTTGAATTGGGTTCAAACACAATTTGCAAAGTGTTTGAAAATGCCTTGAATTAGATTTCAATTTGGTTCAAAGTTGTTTGAGTAATTTGAAGAGCATTCCAAAATGGTTCAAAACTAATTTGAATAAGGGTCAAATAAAATTTTAACTTTTTTTTTAAAACATTGCTTGAATCTGGTTCAAGCTAATTTCTAAGAACCCTTTATTTGGTTATGTGTGAACTATATCAAAATGAACTCAAATTTATAAAAAATTTTGCATAATAAATACTAAGTAATCTTAATATCAATCATATCTATTGATGTCTAATTAAATCATTTTGTCTAATTATAATATTGTCTTAATATTCAAATGATTCAAGAAAAAAAATTCACTAAGAAATTAGTGTTATCTATAGGAGAAAATTTAAGGCTATACATGATGTTCATAGGAATGAATGATGCTTATTTGTATTTCGAGAGAAATATACATATTTTACAAGCATTTTCATCCTAAATAAACTTTTAGAGATATATTGACCAAGTGAAATATAAGAGGAATATTTGGGTGGGATATTTAACCATTATTCATGATATAAATTCTAATAGGATTGGTTTAAATTGTAATACAAACTCTTTATATCTAGGAGGATTTACATACATAATGCACAATTCTTATGTATTTATATATATAACATCTAAACTTAACTTTTTTACATATATAATACTCTGATCTTCAATATCACATCAAGAATGTCATCAGCATTCAATTTTTAAAAATAAAATGCTTCTTTTTAAGCATAAGAAAGTATTAGATAAATAAATATCTAACTTTAAGCGTTAGATATGTAAATACATAAGATTTGTGTGGTATGTATGTAAATCTTCATTATACCTAATACTAATCTCAAAATAAATTTAAGAAAAATCTTCATACATATCACACAATTCTTGCATTTACATATATAACAATAAAGTTTGATATTTACAAAAAATAATATTTTTTCTATGCACAAAAAAAGTATATTTTACTTAAACAAAGTAATGATGATGCTATTTTTTATTTAATATTAAAGACATGGATGCGATTTAAGTAATTATGAAAGTTTAGCTGTTAGATATGTCAATATACAATAATTGTGTGCTAAGTATATAAATGCCCATTCAATAATTTGTAAGCCATCTTATCTTGCTATAAATTATATCAAAATATTATGACATAATTTTCTAAGGTGTACCAAACTAAAAATAAGTAAATTTATGTAAGATGAGTTGTTTTGCTTTTCATCACATAAAAATAGATAAAAAAAATGAATGTTTTTTCAATTTTTCGGTTGAAAACTACTTACATTTTGGCTATATAACTCGAAACTTCTTATCATCCATACCAAAAGACCGCTTTAGGCTTCGTTTGGGAGAACTTTTTTAGTGTGTTTTGCTTTTGAGAGTGTGAATTTTTAATTTTGATACCCGTTTGAATAGTGTGCTTTTGAAATTACATTTTAGCTCCATCTCACTGAAAGCTCCGTTTTAGCCCCTTTTCAAAAAGCAAAAGACAAATAATTTTCAAGAATATTTTAAACCAAATTTTCGCCAAAAGCAAACAAAGCCTTAGACAATCCTATCTACTGAGAAGCTTCAACGTAAACTTCAAGAGGCTAATGGCAGGTACACTAAGAGGCCAATTAATCCAATAGGTCAATCAGCTCATTAGAAGAAGACTGAACAATAAAGAAAGGGCTGAGGTCTGAGGTCAGTATTTTCAGTTTTTTTTTTTTTTTGGAGAATATTAAATGATAAACCATAAAAAATGTAGTTCAAAATTCATAATTTTGATAAAATAATATAATCCTTCAATCACTACTTAGCTTTTCAATATACTGTTGAGGTGAGAAGTGCATTTAACCACCCCCGTATCAGACCTAATTTTAATCTACTTTTAAAGTTACACTAAAAATATTTAACAATAGAAATTCATTGTTGTGTGGCCATTAATTTGAACTAGTTTCAAATACTAATGGTAGCAATAAGTTTAAGTGTTAGCAGCTTCTGATCTGTGGCTTAAAAGCAACATTTTGAAGGAGATAAAAATCACTTAAATGAACGATGCAATGGATACGATATAAGATGAACACATAAGCACAAGAAGTGCCATTGAAAACTGTCAATTACAGTAAGAAATCCCCTTTTGTTCTTTTTTGAAGTAAAATGTCTCCTCCTCTTTTCAGTATTTACTAATAAAAAAATCGTTACAAGTGTAATGAATCTTATTTTTCCTAAAGGAATGAACAGAATCAAAATAAATAATCTAAACTTGCCTATGAATTTAGTTTCATGATATAAGAATAAGTCAACTATTTCTCAATGTTGTGTTTGCACTATAGTCTCTTTAAATGTAGATGTTTCTTGTGTCTTTGGCCAATGGCTTGATCCACCCCGAGGGGAAGAAAACGGTCTTGAAATCCCACTACCTCTTGGAGAGAGACTGACTTGTTCGAGCGCACTGAACTGCAGTTCCGAGGGGTAGTTCCTCACATAACGGATGCGAGCTCCAGCTCCGGTGGTCCACTTAAAAGGTAATTTTGTTCCCAATTGGCATGGCTTCAACACCTTGTTTGAGCTAATCCTCTCAATGATGAGCTCTTCTGGCATTGGCTCTTCATCACCATCTTCTTTCTCCTCTATGAAAAGATTTGGTTTGTGGAATATTAACCGTCTTTTGGAGGAAGGTGAACTCTCCGCAGACTCATCTCCAGATTGTTCAGGTGTATCGTAGTTCTGATTTGATGTTGTGCTGCTATCTAAATCCTTCTCTTCTTCTCCATCACTTGTTTGGTCATCCCTGAAAGCAGTCTTCTCATCAAAACTATAGAACTTCTCCAACTCAACTTGGCCTCTCTCACTGGTAGAACTTGAATCCTTGGGTGCTGCAGCTTTGCTATCTAATTCGTCGAAGGAATTTGGCAAGTCGGATTCAAGTTGGGATTCGGTATAGACATTAGAACTAGTCAAGTCTGATTCAGAATTGCTGCTTCGGAGCATGCTTCCCCATTCATCATCACCTTCTTCTGGGGATTTCTGCATAGATTGAAAGAAGGATTTCAGCCACGAGTTAATGTTTGAAATCATTGTGTACACGAAAAAATATGTTTTGAAGTATGGATATCAACCTTAACATCCGAGAGAGAGACATTATTTTCCTCGAGAAAATTCATGAACTCCACAAAATTTTCTTCGGTCGGACGGTAATGACCACTATGAGGCCAAACAGCCTATCATAAGGAATGAAATCAGTACACCAATATATCAAGAATGCAGTCCACAGTGAAAAAAAAAGAGAGTAAATTTACTGTGTTTTTACCTTCAAAACCCCATCTTTTACAACTAGCCTTCCAGCAGCAGATGTAGCTCCTCCAGCAAGAAAACTGGAGTGCTGAAACCGACCTTTCTGCTTCTGCAATCAGCAGCAATACATATATATGAGAGTAGTTCATACAATTTTAAAAAAAACAAATGCATATTCGATGACTTGATAGTTGATACTTACCAAGCCAACATATAAATTCTTTGAAGTGCTCAGTACAAAGATCCATTTTGAATCTTTTGGACCTCCGGTTGTGTCAAGTATCTCCCTGCTTTTCTTATAAATGAGTCTACCTTCTTCAACAATAACCTCATATGTCTCCCTTTCTTTCTGCAGAACAAGAGAACATTGATCTTAAAAATTCTATAAGATGGAAATTTCCTGATCACTTGCTCGATGCAATTTACCGAGATGCATACTCACCGGGCCAAGATACTTGATACACTGCTGTTGAAGCTTTAATCTGTGACAAGATTCTAAATTGACCTCCTTCCCTCTCCCACATCAAGCCTGCAAATTATTAATGGTTTATCCTTAGCACAAAGATATAATAAATAATAGAACACATGTTCCAACATTTCAAGAAAGGAACAAAAGCTTCTTCAGCCTACCAGTAGAAGAAGGGCTGCTTGCTCTCGCATCGAAGCCAGCAATCATAGTAGAAGTGAAGATTATGGCCATATCGATGGCGCGGATCGATCTGTTTGCAGAATAAATAAAATAAAAAAGAGAATATAAATAACATGTGGCAAATTAAAGAACAAGAAAAAGCAAACTTCATAGTAGGTTTAGTACACACCGCCTCGAGCCAGTGCTGCAACGCTAGCTTTTGAGCTTTTGCATTCTTAGACAAACCTTTACCAACCTATAAAATTGATCATAAATCAGAGACATGAATGCAAATTTCAGCAAAGATGTTATATAGATTGACAATTGGCATAAAAATAAAAATAAAAAAATCAAAACTTTATGCATACCTTAGCAGCCCTGGTTCTTGCCCTTGACCACTTGGAGACAGCTGACTCTGGCTTATCAATATCAAAAAAGGACACAGAACTTCTCTTGAGCAATGCAAAATCCAACAACTTCCACCTATAGTTTGGCATAGTCAATGATACAATATGAGATGCTTGAAGAAATCAAACAACATATAGAACAAGTAAGATACTAGAAAACAAGAAAGAATAAAACAAGAAATTGCCCACGGCCATACCATTTCTGTTCGACCAAAACAGCACAATCAGCAAGTTGTCTTCTTGTTCTGAAACTTTTGTAAAACTTCTGCAACTTTACAGCAGCATCATGTTTGGGGCTACCTGGCTCGGCCCGGAGCGTCTCCACTGCCTCTTCATTGAACCTTGTGCGCTTAGCTGAGTTTGATATGGTGGAGACTTCACATTCGGTATAGTTTGTGTTAAAAGAAATCTTTGTTTCTAGGGGAAATGGATCGACTTCCTTCCTTTTCAAATTCAAAGATCCCTCAAACATAAATTTTCCAGAGCCAAAAGCCCTCAACAGATTGGACTCTGAATCACAGCTGCTGTGATGTCCGGAACAAAGATTTGCATACTCTCCACTGAAACCAATGGATCCCAATAAAGCCTCAAAGCTGTCATCCAATTGATTGGTTTCACAGCCAGAGCACGAAAATGCTAATCCCATTTTTTATTGAAATAAATGCTCGATGGATCAAGTAAGGAAAGAATGAAACCCAAAGATGATATCTTCTGTTCTCGTTAAGTCTGTAAGACAGAGATCAAAATAAGTTCATTATCAATAATAATAATAATAATAATGATCAATTTTCTTTTCAATGGAAACACAAAAAAACTTGGCCTTTCAAAACATCCTACATGACCCTCTACAGAGGTGATTTTAGATTACTCTCCATCAAAATCACAACTTTAAAAACATCCTAAACCTAAAGAGATTCTCCAAGTTTTCTTCAAGTTCAATCCATTAAAACTAAAACAAACTCTCTCAATTAGTTCCTTCTTACATCTTATAACTCCAACAAAAACCAGTAACGCAGACAAAACAAAAGAACTGAAATGGTAACAGCGTTCATCGACTCATCTCACGAAAAATACCGAACAGGAAACATCTCAAAATCTCTAAAACAATAGAACTCAAGAAAAAGTCACCACCTTCCTAATCAAATCAAGATCTTACAAAATGGAAAATAAATCCCAACTGAAATCCATCCACATTGATAACAAGAAACAAAGAACAAACCTTTGCCTCTCTAGCTTCAAGAAGAAGAAGAAAGAAAAAGAGAAGGATGCTGTGAGATTGAACACAAGGTGAGGTTTTTAGATTGTTGAGAGGAAGAATAGATACATAGCTTCCCCTATACGAAGAAAACAGAAGAGACGACGGTTTTGTGATTTAAACTAACAGTGGCCTTCTTCTTAAATAGGGAAGAGGGGTTTTGGGGAGGGAATAAAGAAGAGAGAGGTCCTCTCCTCTCCTGGACCCTAGGTTTGCACCCGACGGCCGACGTGTTTTCTCTGCGGGGCCCGCACCTCCCATTACAATTGGGCGCAGTCTTCCTCACACGGATTCTCGCAGACAGTAACCGTGGTGGACAAATCGGCCATTTTTTTTGTTAAGCTGTTCATCAGATCAATTTATTCATGACCATTTCTAATTTTTTTTTTTTTTTTACGGTTTATATTTTTACTGTCATTGTTATAATTTGAATGGTAAATTTCATTATTATTAAATTTTTAGGGCAATCACATGCATTGCACTTAAATATTAATATTTATAAAATCAGTACTTTTTTATATCTAATATTTATTTATTTTATATTTATTATGTGACAGAAAATTTATAACAGTAGAATAAACATTCAGGTCTTAGCTTTGTATGAAAATCTAACACTCCCAGAGATAGTTGAAAAGAAAATAAGAAATTCCAGAATTTTTGCGTGAAAAAATCCTAGAAATAGGGAGAAAAAAATCACAGGGCCTAGCCCAGTAAAAATGCTTCACTATATATTTGCTTTGGAATACAAAGTTTAAACCTTCCCTATTGCGGGATTATAAGATTATATGTGAAATCGATAATAAGAAATAATCGTTATAGTAGTATGCTTAGTAGTTGGGGTGCAGCGGTTATTGGTGACGGTCACGGCGGCATGGATGATCGTGACATGGTGGTGATGACAAACTTGAACTTCTCTCTCTCCCGCCTTTCTTCTAAGTTCACTAGCTCCTCCCTCCTTGACAAGAATGAGGTCCTATTTATAGGATTCTGAGAGGGGCATTTTGGTCATTATAACCAAAATCTCAAAACGCTATATCTGATGGTGTATATTGATTCATTTGATCATATATAATTTTTTGATAATTTGACCATCTAAACGATCTTCAATTTGAGTGATTTTAGGCTCGTTGGATCCGTCTCATCGAACCGCTCGATTCAACTATAAGCATGTCAAATTTGGAAGTCATTTGATCATCCAGTAAGTATCTCAAAATTCATATGTGACTTTTGAAATTTGATTTCATTTGGGTTGATTGATCCGTTTCTTATTGGACTCATCTTATTGAGTTATTGAATTTGATGGGATATATGCTTTAACTTGAAATCTATGATTAATTTATATATTTTAGAGAGATATATCATTTGCCCCTATTTTTGGATGAAACATTTCATTTCATTCAAAAATATATAAAATCACTTTAACTAAAAATTATTAGGATGATATATATATTACGTGTATTAAATTTATTTATTTATTTACTAATTAGTTACTAATATTTATTTATTTTATTATATATATATAATAATAATATATACATTTTTTTTTTATATTAATATTATATATATATATATATTATGACTATTTGATTTGAAGGAGAGGGGGCCATGAGCCCCCCAATTTTCTTCTTATTTTTTTTCTTTCTTTTGACGTGAGTGAGTTAGAGAGAGAGAGAGAGAGAGAGAGAGAGAGAGAGACTTTTCATTAAAGAGTATTTTTTTAATTAGTAATGTGAAGATTTTTTTTTTGTTTAATGAGTTATATAAGAGTTTTTTTTTCTTTTAAATGAAGAATACAAAGAGTTTTTTTTTTAATTTAAAATATTAATAATTTTCTCTTATTTCTCTTTTTAAGAAGATGAAAAGTTTTTTTTTTAATGAGAAATGCTAAGAATTTTTTTATTTAAAATATGAATAACTTTCTCTTCTCTTTTTTTTTAAGAAGTTGAAAAGTTTTTATTTTTATTTTTTAATGAGATATATGAAGAGTTTTCTTCATTTATTTATTTATTTTTATTTTCTTTTTAAAAGAATTTGAAGTGTCATTTTTTTTAGTATAAATACCCCGAAAAGGGTAAGAGAAAACTCACATCGATCGGGTTTGGACGATCAGGCGTAGTTAATCTGAGGCTCCGTTTTCTCGAAGAGGTCAATCCCGTTGGACCCCGGGTTTAGGCGATCATGTTGTTCATCTGACGAGGCTCATTTTCCCTCGAAAGAGACATCAACAATCGTTGGACCGGAAGTTTAGAGGCGATCGACCGTGTTCATATGGAGGCTCATTTTCCCTCGAGAGAGGCGTCAACTATCCTCGTCGGATCGACCGGGTTTGGAGGAGATCAATGCCCGTAGTTCATACGGTGCCGCTTTCCCTCGAAGAGAGGTCGCTCTGGACCGACCGGGTTTGAGGTGATCAAGACCGCATTCATATGGCGGTTCATTTTCCCTCAAAGAGGCGTTAACCGCCCCTCGCTTGACCCAATTTCCATATTTGGACCATCGTCTTAGTTCTTACTGCCAGTTCATTTTCCCTCGAAAGAGGTGTCAACTGTCTTCGTCGGATCGACCGGGTTTAAAGGCGATCAAGACCCGTAGTTTATGAAAAATTGATTTTCTTGAAACTCTAATATATGGTTCAAGAGTTGACAACAAGAGACTACGAGATCCGATGATGTAATGCCAACTATCAACAGTGATACTTTGATAATCTTCTGAAAGAAATTTTATTTTCTAAATGATTTGGTGGCTATTCCTCATAAAAGATCGCAACAAGCTTATCCTCCTCCGTCATTGCTCCTATATCTTCTGAAGCTTTTGCCTTCTGAGATTTGTGATGTACTTATACTTTCTAAGGCTTTTCGAGATTTTGATGTACTATCTCCGAGGCTTTCGCCACCGATGTTTTTTGATGTACTGCATTTTGAAGTCTTTCGCTTCACCGAGGTTTTTCATGTATTGCATTCTCGAGGCTTTTGCCTACTGAGATTTTTGATGAGTGGAGACCCTATCAACCACTTGCTCTCTTAAAGTCTTTCTAGTGAGGACATTGTCCACTACTAGCTTCCCCATGGCTTCCTTGGGTGTGCCTGGGGTTATCGGAGACTTTGTCTACCACTTGCCTTTGAGGTCTCTTCTAGTGAGTATTTTATCCAAAGACGCCTTCTTATATAGGCTTCCTCATGGGTATGTCTTTTAAGGGAGTTTATTGAATGCAATAAATGAAGATTTCATTGATAATAAAAATTTATTTTGAAAAATAAAATCTTATAAACTTTTCAATAGAGTAAAGAAAAAACTTAATTTTCTTTAGTCACTTGCCTTAGTAAGATCTTTCATTAGAAAAGTATTTGTGATATTTCTTACTCAATAGCTCCAATGATTTCTTTACCATGATTCCTCTTATCTTCTTTTTTATGATCTATTCGTTGTTCTAACAAGAGTGTCCCAGATGTCCTTGTCGTATTAAACGTTCAATTTCTTCTTTTAGATGAACACAGCTTTCAGTTAAATGCCCTTTTGAACGGTGAAAGTGACAATATTGTGATTGATTTCCATCATTTGGATTTCTCAATGGGTTTGGCCATTTGAGATATTTAGAACTGAATCTCCATTATGATATCAGTCATAGTCATGTTTAATGGAGTATATCTAGAAATGTCGTAATGTCGTCGATCTTTTAAATATTTTTCTTTTTTGTTTTGAGATGTTGTTGTAAGATCTTTTGATGCGTACTTACGCTTAGAGTTATTCTCAAATTGTCTTTTATGAGCAGTAATAGCTTCATTAACAGTAATTTGTGCCTCCACACAATGACTATGATTAGTGTAAGATCGCACTATATCTCGTATTAATGAAGAGTAGAAAGGCCCGGGTCGAAGACCTCCAAGGCGACGATGGTGGTGACCGGAGAAAATTGCCAGCGATGGTCGGCGGCGGTGACCGGCGATGGTGGTTGGCGACCGACGGGGTGGTCGGCGACAAACGCGACGCAGACCGCGCCGGTGGTGGGATGACCGCGACGATGGTGGTGACCGGCGATTACCGGCGATGGTCTGCAGACCGGTGGCGATGGGGGATTTTGACCTATCCGGGTTGTTTGTCGAGTGTGACTCTGGCATTAACCCGGCGATGTTAACTGCGGAAGAGGTTGAATTGAATCCGAGAGGATTTTGACCCATCCGGTTGTTTGTCGAGTGTTACCCATTACGCACTGTGGAGGAGGCCGGGAAGTCCACCAAGGACCTTTGACCTATCCTAGGTTATTTGTCGAGTGTGACTGGCGACGTTAACTATGGAAGAGGTTGAATTAATCGAGGATTTTGACCTATCCGGCGTTGTTTATTGAGCATAACGTTAACCTGTGTGAAGGAGGCCGTGGGAAGTCCACCAAGGACCTTTTGACCTATCCTAGGTTGTTCGTCAGAGTGTGACTCGATGGCGTTAACCTGTATGGAAGAGGTTGAATTGAATTCGCTGAGGATTTTGACTCATCCAAGGTTGTTTATCAGAGTGTTACCCGATGACGTTAACCTGTGTGGAAGAGGCCGTGGGAAGTCCATCAAGGACCTTTGGACCTATCCTAGGTTATTTGTCAGAGCGTGACTCGATAGTGTTAACCTGTATGGAAGAGGTTGAGTTGAATCCGCTGAGGATTTTGACCCATCCGATGTTGTTTGTCAGAGTGTTACCCGATGACGTTAACCTGTGTGAAAGAGGCCGTGGGAAGTCCACCAAGGACCTTTTGACCTATCCTAGGTTGTTTGTCAGAGTATTACCCGATGACGTTAACCTGTATGGAAGAGATTGAATGGAATCCACTGACGATTTTGACCCATCAGAGATTGTTTGTCAAAGTGTTACCTGATGACGTTAACCTGTGTAGAAGAGGCCGTGGGAAGTCCACTAAGGACCTTCTGACCTATCCTAGGTTGTTCGTGAGAGTGTTACCTGATGACGTTAACTTGTATAGAAAATGTTGAATTGAATCCGTTGAGGATTTTTGACCTATCCGAGGTTGTTTATCAGAGTGTGACTCAATGACGCTAACCTATATAAAAGATGTTGAATTGAATCCGCTGAGGATTTTGACCCATCCGAGGTTGTTTGTCAGAGTGTGACTCAATGACGCTAACCTATATGGAAGAGGTTGAATTGAATCCGCTGAGAATTTTGACACATCTGAGGTTGTTTATCAGAGTGTTACCCGATAATGTTAACCTGTGTGGAAGAGGCTGTGGGAAGTCCACCAAGGATCTTTTGACATATCCTAAGTTATTTGTCAGAGTCTTTGCTTGATGACGTTAACCTATGTGAAAGAGGTTGAATTGAATCCACTGAGGATTTTTGACCTATCCGAGATTATTTGTCAGGGTGTTACCCGACGACGTTAACCTGTATTGAAGAGGTCGAATTGAATCCGCTAAGAATTTTTGACCTATCCGAGGTTGTTTGTCAGGGTGTTACCCGGCGACGCAACTGTATGGATGAGGTCGAATTGAATTGAGGATTTTTGACCTATCGAGGTTGTTTCGTCGGTGTTACGATGACATTAACTGTATGGATAATTGAATCCACTGAGAATTTTTGACTTATCCGAGGTTGTTTGTCAGGGTGTTACCCGATGACGTTAACCTGTATGGAAGAGGTCGTGGGAAGTTCACCAAGGACCTTTTGACCTATCCTAGGTTATTTTTAGAGTCTTTGTTTGATAACGTTAACCTGTATGGAAGAGGTCGAACCAAAACATCTGTTTGTGGTTGTAGCTAAAGTTGCTTCTTAACCTTGGTCTTATTTTTTCATGAGTATGATTGGAAAATCATAATTTGCAAAGCTATATCTCTTCTCAATGTTGAAATATCCTCCAACTTTGACTTATTTCTTGGGATGGTAATCGATTAGATGCTTAATATGCATCTTCCGAGATTAAGAGTTTTGCCTGACAAAATTTGAAGGAACGAAGTTTGATGAATCTTCATTCTTCGCTTGTGCTCCTTAAAAGCTTGAAATGCTCCACCTCGATGGTGGTTTTGATCTTGTTGGAAAACTTGGTCGCCATACAAGATGAAATAATGGGAATTAGTTTCCCATAGATGGCAAACTGTTACTTCTTTTGATGGGATTGTCGGTTCGTATTCCATGGGATGCTCTTACATTTTCCTGTAGATTGTTCAAATTATTTGAGATGGGCATTAATATCTTCATCGACAGAGATTTGTGCTTCCACACGATGAACTTAGGCATATGAGACCGATCTCGCATTAGTGACTAGTAAAAAGGCACGGGACTGAGCCCTCCAAAGAAAACTCCTTTAATGCCTGTGGTCTACCTGTATTTGGCGAAGCTTCTAAGGAGAACCTTTGGAAGTATTCCTTAAGCGATTCGTCCTCATTTTGACGAATGCCGGAGAGATGGAAGGAATCTTTAATGATCCTCTGGTTTGCAATAAACTATTATACAAAAATATTGGTGAGTTCGTCAAAGGTATGGATGAATTCCCTTGGAAGGGAGTAGAACCAAGTGCGAGCTTGTCCCTTAGGGTAACTGGAAAGACAAAAGCAGGTGTCGAGCTCATTGATATGCATGATGGTCCTGTAATGGTCGATATGTTCATGTGGGTCAGTCGCCCCATCATAGGAATCAATGCTCGGAAGCTTAAAACCCATGGGAATAGGATGTTGAAGAATAGTTTCAGCTAAAGATGAGATTCCTCATACCGCAGGGGAAGATGATTGCCTTGAAGGTAAAATTGCCTTGCATTAAGCCATAATTTCGCACGTATAACATGATGAGTGGGGTCAATAGGATGAGAATGTGTCAAGCTACCAGGAATAATTGGTGGATTAGCACGGTGAGCCGCATGACATGAGTGAACTAGGTGTCAAGGAGATCAAGATCATGGTCTTTACGCGGAGGAACTTCAGCGTCAAGGAGATTAGCATTTTGACCTCCCCCGACTAACAATTGATCTTGGGGGAGATGTGTTTGCCGCGGTAGTGGCTGTCGTGTTCATCGTAAAAGTTGGATCATCTCATTTTAAGACTCTTCCATTCGACTTCTTCTAAAGAGATTCCTCAGGTTTCACCAAGGTCACGCCTATCGAGGCGTAAGCTTGGCATCCTTGGTTCAATGATTGATTTCGAGAGTGACGAGAGTTGGAGCGGAGGCCAGGTGTTCCTATTGGCCATATGAGGTGTTCACGTAAATTGTGATTGAAGGGTTCTCTTCCCACAAATGGCCAAACTGGCGCATTAGAAAACCATTGTAGAGTGAAAGTTTACAGCTTGTTGAAATCTAGCACAATAATGTATTTAAAGAGTGAACGAAAACCTGCACTTTTAATGGAAAACCTCGGGAAAATCACGGCCACCAATAAAAAATCTTCCAATATGTATTTGTTTTGGGGTACAAGTTTTCCCAATACGGGATCACAGAATTATATATGAGAAGGGCTCACAATGTGAATCTTAAAATCGTGCAAGAATCATATAGTCCGCTCGTGTTGTCGTTGGTAGCAGATGATCATGAACAGCGAGATCGGGATCGAATGAAGGTCGCGATGGTGACCGATGAAGATTGACGACGGCAAGGATCAACGGCGGCGGCGGCGGCGACCGGCGGTGGTGGTTGACAACCGTCGAGTGGTGGCACGATTATACTTGGAGGATCTTCAAGCTTTAGAGCTCTCTCCTCTCTCTTGCCTGGGCCCCCCTCATATGAATAATGAGGTGTTATTTATAGAGGAGTGACGCTTCAGATGAAAATCCGAACCACTCCACTTCATCGGATGGCTCAGAGTAATTCTTTCGATCATTTGATGTATTTTAAGTATTTGAATGCTCAAATGAAGTCGAAATTGTAATATCTTGGGCTTATTGGATTCGGCTCTTCGAGACGCTCGATTTGACTATAAACACTTCATATTTGAGAGCTATTTAGAAATTTAACTGATATATTAAAGTTTCTAAGAATATTTTAAGAGCTTGATCTCGACCAGTTCCAACTTCGGATCAGCTTGCTTTTAGCATCAAGATTCGTGCCGACTAGTAGTATTTTAAATGTCATATCAATAATGATAATAATAATAATAATAATAATAATAATAATAATAATAATAATAATAATAGCATAGATAATAAAGTTATTGATAAGCTGATACATAGCTGTAGTTTTAATTTGTTTTTTTTTTCATGAACTGTGCTGTATGTATTTCTTGTCAAAATCAATTTACTATTCTTCCATGGCCATTTCTACACAATCCTTCTTCATAAAGACAAAAAGGCTTCATTAGAATTGCTCATTTCTTTTCTGTTGCAAGCAGTTTATGCAATGAAAAACTCTAGAAATTTTTTTTTTTGATTTTATGATATGAATGAAATAAAAAGTTAAAAAAGAGTTTTAAACCTTTCAAACCGGTAGCTGTAGAACACTAATAAATATGTAAATTACATAAAATTTGATTTATTTTTCACACTTTCCTTTCGCAAGAGATAGATTCAGAAATCATATGAAAGAAAACGTCTTTCTGTTGCCTAAAACTTTGACGATTACTTCGTCTGCTGATGAGTAATCATATCCTGCTTTGTTTATAGTTATTTTTTTTTGTTTTCTCTAGTTGTCTTATATATATTTTTCTTTGACGATAGTAATTTATTTTAATTTTTTATTGACGAATAAACCAAAAAAAAAATTCTTGATTGTGATCTGTGATTTGCCTTTTTATAGTCTTTGATCCTTATCAATTTTATTTACATTTCAATGCATAGTATTGTTGATATATATATATATATATATATATGTGTGTGTGTGTGTGTGTGTGTGTGTGTGTGTGTGTGTGTGTGTGTGTGTGTGTGTCAGTAGCATAAATTAAGAATAAAAAATTTATGTTAGAGCACTGCATTTGATCTATGTTTGTTTTGTGATGTACTTGTTGACCTCATTTTTAGGATGATCTCTCAACCCTTTCATCTTAGATATATGACTTCTCTTAGACTTTAAGAATTCATTAGTAAGATTTATCCTAGACAAGTTGCTCTAAACACTATGGGATTGAGAGGCTACTATTATTTATTTATTTATTTTTTATTATTATCATTTTTTATGTATGAGATAAATTTAGTCTAGTCACATTGAGCGAATTGTTATGTGAATATTCCTCAAAAATAACTAATTAAATTCATAAACTATAAGCTTATCTAACTTTTTAATAACTTAATTTAAGAATATAAAAAAATTTCCCAATATTAATTAACATTTTTAACTATACATATACATAAAATGGCATACACAAAGCATCTTACTCACATCAATATGGGATTATAATCCACTTTATCCTCATATTATTTTATATTTTAATTTAAATATACTTTGAATGAAGCCGCAACCTAAATATCTTCTAAATTTGATTTCTTAGATGAGATCACTCAATTTTACTTAGTTTTAAGATTTCAACCAAGCAAAAAAATCAAAAATATTCTAAGCAAGTCTATGCATGCAGAGCAATTATGTTTATATATCCCTCTTTCATTTTTTTTTCTTCCATTTTTTTTTCCTTTTCATCTCCCCAATGCCATTCCATCACAAGCATAGGTAAGAGCAACATGGGAGTCATATTTTCTTAATTGTTGGATCCTAAATTATTCAATGGGACATTAAAGAATGCAAAGAAGTAAAGATAAGTCAATCTTAATCCATAGAATCATGTTATAGTGTAACATCTAGTTTTCGCTGCAAAATATGAGTTGACATTTGATCGATAATTTTCATAGTAAGAGCTCTTCCTTTGATGGGGCCTCCATTCAGCTTGACTTGTAAAGTAGATTAGTCTTATTGACTTGGTCAGCAATTCATCTCAAAAAGATTTCAATTTTATTTACTTAATCAAAGATTCATCCCAAAAAGATTGTCACTTGATTCTCATATGTTAATGTTCCAAAGTTTTTCTTTTAGCTATGAATCATTAAGTTGCTTCTCATTGCCCCTTATCTAACATCCTTGATACTTATGATACTTATTTTATTAGAATTAGAGCCTCTTAAAACATAATAATTTTCCAAATCCAAATCTAATTTGGAATTTCTATGACATCACCTTTTACATCTCAACCTAGAGCTTTCTTTACGCCAAAGTCAAAGAAATTATCTAGATCACTGGCTGTCTTATCTAGTGTTATTCTGATACAAGCTACTCATTGGACTTTCTTAAAAACAACATATTATCTTCCACTTTAACATTATCGTGCACTTGCTTATTGATTATCACTTATATTGATTATTTATTTTGAGACATGAGTGCTCCTCTCAAAAGGATTATCAACATTTCATTAAAATGTCTCTCTAAACAAGCCAAGTTGTCCACTTTAGACAACTTCAACACCTACTTAGTATCTTGGTCAATATAATAATTCTTGGCGGACCTCAACAAGGTGCTTCCAATGAATTTCTCTTGATAAATTCCATATCTCACCTAATAGGTCTTATTATTAGTCCTTACAAGCTTGTTGCAGTCACATTGATCTAAGATACCTCTATTTCACCTCTTAGGCCATATAGTCAACTAAAGACTCATAACATCATAATGATGCTCAACCAATATGCCACATCTACATCGTAAATAACATCAAATTATAGAAAGAATGAACAAAGTTTTTTTTATCACTCTTAGGCAACTACATGTCCTTGACCTAGCAACTAATCAAAATTTGATCACCTCACTATATCAACTTTTCATCCAATTACATAAGAAAAATGGATCTTCTTCTCCTCTTCTATGTTATTGACACTAAGCTCTAGTATTCAAAGAAGACAGCACATATGTTTTGATACTCTTATATTATGTTGTTATTATTATTATTATTATTGTTGACTTCTTTCGATTGAGAGGAGACAAATTTTATATTATTTACGGTTCTTGGAGCTGGAAATTCAATGATAATATACTAATTATGTTCTTAATTATTAATCATAAAATGCAGATAAAATATGTATGATAAAACATACTTGAAAGTTCACTTGAACAAGATTATCCTTTCTATTCACCAATTACTTCTTGAAGTCCATCAAGAAAATAATTAGTTGAACAAGAATTGAGCAAAGCTCGAGTATGATTTGAATGAGGTTTGAGCATTACTCAGGCAAGGTTTGAATAAGATTTGAGTAAGCTTTAAGAAAACTCGAGTATTATTCAAACAAGATTTGAGTGAGGTTCAAGGATGGTTCAATGCATTGTAAACACAGGAGAATTGGATATTTGAGATTTATGAATTTGCTTATCATCGTCAGTAGAGTCATATGAACAGCAGCTAGCTTCAGAATTGAAAAGCGAAGTTAGCACAGTAGCAACAGCCGTGGCTTTAGATTTGGCCTTTCCCTATTCCCTCTTCATCTTCATCTTTGCATTAAAGAATGCTAAACACTCCATTATCGCACGAAAGGGTTCCTTTTGAAGACTCTTCTATTGGTTGTGTGTGAGAAGTAAAGGACTTTGCACCACAGAGCTTGCTAAGGAAGGCATTTTTTTGGCCAATGAAAGTCCATGAGTACTACAAGAGTAACTTCGACTAAAGTAAATTTTTAATTATAATATTTTTTCAATTATATGTACTATGAAATGTATGAAATCAAAATTATCATTAATAACCTTTGATCCCATCAGCTCAAAATAAATTATTTTAAATATTATTGATTATGAATTTTTGAGGAAAAATAAAAAATAAAACAAATGCCTTCTCCTAACACCTATTTATTACTATTTTTTTTTTTGTTCTCTTCTATATTTTTGTCTTAACAAGTATTATAAATAAGCTTTATGATACTCATTTTATAATGAGAGAGGTTGTGTTGCCTTTAGGCAGCCATCCATTAATTATTTTCAATCTCAGCCAAGCCAAATGTCATCTCAACCAAGAACCAAAAATTCTTTGAGACAAAATTAATTTTCAATTAAATTTATCAATTCATTGCCCATAAATAAATAAATAAATAAACTTATAGCTTGCATATGTTCTAAAAATCTAACTGCTGAGGTAATCATTATTATTATTAATTAATATAAATTGTTTTTAAATGACAAATATTATCAAATTATATATATATATATATTGCTGGCTGGACGGCCATTAAATGGTGACCTCATAGATATAAGGGATTTTAAAGATAATTGGAGGGTCTTTTAAAATATTAAAGGGATTTTTTTTTGAGAACTTAGCATTCAATCTTACCACTGTATGGAGAATGTTGACAAGCAACCCTAGATGTCAAATTAATCCTATAATTATGGGGCCACATGAGATCACATATACTTTTAATTTTTAAATTTAATTTTTTATTTATATTTTGATATGAAATAAAATTTGATTGATGTATTTTAATTAAATATCATTTACTTTAATTTATGCAGCGGCAATAGTTATCTGCTATAAGGGCATGACAACTGTGGTGGTGGTGGTCAATAATAATAATTAGTAGTGATAGTTATTTTATAAATACTTAAAATACTTAAAATTTTTTTTGACTATTTTTTAAAATAATTATTATGAAAATAAAATTGATGATAATTAAAAATATTCAAAAATATACTTTAAAAATGAAACAAAAAAAAAATCTTAAATAGGTCCCAAATATTGGATGATTTAATGATAATAAGAAATTTGTATTTTATAATTGATCACATGGTATTCAAAAATTATAAAGTGTAATTGATTCATCAATAGATTTAGTGTGTCATGAGAAGGTATGTCGAATAGGGCATGAATTTTTACTAGATTCTAAAGTTGAATTTTTTTTTTTTTTGAAAATAAGTTTAGGATCATGATGTTGTTCATTTTTATAAATTTTTAGTTAATTTAAATATCTGAACAAGATGATTTAACTACACCAAAAAATATTCTAATTCGAGTCAAAATGAGTCTAAATCAAACACTAAAGGTATAATGAAAAGTTTTAAAAGAAGAGTCAAATGATCTCCAAATTTAGTATACTTATAATTAAATCGAATGACTGACAAGATAAATTCAAAGAGCATAATATCACTTAATTTCAAAGTCATTAAGGAAGTTAAATGATGAAAGAGTGATTTATGATAGAATGATTTAATACAGATCATCCGACTGAGTGCTTTGATATTTTAATTAAATTCAAAAACTCTATAAATAGAAGCATGAAGGGGAGAGGAGCAGAAAGCTAAGCTTGAAAGCATAAAGATGACCAACATTGATTGTTGCAACCCAATCACCATCATATGGCTATTATAGCTTTGTTATTTTTAAGTTGTTATTACCTAATTTTTGTGTAATAGAAAAATAAACAATCACTTATAATCTTGTAACAACATCCTCTCCAATTAGATGGAAGACTATAATTCTATAACATTATTTACATAACATTTTTTTTCTTTTGTATTAGTCACATCAAATTTTAGGTGGGTATTATTAACCTTGAATACAGAAAAAAAACTCTAGCCTTATATTAATGATTTTGATTTGATGAATAATATTTGATTGCGCTTTTATTGAAGCTATAATGTAGCAATGTCCATTAGTAATATGAAACCACCATTCTTTTCTCAACACCCATACCTTGCCTTTATTTGAATTACAATTCTTCTTCTAAGAGAAGGAGAGATTAAACATCATGAAGATGGTTATAAAAGGAGGAAAGATAACCCCTCACTTAAATGTATAAGATTGTATGGCTCAAGGATGGATGCATGTAGGATTTCTTTCAATCCAGGCTTCTTAGGGCTTGAATAATCTTACAAATGTTGAACAAATGCTTGTAGAATAGTCCTTGGCTTTAGGCTCACCAAGCTTAAAAAGTTCTACAACTCTTAGATAGCTATTTATAAGATTTGTCCCCTTAACTCTACGCTCCCAAAAGATTAAAAAAATTCTTTAAATCTCTAATAATTGATGTAAAAGCTTCAATGCTCTCCTATGATTAGAAAATCTTACAACTCTTTAATGGTTGCTCATATGATTTTTTTTTCTTAAAATTGGCCCCCCTTCCCCCAAGATTAAAAAAAAAAGTGTTACATCTCTTATTGCTTTATATAAACAAAATTCACTTATATTTAAAATTTTTAAGAGGAATAATTCAAGCCTTATTTGAATTATACTCATATATTTCTTATATTTTTATCAACAATGGATAGACCAAATTAAACCCTATTTCGTTAAAAAAAATTGACTATATGACCTCACATTGGTCAACACTAGTTTAATCGATTGAACAAGAATTGATAATAATGGCTTAGTAACAATTGCCACTAACAAAGTCTTTGATCAATATACATAATATACAACCTTGTAGATCCCAATGCAACAACTCAAATGAAATTACTTGATCAAAATTTCTATGGTTGAATTGATATGAATAATATAGAGATGGTTAGTTGATAAAATTTAGGGCAACCAAAAATGGTGATTGCAAGTCATTATTTTTATATCAAACTACTCGTCTCCTTGATAGCAATCATCCACCACAAATGTCTCGTGAAACTGAGATTTGTGGATATTATATAAACATTAGGAAGTACAAATATTGTCAGTTGAGCAGCACGAAAACATGAGCCTCATCTCAATAGAATGACACCATACAAATGCTCTTAGAAAGAGGCTTTTGAGGGTTGGGCTCAAGCTCAACAGCTCCCAAACCAAAAATTTCGCATGATCAAATAAGAATTTTGCCATCCCAACGATTTTGATTTTGATTTTTCTCTTTAATTGATTCCTTTAAGCCAAACAAAATGTTAAAGTTCAATTATTAGTTCGTCATATAGTTAGGATTTTTAACGCAGCTTGAGGACTGACAATTGTCACCAAAAATCTATTAACCGGTCATCATTCAAAGATTAAGGAGATACTTAACTTTAAATATACTTAATTTCATTGTTTATCAAAATAAAGACTTTGATGCTCATAAGATACTCATTGTTGAAACAACCCAATGAAAGAGATACAAACAAAATGACATTTTTATGGGATTATAGCATAAACTCGAATTGCACTTAGATAACTATAAAGTTTGATTTTAGCATAAATTAATAACACCTTATGACTCCCAAAACATTTAATAAAACTATTAAAATTAATAATTTATTAATTTATTGAAGACAAGATGGGGTTAGGGATGATCAACTGATTTGACTCTCTTTACATTTGTCAGAAGAATTAGTTGGTTAATGCCAAGTGGGGGGATTAAGAGAGCTTGCCTTCAAATAATTTTCTATAAAAGTCATTTTCAGACGAGTATGATCAGTTGACCTGTTAAACGATCTAGAAGTGTTAAAAAAAAATTTCTAAAGGAAGGTTGGCACATTAAGCTCATCTAAATCATTTACACATGTTAGGGGTGGATCAAAGCTGATCGATATTGAGTAATTATATCAATAATTATATTTATTTTTATTTCAATATATTAGGATTAATCATTGAAGTTCTATCATCATTCAATATTTTTAATTTAACAAAATTTTCTTCTATTAAAATGATATTTTTTTTTATTATTTTGCCATCTATATTTGGAAAGAGAAACTTTATTTTGGTGTAGGCATGATATAAACTCAAAACTTTAGCAAGTGATAATGACTTTCAAGATCCTTATCAACAAAATTAATTGTCATCCACTTATTTGATCTAAGTGAGATTAAACACAAAATTTATCATCTATTTAATAATCTCTTTCTCATATGAGGGTTCGTCGCATCGGTCACTAGTTTCTTGCAAATAAAAACTCATTATATATGATATACTAAGAATCATCACTCAGCTATTACTAAGTAACAACACTAATACTACTTGTAAGGAAATGAATGAAATAAAAATTAAATTTTGATCAGATAAACTATTGTTAAATTCATTTTATACCAAAAAAATTATATTTATGAATGAGAGTCAAAACAGTAAAAAATAAACTTATAAATTTATAAAACTCTCAACCAAATAACTCTGAAGTAATCTTTTTACACTGCATTTCATTTACAATCATTCCTTTTACACTGCATTTCTTTTTCAGCCAATCAAACGGCCCCTAAATCCAATATCTCATATGCCTTTAATAACAACAAATGATCATTAGAGAAATGGTTATTTATACTTGCAAGATATTTAACACATACCTATTACTTTAGGCTCAAATTTGTGTTTATATATATAATGAAAAAAATAAATAAGAATATGAGTTAAGAAGCTACATCATTTTCTTAGGTGGATGATTTTAATATTATTTGTTTGGTTTGAATCCGGAAAACCTAAGAGAGTACGTGCAAGTGATGGTGAGATGTCACGTAGTTACCTTGAATGTGGAGGTACATTCCAAGGTCAAAGGCTGACTCTTCACAAAGAGATACATGCATTGGTGGATAAGGCAGTCGTTGGAGGAGAAGAAGAAAGCGTGAAAGTGATGGAGAGGAAGGCTCTGAGAGTGAAGGGGAAGACTGATATAAAATAAAATTTATATCAGAATATTCTAATATAATTAAATTACATTAATATGAAATTAAAGCTTTTTAGTATTACTTCGATCTTAGTGAAAATTTTGATATATTTTTTAATGATATATCATCAACTACATATATTCATCGACCAAAATAGTTTTTTTTTTCCCTTTCCTAAACTTAAATGGATTCTGGATTTGTGAACCTATATGCATCTGTGTCTGTTCGGCTATGGGTTTGATTAATGTTGTGTTATTATATAACGTGAAATAAAATATTAGAATCGGATGTTCAGTAGTATTTGTGGTGATACAGATTTCTAACTGATATTTTTCAGGAAAAACAGACTTTTAATTGTAACGAGAATAAATAAATATAATCATATATGTCTCATAATCTTAATCAGTTATTCACATTCCATCTTATTTCCACCACTGATCAGTCGTCATGCAGCAAAATATTCTGCTACGTGACCTCGTAAGCTTTGGTTTCACATAAACAAGACTTCTAAAAATCATTATATATTTGCTATTCGCTGTAAAACCCTACGGCAGCAGTTCTTCAGCCAGTTTCATAGATTATTTATTTATCATCAACTAAAAATTATAATAAATAATTTTATACTCTCTCTCTCTCACTATCTCTCTCTCGACTTCAAATAAAGCTCACTAGGCCATTAGAAATATTACGAGTCCGCGACGTAGCTTTACGTGGACTCCAATCCTCCGATGCATTTTTTTTCCGCTTTTAGCACTTAACGGCGTAGAATCGGATCTGACGACGTAAATGGACGGCGCATTCACGACGCCGCACGCTTACCTGTCGACCCGCCCGTCTCGTTCAAACAGCGGAAGAAGAAAAACGAGACGGGCGTCGTTCGACATTTCTCGTCACAGAACAATTTAGGGCTTTCTTTCGACGAAGGAATTTTTCTCGCCGCCCCGCCTCGACGGCGACGTCCCGCCTTCGCCGCTGATTTAGCAAATCTAAAAAATTGAGGTATTGGAATTACATGAGGTATTTACACCTACATTCCTGAACTTTAATGAATTTAGAGTTTTCTCTGTGCTTCTCACCATCCAGTAGGTGAACATTTTGGAACATTTGATTCCTTTAAATGAACGGGACGTGTTGTAGTAGTTTTGGAGATTTTGTATGTGTATCTCTGATCACATGGTACACACCATTATTTTCAAAATTTTGAACTGTTTAGCCTTGTGAAATGTTTAGTATATCACATGGTAGGATGTTTTGGTGCTATTTCATGATGAATTTTGTGACCTGTTTAGGGATAGTATGTTCAGTCGATGACATTAGAATTTATTTGTAGGTTGATTTATGGTTGTTTGCTTCAGTTTAGCATGTGTACTCTTTGTACTCTTCGGAGAGTACAACCCATTTTGGCATTTTTTTTAAAATACTTCTGTCCCTGTTTGGATACAATATGCTCACTACATGGCTTTAGAAGCAGATTGAAGCCTGATTACTTGGTTTTTAGGGATTTTTTTTTTGCATATGTACTCTCTATACTCTAATGAGAGTACATATAATTTTGGATAGTTTTTCCAGTTTCGTTGGCCTGTTTGGAGGAAATATGTTCATTACAATTCATTAGAAATAATTTGGAGGCTTTTTGATTGAATTTTTAGTATTATTTTACATCTGTACTCTCTGTACTCTCCTCAGAGTATAGAGCATTTTGGGCATTTTTTCAATTTTTTTGGCCTATTTGGAGAAAATATGTTCATTACAATCGATTAGAATAATTTGGAGGCTGCTTGGTTGGTTTTAGGGGAGTTTTGCATATGTACTCTCTATACTCTCTTGTGAGTGCAAATGATTTTGGCCATTTTTTTTCAGTTTCTTTGATTTGATTGTTAAGATTATGTTCATTACATTCCAGTGGAAGCAATTTAGAGACTGTTTGAATGATCTTTGGGAGATTTTTACATCTGTACTCTCTGTACTCTCTATACTCTCATGAGAGTACAGAATATTTTGCTAATATTTTTTCACTTTCTTTGGCCTGTTTAGAGAAAATATATTCATTACAATCCATTAGGAATAATTTGGAGGCTGTTTGGTTGATTTTTTAGTGTTATTTTGCATATGTACTCTTTGTACTCTCTTGATAATACATATGATTTTGGCTATTTTTTTCAGTTTCTTTGGCCTGATTATTGAGATTATGTTCATTACATTCCAGTGGAATGATTTGGAAGCTATTTTGATAGTTTTTGAGGAGATTTTTGCATCTGTACTCTCTGTACTCTCATGAGAGTACAGAGTATTTTGCTAATATTTTTCCCTTTCTTTGGCCTGTTTGGAGGAAATATGTTCATTATAATCCATTAGGAATAATTTGGAGGTTGTTTGATTAATTTTTTAGTGTTATTTTATATATGTACTCTCATAAGAGTACAGAGCATTTTGGGCATTTTTTTCAGTTTCTTTAGCCTAGTTGTTGAGATTATATTCATTACATTCCATTAGAAGCAATTTGGAGACTGTTTGGATGATCTTTGAGGAGATTTTTATATCAATACTCTCTGTACTCTCATGTGAGTACATAGCATTTTGCTAATATTTTTTTACTTTCTTTGGCTTAGTTTGGAGGAAATATGTTCATTACAATCCATTAGGAATAATTTGGAGGCTATTTGGTTACTTTTTTAGTATTATTTTCAGATTTCACTCTTGAGAGTCTGATGATTTTGGCCATTTTTTTCGCTTTGTTGTTGAGATTATGTTCATTACATTCTAGTGGAAGCAATTTGGATGATTTTTGGAGAATTTTTATATATGTACTCTTTTTACTCTCATGAGAGCACAGAGCATTTTATTAATATTTTTTCACTTTCTTTGATCTATTTGGAGAAAATATGTTCATTACAATCCATTAGGAATAATTTGGAGGCTGTTTGGTTGGTTTTTTAGTATTTTTTTGCATCTGTACTCTCTGTACTCTCTTAAGAGTAGATAATTTTGGCCATTTTTTTTCAGTTTCTTTAGCCTAGTTGTTGAGATTATGTTCATTACATTCCATTGGAAGCAATTTGGAGACTGTTTGGATGATTTTTGAGAGATTTTTGCATCTATACTCTCTATACTCTCTATACTCTCTGTGCTCTCTGTACTCTCCTGAGAGTACAGAGCATTTTGGGCATTTTTTTTCAATTTTTTTGGCCTGTTTAGAGGAAATATGTTTATTACATTACATTAGGAGCAATTTGGAGGGTGATTGGTTGGTTTTTATGGGTGATTTACATCTGTACTCTCATTAACTGACTTTTCATTTTGAAGTTTACCATGTCTGGAAAAAGGATAACTTCGAGATGCAGGTCTACCACCTTTAAAATGGTGTTCGATAATATTGCAGCATACTTTATTGATGAAGTCATTGATATTTTAAAGAGGCTTCATCTATATCAATTTATTAGACTCCGTAGAATTCAGCAAGACTCAATTGCCATTACCTCAATCCTGTCTTGTTGGGACATAGAGAAGCAAACTTTCTGGCATGCATTCTTTCACCCCGATGAAGTTGAATTGTAGGGATGCCAAACAAGTGGGGAGAAGGTCTTATGATAAATCCCATTGCCATCGTTAGCTTTAGTGGACTATAAGAATAAACTTAAGTATTCAGATACCTTGTTGCATGTGGCACAATTAGTGCAGTTGTACATACATTTTCTGCTGTCAAATCTTCTTTTATATATCACAACTATAGGGTGATATCGAAATTGGTTGCCTACACCGATGACATAGATAAATTTGCTGAATACAACTAGGCAGATGCCATTTGGGCCTTTCTAGTTTCACAATTTGATGATATTACATTAAAAATTCAGACCCAGAAGGCACCTGGGTACATGAGTAGCTTTGTCACTCTTCTTATGGTATGTTCTATATCTTCAGTTATGTATTATTTGATGCATTACAATCTGGGCGGCTGAGCACATAAGCATCATAAGGCTGCCATTTCCATCTGCAAAGTCACATATGCTGCGATGGCCAAAAATAAAGTTTCTAGATGATACTTTCACTAGTTTGGGAGGACACCAGGTGACATATAATAATATCACTTAGTTCATATAAGAATGTATTCATTTATACTATAAGTCATCACATTTTTTTATCGGTTTAACACAGGTTTACCTTTCATTCGAGGACATATTAGAAGAGGAGACCTAGCTCCTTGAATCATTATCCCCTGCCCAACATATAACACATGTCGAGCCCGATAGCAGTCCCATTCTAAGTCCACTGAGTTCAGCCCCCACTGAATCTCCATATGTCTCTCCTGATATTATCTCCCATCCAGTGTATCTAGCTTTCCTCTACTACCCCAGAAGGCTCTACGGTAGAGAGATACTTGGTGGCTTTAGACTTGAAAGATACTGATCCTTTTCAAGCAACAATAACAGAGAGAATATATGGGATTGATTTATGGGTTGCTGCTATCGAGGAGGTTCTTGCTGGACAGCGGGGTCCTAGAATCTCTAGTATGGGGGAAGCTCCTGTGGAGGTGACCATAGGAGAAACTCTTGAGGGGCAAAGACTTATGGAGGCTACCAGTGAGCTTCCCGTGGAGGCTACCATGGGGAGTCTCGTGGAGGCAACTATACCGCTACCGTGGATACTTCCACCATGGTAGCCTCCATTAGGGAAGCCCCTGTGGAGTCCACCATAGGGGTAGCTCTTGTGGAGGCCTCCACTGCACATGAAGATGCTGTGAAGCCTTTAATCGGCAGCATTGAGCGTGGTGTGTAGGATCGATAGATGAGAAAGATGAAAGCTATTTCTTCCCCATTCACACACACTTACATGAAGTCACGATACTGAATAAGTGATGTGGTGGCCTCTACTCAGCCGAGCAACCAAATTTGAGATACTATAGATGAGCTAATAAAAGTAGATGACCCATAGACTGCTATTATTATGGTGGAGGAGCATCAGTTGGAGGTATGCATCATCTCAATAGATCGATCCTTAATTCACAGTGAATCTAGCTCTTTATCACTAACTTTCATCGTCTGTAATTACTCTTGGCTTTCTTGGATCTCTCTCAATATCCCTTAAGCTTTGCATTGGAAACACCCTTTGGACGTTGCTTAACTGGATCCTTTAAGATGTCTTTTCCCCTGGCTGCTGTGGTTGACTTCTTCTTAGTTGCTCTATCAGGTGGAGGAGAATTCCCACTTATTATAGAGTTGACATCGTCATATAGTTTTTTTAAGGATCCAAGCATATAGTCCTCAGCTCTGTTATTATCCTGTGCCCTGATGCTTATTTGATTTGCATATCGACTTATGGTTCTGAAAAATAATGTCACTTGCATTTCCATCTGTGCTTTCCACATCTCTTAATTTTTTGTATGCGCTATCGATGTAGATATCCCTCTTTGCTCTAGTAGACCATCGCATGAGAAATTACTTATCCTAAAGCAAACATCTTCGACTAAGAATTATCGTGGACACAAAGTAATCCCATCATTTCAAATTTTTTGCAAGTATAAGTTACATCTAGGTAGTCCCAAATAGAGACACCCATATTTTGGATGTATTTTTATTCTCTAAGTTTCTCACCAAATACTCCATGAGGTCACATCTCATTCGACGATATATGCCTCCAACCCCATGCAAAAATTCTTCCTCAAACATAGTATAAAGCTTTCTTGTATAAAACATAACAACTTATTTTAGAATTGGACTAGTCTTAACAACAAGAATAATTTCTGACTGGCTACACTTGAAATCTTCGTCATGTTTATTCTGGTGCCATGTCTCCATAACCTTCTCCAATCCCAAGAAACAATCTGTGAGCGAACTTGTTAGTTTAGAGATTCTGTGACATACGTTATTCATGTACTCACTATGTTGAGTTGATAAGATGCCCATACAAAATGAATCTTTGCTGAATGTAGTGGACCACTTGGATCTAGTCTTATAAAGCTCAGACAGTCAAGCATGATCATGCAAATTGCCTTCTTCTAGCACGGCAGACCAAGCTTCCTCAAACTCTTCCTCTGAGTCACACTTGCTCATGCATGTATAGAATAACCCTTGTACTCTCTTATTACTATTAAAGCAATGAACCTTGGAAGGAGCTTTCTTCGAAATATGCCATTGACATAACTTATGATGAGTATACGGTAATAAAATTTTGATAGCTCTTGCCATAGCCTGATCTTGATCAATAAATATTATTATAGGATGTTTGTCCTCATCCATCAAGAAGAATGAGAATATGAATGACTCAATTGTCTCTTTTGATAGAAAGGTTACTCCAAATAAAACATTTTGCTAGTGATGATTCACTCCAACAATAGGGGCATAAACAAGATTATATTTATTGAGTCGATAGCTTGTATCAAAAATTATCACATCCTCAAATAATCATATTCTATCCTAGACATGCCATCGCTCCAAAAAAAACTTACCAAGTAATATGACTCATCAACTTGTACATCCCATGCGAATATCCCGTCCACTGCTTGCCTTTCCTTGAACAGCTGTATTAATGCATTATTGTCACCATTCATAATCTTTGATCTTCTCTATTTCTGAATGAAACTGAAAGCATCTCTTTTTATAAATCTAATATTCTCTGCACCGCCAACTTCCTTAGTTAGATAGTTGAATGCATCAGTTGCTCTAATTCCAGCCTCTATCATTGTCTTCAACACAGACGCCTTCTCATCGCTAATGCATCTATGTGATCTGAGAAGATGTAGGTCAGCAGGCTTTGCTAATAAATGATTATGACTTTTTATATATTTTTTAACCATCCATTTCCCCTCCAAATCAACAGAGAATCTAATCATGACCGGACAACCAGTCCTTGTATCAATTTTCTGGAATTTTGTTAAGCCGTTAGATCGCGATTTCTTCCAACTGCGCATCATAAAAATCCTTTGATTTCAATTTCTTGAGTTTGGTAACTAATATGATCCTTCCAACACTTTTGATATGCATAGTCAATACAATACACGCATACGCTGTTTCTAAACAATGGTGCCAAGGAGTTTTCTAAATATTATACATCATGATTTCATCATTACTATCATCGCATTCATCTCGCTTAGCTCCACATATGTGACATGTAAAATAGCTCCACAAATGAACATATTCTCGCCAAACAGTAAAAGAAAGTGAAAAAATTGACAAAATGCTCAGTACTTTGAGGAGAGTATTACTCTCATGAGAGTAGACATATACAAAACTCTCCTAAAAACAAACCAATCATGCCCCCAAATTATTCCTAATGGAATGTAATAAACATATTTCCTCCAATCATGCCAAAGAAATTGTAAAAAATGACCAAACTCGTCTGTACTATCATGATAGTACATACAATACATATGTAATTCTCACCTAAAAACCAACCTATCAGCCTCCAAATTACTTATAATGGAATGCATTGAGCATATTCCATCCAAACAGGCCAAAGAAAGTGAAAAAAAATGAGCTAAATCTTAAGAGTACAGTTGCAAAAATCCCCCAAAAACTATCCAAATTACCTCCAAATTGCTTCCAATGGAATGTAATGAACATAATCTCAACAACCAGGACAAAGAAACTGAAAAATATGGCCAAAATCATCTGTACTCTCAAGAGAGTACATATAGTACAGATGCAAAACTCTCCTAAGAACCAAGCAATTAGCCTCCAAATTATTCCTAATGGATTGTAATGAACATATTTTCTCTAAACAGGCCAAATAAAGTGGAAAAATATTACCAAAATGCTCAGTACTCTTATGAGAGTACAGAGAGTACAGAGAGTACAGATGCAAAACACTCTTAAAAACCACCAATCAACCTCTAAATGATTCCTAATGGAATCTACTGAACATATTCCATCCAAACATGCCAGAGAAAGTGGAAGAAAATGAGCTAAATCCTCTCTACTCTCATTAGAGTACAGAGAGTATAAAAAGTACGGATGCAAAACTCCCTTAAAAATCAAGCAATCAACCTCCAAATTGCTCCTAATGGATTGTAATGAACACATTTCTTCCAAATAGACCAAAGAAAGTAAAAAAAATATTACCAAAATGCTCTATAATCTAATGAGAGTATAGAGAGTACAGATACAAAATAAAACTAAAAAACTAACCAAACAGCCTTCAAATTATTCCTAATGAATTGTAATGAACATATTTTCTCCAAACAGGCCAAAGAAAGTGGAAAAATATTAGCAACATGCTCTGTACTCTCATGATAGTATAAAAAAAATACAGAGAGCACATATACAAAAATCCCATAAAGACCATCCAAACAGCCTCCAAATTACTTCCATTGGAATATAATGAACATAATCTCAACAACCAGGCCAAAAAAACTAAAAAAAATGCCCAAAATGCTCTGTACTCTTAGGAGAGTATAGAGAGTACAAATACAAAATAACACTAAAAAACTAATCAAACAGCTTACAAATTATTCCTAATGGATTGTAATGAACATATTTCCTCTAAACATGCCAAAGAAAGTGGTAAAATATTAGCAAAATACTATGTACTCTCATGAGAGTACAGAGAGTACAGATGAAAATCTTCCATAAAAAATTAACCAAACAACCACAAAATTGCTTCTAATGGAATGTAATAATCATATTCTCTCCATACAGTCAAAATAAACTGGAAAAATATCAGAAAATATTCTGTACTATCATGAGAGTACAAAGAGTACAGATGCAAAAATCTCCCAAAAATCATCCAAATAGTCACCAAATTGCTTCCAATGAAATGTAATGAACATAATCTCAACAACCATGCCAAAGAAAGTGGAAAAAAATGGCCAAAATCATATATACTCTCATGAGAGTACAGAGAGTACAGATGCAAAACTCTCCTAAAATCAACCAAACAGCCTATAAATTGCTTATAATAGAATGTAATGAACATATTCTCTCCAGACAGGCTAGGAACTCATGAAAAATAATATGAAATTGGTCAGTACTCTCATGAGATTACAGAGAGTACCTATGCAAAGTAGTTTCTAAAATAAGCAAAGTCCTCTTGCAAAGAACTCCAAACAGTGTAAAAAATATACATTAAATAAAAGAATTTCAAGGAATATCACTAACAAACTGTAGAAAAATTGTATGTATATAACGGCTGAGAAAAATTATCGATGAATTTTTATTTAATACATCCTAAGCTAAATTGGTCTCTATTTCCTTAAGGTCATAACTTCCAAATTCGTTCTCCATCTTCATGGTTCTTTTGTAAAAAGGAAATTACACCCTAAATCCTAAATCTATATATATATATATATATATTTCCTTTAAATTCTTTCAAATTCCAACGATGCTTCTTCGCCTGTTTGAACCAGACAGTGGTCGGGGTAAGCGAAAGACGCCGAATGCCCATTTACAGTCCAAGCAGTTTTGCTAAAATGAAAAAAAAAAACTCTGGACACGCGTCAGCCAAGGATTGGAGTCCGCATGTGAAGCTACGTGCGGACTCCGGACGTAATATTTTCTCCATTGCGAGAGGATAAATTTTTCTCTCTCTTATTTAGAGGCTATTTGGAAAAAAATTTAATTTTTAATTATTAATTTAATTTATATATATTTTGATTCAAAATTTTTTTTTGTGTTAATAGTTATTTATTCTTAATTACTCTCCAAACACCTAAAAGTTATTTATCCTATTTTTAAAAATGATATTATTTGTTTTTTTAAATAAAAAATCAAAATACTTAAAAAATATACCAAACAAATATGTTTTTTAATATAACATAAAAAATGCAAAATAAAATTGATCTTAAATATGCTCTTGATAAACACAAATGGTTTTAAAAAAAATAACATAATCTTGATCATTTGATTGAGTCCATTGAGGGTGCATTTGAGACATCTTTCTCGCTGCTTTGATTTTTCAGAAAGCAGCTAGAAAGCAATGCAGTTTTATTTAGCTATCAACTTTTTAGCTGCTTTTCAAAAAATTTTGTGATGAAAAAATTATTTTGAGAACAAGAGCTAACAGTGTGGTGGCTATCAGAAAGTTATTACTTGAATTTTTCAAAAGAAGATGTTTGTAACACACATAATAGCTTTACTCCTGAGCCATCAATTGACACTATTGTGGTGATTCAATTTCACTCGGCGTGTCTAAGTATATTTTCAAGGAATTCAAATTTTTTTTTAATTTGTATTGCTAAAATTAATTATTAAATACTAAGAAATTAATATACAAATATTATTATTAAGTTTATTACCTCTTCTTCATCTAACATCCTCTTTTTAAAAGGACTCCATATTCATATAAAGCCAATATGAAATTGAAATTAGAATGATATTAAAAGAGAAACACTTGCATAAAAAATAATAAATGATCCAATAAAATTATACTATTAGATACACTTATAATAATAATGTTTTTATACATTCAATCTCTAGTAGTACAATATATATATTTTTTCTTTTAAGTTTCATCGATAACATGCAAATGACCTCTTGCGCATGCATTCCTTCATTGATTTATTCCAAATCAAATATAGTGGGAACACTACATATGTTAAATTTGTGCATCCTTATCTTTCTAATTAGCAACAATCTCCTAAAGAGGCTTGTTTGTAATCAATTTTATTTTAATCTTTTTGTTATTTTAAAAGCATATTTGTTTAATTCATTTTTAATTTTTTTTTAATTTTAAAAATAAATCACATTATTTTTAAAAATACTCAAATAATTTAGGCATTTTGAGTGTTTTTAAAAATAATGATATTTATTTTTAAAAAAATTAAAATACTTTAAACACACTAAACAAATATACTTTTTTAAATTAACATAAAAATAAAAAATACCAAAAATATAAAATAAAATTGATCCCAAATATGTCCTTAGTTTTTTGTAATTGCATGTCATAAAATAAGATCTTCTAGTATTGTATAATTCTCATAAATGATATTTTACTCATCCTTAGATGAAAGAATGTTGAGCATTAATATAGTCCATATTTTATTAACGATTATAATTATGAGTAACACGTTACAATATGGTTTAAGCAGCTAATATTATCAACATCTATTATTGATGATATGTACTAACAATTATAACCACAATGAAAGGCAAAAAATAACATTGATGTTTAAAATGTTGCCTTTGATTATGATTTTTGATAAGTATGGACATCATTGTTATTATGTTGAGCATCAATGTTGGTCAACTATTAGTATTAAACAACATGGGGATGCCTTGGTATGTTGGAGAATGGCAAATAGAAAGATTTTTCTAATTGCAATAATATCCCAAATGTTAACAGAGACATCTATGTGAGACTTAAGCTAGAGTTTCCCAATCTTATTTTTCATAGAAAATAATAAACAATTACATAGTGAAATATTCATAATAGTACATGAGAGTACATATCTTGCTATTATACAAAAGTGATGTATATTGACTAGTTCAGAAAAGCACAAAAAAATATAAAATATTTTACGTGAAAAGTCAAAGAAGAGTACAAATAATGAGGCTTAATATGGTTGAAATTATTTCACTAATGTGAGCCGAAGATTACAAAATATATCTTTTTCTTTTGTAACTAAAGAAAGCATTACTATAGTATATTTGATATAAACTATGGAAGAGATTCACTGTAGTGCTATGGGGAGTATTGTAGTATAAGAGTTATTATTGGGTGATGGTGGATGGACTTGGTAAATTTTTTAATATGTTGATTTCTAAAAGAATAAGATATATACTTCCATCTTCACTCTATAAGGGATAACATGAGGATGAAAATATGCATCTTCTTCTTTTTATGCAATTTTGACACCACGTAGATTTGCAGATATTTTTATTGAGGGTGATCGGGTACGACATTGAGGAGAGGTGTACTATATTTGAAAGATAGAAGTCACCACCCTACAATGGACCTAATCACCTCAATAAGGACTCCTAAGGACAATGGGTCTGCATGTGTACCAAAGATTCTTCCCCTTTATATGAAAATGTAAAGTAGAGTTTATTTTATATCGGGTTCGTTAAGTTTCCTACAAGGGTAAGCTCCCATAGTTAATTACATCCTAAGGAATGAGATCCCTTAGAAATGCTCTCGATTAAGATAAATGATCGTTGTCTCCAAAGATTTCAATAGGTACGACTATCAATCGATTAGTATATTTTGGAAGATCAAATGAGATTGATCAAAGAGAGGGAGTTATTATTGAAGCCAAAAGGAAGATAAGTAGGAGATGCCCACGATGCTATGAGACCTAGCGAGCATCTCAAACTATCCTATGATATATTTTTGAAATTGAATTATTTATTTGAGTTGACTTTTTGTTAAAAGTTTAGGACTTATGATTCCATAACACAAGATTAAGGAAATGCCTAAGAGGTGGAGATTTATGCTTATGGCCCATGGAAGAGAGAAGCAACCTCAGAACCTAAATCTAGGGAGCTTTGGTGAGGGCCAAAAGCACAACCTAAATCTAAGGCAAAAATAGATATTTGGTTTGCCTCCAAAAGAGAGGACAAACCAATCGATTGCTTGGACTTACAACTACCTGGGGGTGGCCACCAATTAACTCATCCTATGATTTTAAATTAATGTAGGCAAGTCATATGCTTTATGTAAGATAGCTTGGTTGTTATTTATTTAAAAAGAGACTAATTCCTTAAACTTACTCCCTAAAGAGACTAGATCTTATAAGGGTATGCTTCAAATGACCTAAATCTAATGCAATTCAGATTTCATTTTTATTTTTATTTTTGGATAATGATTTTGACTCAAGCTAATAGGATTCATATGCCTAATGCATGAGAAATGAGATTATTGGCCAAAATCAGCGAGAAGGGAGGATGTGTTTTTCCACTATGGCTCTCAAATGTCAAGCCAAGTTGCTCTGGAAAAGGTGAAAGATCTCCAATCAAGAGTGAAAATAATATGCATTTGTGCATGATGTTATAAAAGAAGTACTCATCCAGCTAAGGGGTTGCTAATTATTTTATCTTGATTTTTAGCCTAAGCTTTATGCGAGGTTATGAGTTCTTCATTTTTAATTTTGAATTGTTAAATTTGGTAGAAGATTTTTTTCCCCCAAGAGTTTAAGCCACATCCAGGCCATACATAAAGCAAGAAAGAAATTAGAAAAATGATGTCACTTAATGCATAAGCTAAATAAATCATCAATCAATTTATAAATCAAATCGCAAAAGAATAAGAGGCCATTGTGGTCGGGTACCACCGCACAAACCTAAAAAATAAATTAGGTAGCTGAGCTCTACCCTTATACAACCCGGATTACAAATGAATTAAATATAATTAAGCAAAAAATTCATTGTTATGGGGGTCTTCAAGTTTCATTTATTTATTCCTCTTTTCTTCTATCTTCTTCTTTTCTTCTTTCTTCTTTGGTTCTTTCTTTTGGATGGTTGAAAGGTGATTGCTCTAAAGGCTTCACATGGTGCATAAGATATAATCTTATGATCAATGCTCATCCTAATCTCCATAATAATCATTCTAAAATCCTAATTATAAAAATTAAATAAAAAGAAAAAGGTAAATCTAGCTAACACCTACAAAATAGAGATTAACTAAACAAACCACACAAAATCCCAAGCACGTATATTGAACTTATCACCCCACACATGGGTGACTAAGTTCACCTAGCCTATTGGATTATGCTTAGGGGTATAAGCACCTGCACAACAAAAGTAATTATATTTTTAGTTATCACAGTGCCCCTTAAGCATAATTTCCTACATAAAATAATGATTAGACTAAATCATCTTATCATTCATTCTAGGCACATACATCCTAGCATCCAGTCTAAAATATATATCACAAAATAAAAGTAAATATCAAACCATGCACTGCCCTAACCTAAAACTAGAAGTGGTGACTTAGCCTAATGTATGTGCTTTAGAGGTTTGTGTGGTATGCTTAGCTTTGGCTTTAAGTTAGAATTTTTTAAGTATGAAGAATATTCAACTTAGATGAGAGTTTCATTTAAGTGGTTTAATTATTTTGGGTTAATTTTATTTTATATTTTGATTGGGTTCAAATGAATCATACAATTAATTACTAAGTTATTAAGAGAGAGAAAGAGAAGAGAACTTCTCTTTTCTTCCTTAACTTAAGTAAATTCTAAAGTGGATTTATGTTTTAGTTTTATTTAGTGAATATTTTATTATGTATTTTAATTAATCCTGAGTTTAGATAAACTCTAAATAAAATCATTCAAAAAGAAAGGTATTTTAAGATTAAGTAAAATAAATTAAATTCACAAAAATATACATCACTTCATTTCTTTTCCAATATATATAACATGCATATTAATGAGTCCTACACATATCTATACATACAAATGAGAATGTTTAGCATACTTTATGATACATGCTAAGTAGTTCATTTACAAAAATCTGAATGTTTATGATGCATGATTTTCATTAAGTAGCAAAGGGGTTTCTTACCCAATTTTCACATGCACATATGAATGTATGAAAGGCATAAGTGAGTACGATACCATTATTAAATAGGGGTGTAAGGTACAAGACCTACTTAGGGCTACTTAAAGCCTCGTAACCCCAGGGTTGTCCAGACTAATATACCACTTTCTTTAAATACAAGTATGTGTACAAAGGAAATGAATGGAAAAGAAAGAATGCAAAAGTTTGTGCTGGTTGATTTATTTTTGTTTATACAATTTATATGTACAAGTATATATCATTCTTAAGTAATAGTATAGGAATAAATAGGATATTAGATTAGGCAAGTGTTAGATTCTTTTCAAATGAACTATACACTTTGTCAAATCGTATTCAAAACTATACTAAAAGAGAGGAGAAGGAAAACCTACACTAAGCACATCCTTATATTTTACTCACATGCAAACTTATAAGAGATAAGTAACACACTTTCAATTTTGATAATTGATTCATATATTTTGAAAATAATTTGGATTTAATAGTGATAATAGCCACTCATATTCTTACTTTAGCCAACACATGTTGACATAAAGGAAATATTTTCATTTTTGAATTTGATTTTTGAAAAGCATGAATGCATGAAATCATATGACATGCATATTTAGCATGTTGGGAAAGAACTAAAGTAATGAAAGCATATAAACACATTCACTTTAATTAATTCCTAAAGACAATCTTATGAAATAAGAAAGCTTAAAGCAAATCAAAGTTTGTTTAATGTGATTTTTGTTTGATTTTGAATCTGATTTAATTTAGAAAATGTGAGTTGAGTTTGCTATTCCTAACCTATTCCCACATGTGTTTGATATTTTTGTTCAGTTTTTAGATGATTAAATTCATTTTATATTTTGATTAGGTTAATGTATGAATTAAACATGTTAATTACCCCTTACCTACACCACATTGGTATAGTTAACCAAATAATTATGAGCCAATGAGATGACATAAAACCTCACAAGGAATTTAAATTTGCAATGCACCTAGGAAGAAAAGGGCTTAATGCAATTTGGCTCATGATTAATGATTAATTAAGCTAAGGGGTTTAACTTAAGTAATTTTAAAACACCCCTCACACATATGAGTTGAATTTTGATTTTCTTATTATACTTAGGCTCTTGAACACCTAAGCATCTACCCCACGTAGATTAATTGAGTTCTGAAAAATTTTTAGAATTTTAAGAAATTAATTAAGAGGTTAATTAGTGAATTAACCCTTTAATTAATAGAGAATTAAGAAAGAAAAGAAAGTTTAAGGAATAGCTTAGGTGAAATGCCCCAAAATTATTCCCTAAACCTCCTATTCACTAAAGCATACCTTAATCAACTTCAACAAAGGATTAAATAACTAATCAAACCCTTAATTAACTTTAATTATATTAAGGGGGTAATTAAAAAATGAATTAGCAATTTCTCCAATTAAGCCACCAATAAATTCCAAGAAAATTAGGGGAGGCAGAAGTCATACCCCAAAATGTACTCAAGAAGTTTGAGAATAATTAGTAGATTAATTAAAGAGTAATTAGCAAATTAATATTCCTAATAAAACTTAAAATCAGAGAAAAACATGTTCAAAATCAATTAAAATTAATTTTATAAAATTCCAGATCAAATTATCTATCAAATGCAATTTATTTCAAATGTTTTTGGTTTTTCTATGTTCAAATATGAATTTTATAAGTTTATGTGATTAATTAGAATTATTTAAATCCTAATTAAATTCTTAATCCCTACGGGCACAACACATGCAGCTAACATGGCATCCCTTTACACGTGGCATGCTCTGATTGGTAATTTAAAATGTCACATCGTAGTGCTGCGTGGCAGCGACGCTACACGCTTTCTCCTCAACCGTCTGATCAAGGATCGGACGGCTGAGATTAAAGCTGCGGATCAGAGGATTAAAATAGGATATATAGCATGTTTTAATCTCGGCTGTCCATCCAAAATGCGTGGATGGATGGTTAGAGGTCCTTCCCTGCAAATGCCTGTGAGCCATGGAGACCGTCCATGTTTTAGGCCTTGATCCGAGCTTGATTGAGCTCGGATTGGAATGAAACTCAACCCACACCATCAACATGCATCCTAGATCACATCGAACGGTCAAGATCTTATGCCATTAACATTTCTTTCATAAAGCTCCACACTACATTGAGTTTAGTGATCGAAAAATGGCTAACATCATCGGAGGTGATCATCGACGCTTGATTCCCTTGGAGAAGCTTTGTCTGGTTGAGAAGAAGCTTTGGTGAAAGTTTGGGGGACTCAAGTTGAGTGGATCTTCCTATGGGTCACCTCCTCCTTAGCTTGAGCTAGCTTTGATCGAATTGGATCTCCCCTTGCTTTAAGAACTTGGAAGAGAGCTTGGGTGCACTGGACTTGGTCCTCTGATGAAGCTTGAAGAATGAATTGAGTGGAGTTTGAGTGTGGAGAAAGTTAGCAATTTAATGGACCTCCCCTATTTTTACTTAAGAAAAATCGAGAAGATGGAAATTGAATCTCCCCCTAGGAAGCTTAGGATCACTTGCAAATGGCTCCTGTGACTCCCTCCACTCAATCGACTATGGCTCTGTCAAGATTCAAATGAATTAAGGGGAGTATATCTCCCCCTTTGGCAATCGAACGACCGAGCATAAGCTAGTCATTTTGATCCAATTACCTTGATTCAGTGGGTTGTTTGAGCTGTTAGGATTATCCTTGAGTACAATTTGGGCAGAGGAGTGGGAATATGAACTTCCCATGTGCTCAAAACAAGTGGAGGCATGATTCCCATGTGGCCATCTCAAGGGGAGTGGTCGGTTTGGCCATTGGGTCAAGTTGGGGTGACCCAAACCCATTGAGTTGGGTGCACCACCCTCCATAGTATTCACTTGATCTATTAGGAGAGTATCAAGTAGGTATGAATAGGATTTGACTGAATTCCAAATGAAATTGACCAAAATTGACTTTATGGCCTATGGTTAAAATGGTCATTTGGCTAATTTTTAAATTTGGATATGTTGGGTATGTTGAGAAAATAAGTTTGGCCAAGTTTCATTGGATTTGGAGTTCATTTGGTATAGTTTGACTCATGTTGACCCATTTAGGTCAAAATGGGTCAACTTGGGTCAAACCAAGGGTTTGGTCAAGTTCATATAATCATTTGAAATATTTTTGTGGCTTTGGTTTGAATTTGGTTCATATGACTTTATTTAGGTCAAATGGGTCAAGTTGACCAATTTGACCCATTTGACCTATTTGAGCTAGGTTTAGTTAGTCATATGAAGTGGATTGGTATCTTTGTTTCCAATCAATTTTAGTTAAGTTTGAATTTGGCTCAATATGATCCTTTGGTCAAGTTCAAGTTCAATTCTAGTTAGTCTAGTTGGCCAATTGAGGCTTTGGTCAAGTTCAACAAGTGATTTAAAATGAACTTGACCCATTGGTTTCAATCAATTTGACTTAGATCAAATTTTAACATTTGGCTTTTTAGGTCAAGTTGGGTCAACTTGGGTCAAGTGACCAATTAGGCTAGGTTAACCTCAAATGTTGACTTGGTCAAGTTCAAATATTGGTCATGAATGAACTTAGATTATTGGTTTCAATCAATTTGGCCTATGGTGGATTTTGGCTATGTTGAGTTTCCTTTTGGCTAAGTGTTGGCTTGGTCGACCCTTAGGTTTGACTGGTTTGACCCAATTTGATTGATTGATCATCTCATGATGACTTAGGTGGGTTTGATTCAATCTAATTTGATTAGGATTAGAATTTGGCTCATAAGGGTACTCTAGGTCACTTTGGGTCAAGTGAATCTAAGTGGGTCAAATGACTTGATCAAAGCTTGATTTGAGTTTGATTGAACTTGTATATGGACTTATGATTGAAATATAAATTCATTTACAAGTGATTTGAAGTCAAATGGGTTTTGATTCATTTGACAATTTCAAGTTCAAAGGGTGAACATGAAATGGATTTTTGGCTTGATTTTTGAATTGAGTTTCGACTTAGTGATTGAAGTTTGTATTTATATTTTTTTTGGTTTATGATTGAAGGATTGATTGAATGATGAAGGAAAAACAAGAGTTTGGCTTGATTTGAAGTTGATTTGGCTAAGTTCAAGATTTTGACTTGAAAGGCTTAGGTTGGATTTTGATTGAATTTGAACTTGAATTTTGGAATTGGTTTTGATTGTTTGAATTTATATTTCATTTATATATATCAATATAAATGAGAATATAATTGGGTTATGAGAAAATTTCAAGAATCTGAAGTGATTTGATCATGACCTAGGCTAAGTCTTTAAGAGGAAATTAATGGACTTAGAAAATATTTGGAGTTTGGATTTGTTTTTTTTTTTTTTGAGTTTAGTTTGATTAATTTGAATTTATATTTCATTTATATATGTAAATATAAATGAGAATATAAATGAGTTATGAGAAAATTTCAAGGATTTGAATTGATTTAGATTTGATTTAGCCTAAGTCCTTAAGAGGGAATTAAAGGACTTTAGAAAATATTTTGAACTTGGGATTTGAATTTTGGATTTTGATTTGATTGATTTGAATTTATATTTTATCTAGATATGTGAATATAAATGAGAATATAAATGAGTTATGAGAAAATTTCATGAATTTGATTTGATTTAGATTTGATTTAGGCTAAATCCTTAAGAGAGGAAATTAGGATTTAGGAAATATTTGGGATTTGGAATTTCAATCATGGGTTTCAATCATATGACATTGATTTAGATTTGGAGAAAATCAATTAGGCTAGAATTGATTTAGGTTTGATGTTTATTCGGAGTTTGACTTGAAGGAAGGAAGTAAGGAATGTAATCCAAGCTATAGGGTAGACAGATTTTTCTAACACCCCTAAGACATGACCTATTCCTATGGCTAACTCTTCTAAGTCTCTAGGGCTAGGTTGAGTGTCCACCTAATTACTAGATGTTTCTTAAGACTAAGAAACTCTTAAAGTCTAAGAGAAGTCGTATGTCTAAGATAGAGAGATTGAGAGCTCATCCTAAAAATGAGGCCAACAGTCACTTTTATCATTCTTGTAATAAAAGGAAAGATCAAATGACAAGTAAGACAAGCTTCAAATATTGGTGGTTGAAAGATGTAAAAAGTTAGTAGTTAACATGCATTGAATGATAATACATAAGAAATGTTGGAGTTTGGATGATGGTAGTCGGTTGAGTCATTCAATTGTTTTCCTAGGTCAGTTAATATTAGGTAATTGAATATGCAAACAAAGAATGTTGATAATGAACAAAAATTGGTTATTGTCAAAGGTTAGATTAATATAGTTGCGCAATGTTGAAAATTAGGTGACTGAGCTATCATGTAGGTTATTCTCTTGAGATCGAGGGAGAAAAGGAGAGTACAAAAATGAGTACTAAAAATTAGTTGCTAATTGATGTTGTTGTTGATCATAACAGTCATTTAGAGATGACAGATGAGGAACGTTTGAAGATAAGTGACGAACGACTCAATTGTACTCCTAATATGAGGGAATTAATATCGTGTAATTGAGAAAGTGGACTTTAGATGCTAGTCGAAAACCAACATTTTGCAATTGTGATGAAAATTGGCTATGTTGTTTGATGGTTGATGTCACATACTGATCATGACACGTATCAATGTTAGCTTAATTACAACTGAGACCAAGTCATGATGTCAAATTGTGTTAGTCAATCACGACCCACTATCGGCCATCGCCAGCCTCCTACCAATGCGCCGTCTACGCCCCGCACCACTTACCAGGCTACCATTATTGGTCACTACTTTTGAGTTCTACATTAATTTAATTTTACTCGAATCAAACTCAAAAAAGTAAATTCTTGAATTTGATTTACACTACAATTTTTTTATATTAAAATTCTTTTACATTGCATTAATTTTTAAGGCAACCAAAATGACCCTTAGTAGGGGTGTCAAAAAAATGACCCGACTTGATAACTCGACATGAACCCAAAAAAATCTGGGTCAGTAAGAATAGATTGGTCGGGTTAGTGTCAATATATATAAGTAAATGTTCGAAGTTGTGAAAAAACCAAACATAACTTGCTCAAGGGTTCAGACTCCGCGTCATGCCTCTGGTTTGCTTAAGAAAGAGCCAGTGGCTTGAACCATTCGATTATTTTGACGCCTGATTATTCATAAAACCTATAGCCAAAAGGGGAAGCCAAATATAAATGTAGCAAGGTAAGCCCCTAATTTCTCTTCTCCTCACTTATGGACTCCTTTCCTCTCATACATGCCGACTCATTTACCTCTTCTCGATTTTGATTTTCGCGGCCAAAATGAATCCTTCGACGCCATCTTGGCATCTTCTTTCTCTCGACTCTCACACCCTTCTTCTTTCGAATCTTTCTCTCATTTCGGCCTGAGGTAATGAAAATCAATCCTTCTCTGTCATTCATGTTTGGTGATCGTTTCTTTTTTATTGTAGGATGGCCGTGTTGTTTTAGTTGTGCTCTGTCATGCGTGATTGGTGATTGTTTATTCGGTTATTTGTTTGTATAGCACATTTGAATGAGTCGTATTTTAACATATGCGAAGTTGAAAAGGATATTGTATTTGGTGCACGATTAGGGATTGCGAAATCACCGTTGTATTTCTAGGCAGTACTAATGTTTGAACAAAGATAATACGCCACAATTTGTATGGAAAATCCAAAATTTAAATATTGTTGAGAAGTTGTTTATTTGTTTGCTCGCTTAAAGGATAATGTATTACCGCTTGTTCTGCTACTTACTTGTTTATTTGGTCTGATCTTGAAAGTCGAGATGAATATTGAATGGAAAATTTATTATTGTGTATCATTTATTTTATCTACTCATTTAAATATTATGTGGTTGTTTTGAGATGTTGAGATGTTGTATGGAATTGAGGAATTTGTTTACTATGTATCATTTAGCTATTTAGTATTTAGTATTTATATTAGGATGATTAGGGTGTAAATGTGTAATACATGAATAATGTATTATTTATAAATTTCTTATCATCAATTTTTTTAATTTAGATGGAGGATTCCAATACTATTACTAATGCTCAAGAAAATGAAGTTTTTTTTTATGGAGATATTGGTGAGAATGAAATTTAAATAATTAATGAAGAGACAAGTAATAGACTTGCTAGAAAGAAGAGAAGAATGTTATCATTTGTTTGGGGATATTTTGATTTACTATCTTTTGAAAATGATGGGAAACAAAGATGCAAATGTAAAAACCCTACATATGTGATAGCAAATTTGGCACTGTCAATTTGAAACATCATTTACAAACTTGCAAAAAAAGGGATACACGTGATATAGGCCAACTTATTTTGCAAAGTAATTCTTCTTTATCTATTTCCATGTGCAATGCTACGTTCAACCAACAAGAGTTTCGTGACTTGCTTACCGCTTGCATTATTATGCATGATTTACCTTTTCAATGCGTTGAATGGTCCGGGTTTAGAGCACTTTATGTTATTTGCATCGAGATTTACAATTTGTTTCAAGAAATACTATTAGAAAAGATTGCAAAAGATGTTCATGAAAGAGAAGGGGCAAATCAACAATGCTAAGTACCACTAGAAGTTTGACGTCGATTTATGGACCATCAATACCGATGGATTTATTTGTTTAATTTTCATTGATAATACTTGGAAATTGCAAAAAAAAAAATTTAAATTTCAGTTTATGGCACCTCTGCCTTGCATTATTTGAAGTAATTCAAACTTTTTACTTGATTGGGAGATTGAAATTTTTTTCAAGATACTTTATATAATGCTTCAAATAATGTGAATTCATGAGAAATCATTTAAATTTGAGAGACCTACTTTGCAATGGGGAATTCTTTTACATGTGCACATATCATAAATTTGATTGTTCAAGAGGGTTTAAAAGACACTGATAGCTCAATATCAAAGGTTCGTGAAAGTATTCAATATGTGAAAGGTTCTCAAGCAAGAAAACAAAATTTTTTGGAATGTACTAAACAAAGTTTTATTGATGAAAAGAAGGGACTAAGACAAGATGTTCCTACTAGGTGGAATTCAACTTTTATTATGCTTGATAGTGCTATCTATTACAGACGTGCCTTTCTGCATTTAGAATTGGGTGACTAACTACAAGAGTTGTCCATCAACAATTGAATGGGAAAAAATTACGATATGCAATTTCTTAGCACCTTTTATGAAATTGTATTTTTTTTACACAAGATATCCTCAATAAATCTCTATTTTCCAGCAGTTTCAACAGCATATGCAACATTAAAGCATGAAAGTTCAAGTGATAATGACTACATCAGAAGGATGGCTTTAAATATGCTTTCAAAATTTGAGAAATATTGGTCTGATTTTTGTGTAATTCTTGCAGTAGCTGTTATTCTTGATCCAAGGTACAAATTTAATTTTGTTGAATGGTGTTATAAAAGACTTTATGGAGGTGATTGGGTTAGACAAGTTGCAAATGTGAGGGAGAAGTTATTTTCATTGTTTAGAAATTATTCAAAATCAAGCATGGAAGGTTCATCATTACAAACTTTAGAATTCATTAGAACATCTCAATTTGATAATTCAAGGGCATTCACTTCAACAATTTCAAAATCATAATTTTTGTAGGTATACTTACTTTATTTTGGTCAATTTTTTTTGCTTATTTAGTTGACATTTTATATTATACTTTTATTTTGTTAAGGATTTTGATTCTTTTGATGAAGAAGATAGTATCGAGAAAATCGAGCTTGAGCTATACTTAGATGAGCCTGGATTGATAGAAAAATAGATTTAGACATATTGCATTATTGGAGGGGCAACCAATATAAGTTCGCAATGGCTCGTGATGTTTAGTGTATACCAATGTTGCATCCGAAAGTGCATTTAGTAATAGCGGAGGATTCTTGATCATATCAAAAAACAAAACATATATGGAAGCATTGGTATGCACGGGATTGGTTATATAATGATAGAGGTTTGAAGTCTTTCTTTAATAAATTTAGTAAATTTTTATTTAAATCACTTATGTATCTCTATTGTGTATAATTGAAGTCTTTCTTTGTAGATTTAAATGATTAACTTGATGAAATCACGAGATATTATGAAGTACACTTCTAATCAAAGTGATAAAGATAATGGTGATATATCAATTAACAATTAGCTTAATTAACTAGTCACTTTGAGTACTTTTTTCTAATTTTCATGCAGCAATTTAATGGATGCCTGAACAATTAAAGCACAATTTTATATATGGTTGCTGCAGTTTATTTTGTTTGGAAAATTCTAGATTTGCATACTTTGCACACTATTCTTATTATCTTATATATGGTTGCTGTAGTTTATTTTGTGGATTTGCATAATTTGCACACTATTCTGGATTTGCATACTTTGCACACTATTCTTAACTAGTCACTTGGGTTTGTTTTGTGTTTTTGTGGCGTACTTATCACCGGGTATTTCTGTTGTGGCATATCCTATTTGCACATTATCAGTTTATCACATGCCACTTGTGGTCTGTTTTGTGTTGTTTGTGGCGTGCGTAAATCACCGTTGTATTTTTGGTCAGTATCCTAGCTAGTATTCATTCTGGTTATTTTCTTTTATCGATTGGTTATCCCATTTTATTGTTGTATTCGGTTTTATTCGACCGTTTTGATAATTATTTACATGCTATTGTTGTATTCTGTCAGTATTCCTTCGTATTGCTTTTCTTTATCTCAGATAGACTCCCATGATATGGTGAATAATGAATATCGGTGATAACGATAATTATCTTGTATGGGATAATCCCTTTCCCATTCTGCACTTTTGTCCCCTCATAGATTTTCAAAATAGTGCTATCTTTCCATGTGTTTGTAGCAATGATACCGTGATGATTTCCCTCTTTGGTAGTAGCTCTTGTGATATAACCCTTCTGAAGTTTGGATGTTCATTTTTGCATCCTATTGGTGATTGAGTTTGAGCCTTCTCACATACCTATTTAATTTTCTTTGTTTATGATGCTTTTATCCTTCACTTTGTTTGATTTTAACTGCTAATTTTTATCATTCTACATCCTTCTGATTTTTTTGTCTGCCCATCGGGTGATGTATGTACTGATGCTTCTGTGATCTTTCTTTTGATTTTTTTGCCGCTTCTCACTCTATGTGTGTGTGTATATATATATATATATATATATATATATATATATATATTATTATTCTTTTAAGATATTTTGCAGAATTTTTTACAGGTTGTGACTTAAGAGTGAAGTTCACTTTGACTCTTTGAGCTGCTTGGAGTTGGAGACTTGAGAGTTTTTTTTTTTTTTTTTAAATGTTGTTGCTTAGAGTGTATTGAAGAGTTGTGGATGTAAATTTGATTATTGTATGGGTTAGTGTTGTGAATGTAATTTTAATTAATTAAATGTTCTTTATTTTAATTATTTGTAATATTAATTGTTTATAATGTCAAGACTAAAGCCTCAAGAGAGATTTAAACTTTTAATTTAGAATTTAGAACTATCTCAAAAAAAATATTATAGGATATCATAAAATTGAGTAATAATATTTAATGTTAAATTTTTCTCTATTTGGTTAAATAAATTATTTCAGATTTTTATCATTATTAAGTTTATAGTCGAGTTCAGGGTTTGGGTGGTTCGAAGATTTTGAACCCGCTTAATATTCGAGTCGAGTCTTCGGGTTGGTTAAATTTGAACCCAGCAATAATCAGTCGTGTTCGTTACTCAAGTTGAGTCGAGTTCGGTTAAAATTTCAATTAATTTTAAATTGAATAGGTTGAATATTTTCGTCGAGTCTCGGGTCGCTCGACCACAAACCATTTGACACCCCTAACCCTTAGTATTATTGTGCTTAAATATTTAAATAATTTAAGATCTAAAAATTATATTTAAACGCATACTTGGTCAAATAATTTTACACCAACATATGAAGCAGCTAATCGTCCTGTTTATTGGATAGCCCTAAAAATTATTTAAAAATTTAGAATTTTTTCCTTTAAAAATCCTGCATTGACTTTATAAGTCTTATTTTATTTAGGTGCTTAGCCAAATACAAAATTTTCTTTGGTGGTTTTGACTTTATGTAATGAATAAAATAAATTTAATAAAAATAAAATAAACCAAAATAAAAGCAGTCAAAAGGTTGGCCTGCCGGCCATGATTTAAAAATAAATAAGACAATTAAATTTTATATCAGCAGGGAGGATTTGACTTCTAGTTTATTGAGATACAACATATTACTGAGAACAAGTCACAAACAATGATTAGATTAGCTTAGATAATATATATATATATATATATATATATATATATATATATATATATATATATATATATATATATATATATATATATATATATATATATATGAGCACACACACATCTAATTCTAACAGCTTTAGTTAATAGTTAAAAATTAATTTAATAATTTAATAATTTCTTATATTTTTTAAATAATTACTTAAAAAATGTTTTTATCAACAATTTTAACTTTGCAATTATCTTTAAAAATTCACCACTACTTGACAATGAATTTTAATCGCTTTCAATAAAAATGCACTCAAAACAGTTAGTTTTAATCTAAAAATCTATAGCAATTAATGCATGTATCAAGCAAAAACTTAGAAATAAAAATAATTAATTATATTATTATTATTTATTTATTTACATAAACAAAAATGATTTTAAATATAATTTTAGAAAATCATCATTATTTGAAATTAGAGCTATAATAACACAATGGTTTTAAAGTGTCAATAAACATCAATTGGCTGTCACATTTTTAAGCTATACTCTGGCATTTATAATCACATTTTCAAAAGAAGTGCTGGAATTGAATGTACATATAATAATAAAATGGTTGTTGAGTGGTCTTTTTTTCACAAATTTTATAAGTCGCATAAGAAATAATCACACCTTAATTAAAAAAAATAGAATAAAGATTTCTATCACTCAAAATTCCAATCATCCTAATTCTCGAAATGCACTTAAGTATGATCCATACTTCAATATATTCCAACGAAAAGAGTTATGGAAGTTGATTGAAACCAAATTAGTCCTAAATCTTAATAAAAGTGATTAAATTGTTAATTTAATCACTTTTTTTTTGGAAAAATATCAGTCAATATTGCGTGCAAAAAATTTAAGTATATTACAAAAACTTAGATATAAAATAAAACTTCAATGCTTTTTGCTTATATAAATTTAACACGATAGAATATGAAGAGATAAGAACATAATTTTCAAAAAATTCCTAGAAAAATCAATCCTAAACCTAATAAAAATGCTCAACTATATATTTGCTGAAAAGTTTATGTTTTCACAACGACATGTAATGAGAGAAATCCGACAATGAGAATTTAATCAAAGATACAAGCTAGTAGTTGAGTAGAATTTGTAGTAAATGCTGACAAAATAAGAATGATTACGATAACCTGATGATGATGATTTTGAACTTAACTCTTCTAGTTTTCTGTCAAGTTCGCATCTAGCTCTCTCCTTCTCTCATGACAAGAATAGGATCCTACTTATAGGATTCTAAGAGAGGTATTTTGGTCATTGTAACCAAAATCTCAAAACACTACATCGGACGGTTCGTTATTCATTTGATCATAGATAATTTTTTGGTGATTTGACCATCCAAATGACCTTCGATTTGAGTGATCTTAGGCTTGTTGGATTCGTCTCATCGAGTCGCTCGATTCAACTGTAAGCACGTCAAATTTGAAAGTCATTTGATCATTCAATTAGTGTCTCGAAGTTTTTCATATGTAGCTTTTGGGCTTAATTCAAGCTCATTTAAGCTCTATTTGACCCGATTTTAATGATGTTACTTGTCTTATTGATACATTTAATTTTATTATATAAAATAAAATATGTGCATTATTTTAAAATTTTATACATAATATATCATTTTCCCCCAATTTTTAGATGATAACTCTAATTTCATCCAAAATTAAATTTAATAAATCATTTAAATATGATTACAATTCTCAATAATGTATACTTTTTATTGTTATATTTTAATAATTATTTCATTATAATATTATATATATATATATATATATATATATATATATATATATATATATATATATATATATATATATATATATATATATATATATATATATATATATATATATATATATATATATATATATATCTCTTTCTTCTTTTTTTAAAAAAGCAAAAGAAAAAGGAAAATAAAGAGTCAATTTTCAAGTATAAATACCTCTAAGGGGATTGGGGAGAAATTATATCTCTTCCTTTCTCCCGAGGTGGCCTCCACTGACCTGTATGACGATGTGTGACCCCGGTCGCAGGCTCCAATTTTCACCAATCTTGGGGTTTGAAACTAACCTGGTTAGACGGCACGTATCCCAAATTTAGGCTTTAATGCGCTTTCAGGTTTTTTCAACTTTCTCTAAATCTTGGAATCCTCCACTAACTCAATGATACGGTGACCTCACTCAGAACTCAGCTCTCCGGTCCGGGTTTTGAACCACTGTTAGCACTATCCCAAATTCAGGCTCCAGCGTGCTTTCAATTTCTTCCAACTTTCTCTAAATTCTGGAATCCTCCATTGACCTGTATGACGGTACGTGACCCCCCATCGTAGGCTTTAGTTTTATCTCTTATGATTTTTAAGGCCTTTGCCCCTAAGTATAAAAAGTAAATATTTTTATATAAAAATTTTTCCCCCCAATGATGACAGTAATCATATATCCTTTTTCAGACTTTGACTTCAAAAGAATTATAATTTATAGATATTTCCTCAGTCTTCAGATTTTTGGTATACCTGTATCTTTTGAGGCTTTTGCTTTTTAAGATTTTTAGTGTACCTGTACTTTCTAAGGTTTTTATCTTTTGTAATTTTTGATGTATTTGTACATTCTAAGGTTTTTATCTTTTGAAATTTTTAATGTACCTGCACATTCTAAGGCTTTTGCCTTTTTTTTGAGATTTTTATATACATGTATCTTTTGAGGTTTTTTCCTTCTGAGATTTTTAATATATATGTACTTTCTAAGACATTTACCTTTTGAGATTTTTGATGTACATGTACCTTTTGAGACTTTTGACTTCTGAGATTTTTACCTTTTGAGATTTTTGATATACATATACCTTCTGAGGTTTTTGCTTTCTACGATTTTTGATGTATTTGTACATTCTGATATTTTTGACTTATGAGATTTTTGATGAGTGGAGACCCTGTCAACTACTTGCTCTCTTGGAGTCTTTTTAGTGATGACTCTGCCCACTAATAGGTTTCTAACGAGGCTTCTTCAAGGGTGTGCATTCTAAGGGAGAAATTCATGAATGATTTTTGACATATCCGAGGTTATTTGTCAGAGTATTACTCAGTGATATTTAACCTGTATGGAATAGGTCAATAGTTTTAACCCTCATTCGAGGTTATTTTGTCAAAGTGTTATTCGATGATGTTAACCTGTGTGGAAGAGGTTAAACATTTTGATTATTCCGAGATTATTTATCAGAGTATTACTTGATGACGTTAACCTGTGTGGAAAAGGCCAAATCAAAACACCCATTTGAGATTGTAGCCAAAATTATTCCTTGACCTTTGCCTTATTTTTTCATGATTAAGATTGAAGAATCATAATTTGCAAAGCTCTCTTTTTTTGTCAATGTTGAAATTACTCCCATCATTGACTTGCTTCTTCAATTGATAATTAATTAGATATCCAAAATATTGATTTGGATGATATTTTGAGATTAAGGGTTGTCTCCCAACTTCTGATAAGAACTGAATGATCAACATTTGATGTTTCTTCATTCTTCATATGTGTTATTCCAAAGTAGAATTTTCTCCATCATATAGATGTTATTGCTCTTAACTTGAAGTCAGGTTGTCAACTATTATGAAGATGTAAAGAGAATATTTCCTACAGACGGCGTCAAACTATTGCGTGCTAGAAAACTTGTAACGGTAGAATAAAACTTCACGTCTTAGCTTGTATGCAAATCTATCACACATACAAATAGTTGAAAAGAGATTAATAAACTCCAACATTTTTATATGGAAAAATCCTAGAAAAAGGGGAAAACCATGGGGCCTAGACTAGCAAAAATGTTATACTATATATCTGCTTTGGAGTACAAAGTTTAAGTTTTTCCTATAACGGAATTACAAAATTATATGTGAGAAATCCTGACAATGGGAATTCTAGAATCAGTTTACAATAACTATGCAGCAGTAGTTGAGCTGTAAGGGTTGTTGGTTGCAATTGACGACGACAATAAGAGACGATCGGCGACAACGGTGGTGATGACAAACTTCAAATTTCTTGCTCTCTCTCCAACTTTCTCCTAAGTTTGCTTCTAGCTCTCTCTCCTTCTCTCGGGACAAGAATGAATTCTATTTATAGGATTCCTTGAGGGGTATTTTGTTCATTGTAGCCAAAATCTCAAAACACTCAATTGGACAGTTCGTATTACTTCATTTGATCATAGATAGTTTTTTGGTGATTTGGTTATTTAAATGACCTATGATTTGAGTGATCTTAGTCTCGTTGGATTTGTCTCATCGAGCCGCTCAATTCGACTATAAGCACGTCAAATTTGGAAGTTATTTGATCAATTAATTAGTGTCTTGAAGTTTTTCATATGTAGCTTTTGAGCTTAATTCGAGCTCATTTGGGCTTTACTTGACTTGATTTTAGTGACATTGAATTTATCTTATTGATATATTTAATTTTATTATGTAAAATAATATATGTGCATTATTTTAAAATTTTATGCATAATATATCAAAGTTAATAGAGAGAAATTTTATTCATTTTAGCTAGCTACAAAAGATTGTCTTCACATAAATAACGAAATAAATCTTATTATTCAATAATTTTTTGATGTAGGATAGTCAGCTTACAAAGAGGATGAAGTCACATGTACTAGATGTTTTTCTTCATGAGCCTGATCTTCAATTGATACTCCCAATTAATGAGGTAGGTCATCTGGTGTGTGTGTGTGTGTGTGTGTGTGTGTGTGTGTGTGTGTGTGATGACTCCTTGGTGGTGATATAGCTTGGTATTCAATTATATTTGTTAATTAATAAATCATGCAATATTCAGTTCTTCTCCTTTACCAAATGGTGAACATCTTTGAACAAAGGTAAGGAGATTCATCATTCTATTTAGGTTAAGGTTCTTTAACCTTTGATTGCTAACCTAATTAGTCAAATTATTAATTTTTTTTCTTAGCTTTTATGATTGTGTGGCCTTGGACTTGATGACACTCCATTACCTTAGTTGTGGTAGTAAGTAATCAAGTTGAATGTATGGCACTAAATATCTACTTTTGAGCATCAATTCTTAACCCATTAATGCTCAAGCTAGTGGGCTTTAAGCTCCTTTACTAGCTGGGAAGATTATTTTTATAATATAATGAATCAAGGGCCTCTTTTATGATGTCAACACAAAATTTCATTAAATCTTGTAAGGTCGGCATGGCACCATACTCATGTAGCCTGAAAGAGACTACCACCTCATATGAGAAACATATGATAAGCATTGTATTTAGTTAGTTACTTTGATTAACTTAAAAGTCAAATATATATACTTGCCTACCTCTCTCAACCAAACTCACAATAGGAGCATGATCCTATTAGGAAAAATATTAGCAATGGATCCTACATAAAGCTCTTTGAGGCTAAAGACTACCACTTGAAAATTTCCTCCATCATACATCCAATAAAACTTTAAAAGACTTCCTTAATGTCTAAGGCTTGAAATGGGGATTGATCAATGATAACTAAGGGGACATATTTTTGCTTGGGGGAGTCTTAACAAGTACATTAAAGGGAAAGCATCATGAGTTTTTGGCCTCACTATTAGGTTATTAAAGATAATGAATGAAAAACATAATGAGAACATTTCTTAGAAAAATATTTATGGCAGCCTTGAATTAGCATTAATAGGCTTGATGGTCAATAATGTCAGTAACATCTCATTCTTTGATAATAACCTAACTAATATTATTGTGACCTCACTAGCATTGTCATGACCCATCAGCATCACTACAACCCCACCAATGTTGTTTAATTGTCACCTCTCATTTAAGATAGACTTGGCATAATGCTTCAAGACTTAGTTTTAAGCACCTCAAAAAGAAGATGATCTCAATTGCTAGGGTGTTGGAGAGATTAGGGATTAATGATTGTTTGAAAGATTCCTTAATAACATTCTCGCTTAAGAGCTTCCTCAAGACCTTCATGCCCACGTACCTTCTACCAAGTGAAATCTTCAAGGCTAAATTATCACTCCCAAAGGACTCCATCAAAGCAAAGGGTTATCAACATCTTTAAATTAGGGCTATCGAAAAAGCTTATTACTAATGTTTGGCTCAATCAGAGCTCAAATTCAATTTATTTACAAAGAAACCAAGCTAATATCAAACAGTTATTTTTAACTTTTTTATTAACAAGTAAATATAAATATAGCTTTATTTGATCATATTTAGCTTACTATTAACATAAAAATCGGCACACATGCACACACAAATATATTTTTAAAATATATATTCTTTGTTTTATGTTTTTGATATATTATTTTATTAGTAGATAAGTAGAATGATTTTAGCTTTTTTTTTTTTTTTTAATTCAAACAAGTAGAACATGAACAAAATGTTCTTGGATAATTTAAAATATGAACCAATTTTAAATAAATAAAATTTGAAAGAGTCAAATACAAACATAGATAATATGCTTATTCAAGCTCAACTTATTTACACCTTTAGAGTCATCTTGGCACTATTTCATGATTTTTCAAGCATTCTTTTCAAATCCTTTATACTCTAAAGTGTTTAAGTTGGACAACCTCAAGTGTAATGTGAATTTGAGAGTTTTCACTCTATAGAAGCTGAGATGATCAAGTATTTAGTCTTTTAACCTTTGTTATAAAAGATTTAGATAATCTAAATGTTAAGCATCTATAATTTTAAACTATTGCTCATAAACTCCAATAAAAACCAAGGCCTATAAAAGCCTTAGAAACTCTAATAAAACTAAATATAATTGGATGAACTACATAAAAATAAAAATATCCTGGAATGATCAGATCACCAAATGGTTGAGGGTTCATTTGGCTGAGCTTTTAATTTTTAAAAAGTTTATTTTCGAAAAAGCTCTTTTAAAATGGAATATATAAACACCGTTCTGAAAAGAGAGGAAACTGACGTTTTCTAAAAAATGCAGAAAAATCAAACATATTTTAAAATTTATTAACTGCATTTTGTAAAATGCGACGTAGTAAAAAATACGGAATCAAACGAGACCTGATTGTAGTAAGAGCTATTTCAAGAGATTGATCTTGTGGAACCTTGGTCAATCAACAAGGTAACAAAAATTATAGCTATCTCGCAGTGGCACAATGGAAGAGTAGATGGCAAAGGTGAAATAAGATTGATCAACGATTGACCTTCAAATATGTTTGAATTCAAATAATTATGATTTCTCTCGGATTGTCATTACTATCAATCATTTTAAATGACAAATAACTACATTAGTTTGAGCATATTTAGCCCTTAAATTAAGTTTCAAAGTCATAATGTGTCATTTGTTCAGCTCTATTTGAAACACTTCAAATGCTCTAGGTTGCATGCTTTACAAGTTATGGCTAAAAAGAAAACAAAATCCACTTAAACCTACAAATAATCTTAAATATAATTTAAAAATAAAAATAAAATAGTATTTTAATTAGCCAGTAAAAAAAAAGCCTCAATAATTTAAATTTTTAATAGTCAGTCGGTGCAATACACTTCAGCATAACTACATATACAAGCTCCACTAATTACTTCCAACATAATAAATAGTATTATCGTACATGTCGGCTCTTTCAGTGCGCGTTGAGCTATTTTCGGGTGCATGCATGTGATATACAATATTATTATTATTATTATTGCTGAAATCTTTGTGCAGCCCACTTGAATCCGTATTCTTCAGGTTAGCATTTTTGGAGATTTAAATTAGAAAATAAATAAATAAACAAATCCTTTTATGTTTCAAGGCTTCAAGAGAGAATTCAAAAGAATTTAGAAGTTTATTCGAATGTCAATGAATTTTTAAAGCAATTGACTTTTTTTTTTTTGAATGTCAAAGCATCATAAAGAATAATTGATAGATCATTCAAATAAAAAAAATGAAATAAATTTTTATTGAAAATAAAATAAAATAATGATATATATATATATATATATATATATATATATATATATATATATATATATATATATATATATATATATATATATATATATATATAATAGTTTATGCAATGAAGAAGTGATGTGAGTCAAGTAGACTCATGAGTCGGCTTAGGATTGACTCGATAATTAGCTTGTGAGCTAAACTTGATGAGCTAATAAGTCAAATTGAGCAAACCCCAACTCTACTTATTAGCTTATGAGGTGGCTTGTTTAAAAAATATTTTTACAAAATATAATTATATTATATTAGAATTTAATAGTTTAAGTATAAAATAATTTAAAATAATTTAAAAAGTTTATTTAATTTTTTATATTAAATTATTTATTATTTTTTCTTCTAATTTATCGTACTTTTTTTTTTTCATTTTATAGTAATGATTTCTAGAATCAGAGTTAATTTATAACTTATCATACAAAATGAGAAAGCTTGTGAGCAAAATTGAATTTTGGAATAAAATTTAAGTTATAGTTGGAATTAGATTAATTAATCAAATTTAAGCTCAAATTACGAATGACACGAGCTAAACTCGACTCATTTTCACCCTTACAATGCCCTCTAAGTAAGAATTCAGCTCTCTCTAACCAATAATCATGAATGGATAATTATAAATATGAGCTTAAATAATTAGAATAAAATTGATAATAATGGAGAGAAGGTTGAATTGTTAATTGAAGAAAAAAAGGGTCAGCTTTAATATATAGCAGCCGACATAGAACATTAGAAAACATGATTGCGTAATTGCCTTAACTGTTACTTAATTCAGTTGACTTGCCCAAAATTACATTCTAATTATGATTAAGAAAATATGTGTACAGTAAGTCAAAATACAAACACGTAAGATGTATCTGTTGCAGTGTTTATTATTTTTATTTTTATATCGATCTTCAATATAATATAACTACAAGTTTAATTAAATCAAAGCTATATTTAGGTAAATCAGAAGTTGAAATGTTATTGAAAAAACAACTTGAATGCTTATTTTATGAAATGAAAAAGTTTATAATTGTATTTTTAAGTTTAAAGCTATATATATACATTATTTAGAAATTTCGTGTTAATAGGACTTATAAATCTTTTTAGTTTGATTTTATGGAGATAATTGATATGATATGATATGCTTTGATCAAGTTTAATTTTTTTAATCTTGATGATGGAAAAGTTTATTATTAAGTTAATATTTTTTTATTATTTCTTACAATATTATTTAAAAATATACTTAAAAAAATCTTATATCTAGAAGATGTTTTTAAGAATGATATGTTAGCTAAAAATTCATTTGATCAAATACAAATAATGATTTTATTCTCAAATTTTAAAGAGCTTAATAATTTGAAGACAACTTGTTTTTTCAAAATCAATTATGGGGCTACTTATACTTTATTTTTAACAAATTGATAGTCAAAATAACTATTTTGACTAGACAATCTCAATAATACTTGATATGTCACTTAAAATACTACTACTAGTCAAGACCTAATCTTGATACTAAAGTAAAGCGATTCGAAATGGTCGAATTCAAGCTCTTAAAATATCCTTGGAAACTTTGGGATATCAGTTAAATCTCTAAATAGCTCTCAAATATGAAGTGTTTATAGTCAAATCGAGCGCTCGACGAGCCGAATCCAACAAGTCCAAGATCTTATAATTCCGACTTCATTTGAGCACTCAAATACTTAAAAACATCAAATGATCAAATGAATCATTCTGAGCCGTCCGATGAAGTGGAGTGGTTTGGATTTTGCATGTATTTACAGAGACGTCATTCCTCAAATCTATAAATAGCCCCTCATTACTCATATGAGGGGAGCCCAAGCAGGAGAGAGGAGAGAGCTCTAAAGCTTGAAGATCCTCCAAGCATAATCGAGCCACCACTCGACGATCATCAACCACCCCGCTGTCATTAACCAATCGCCGCCGCCATTAGTCGCCACCATCGATCCTTGTCGCCGTTGATCCCCGCTTCTCATCATCGCTACCACTAGCAATTGTTACCACCTGAACGTGACTACATAGCTGTTGTTCCCTTCTTATATACAATTATGTAATCCCATTATCGGGAAAATTTTGTACTCTGAAACAAATACATAGTGGAAGATTCTTACCGCCTCGTGATTTTTCCTCTTTCGAGATTTTTCTATGTAAAATTTGGTGTTTTCTTGTTCACTCTTAAATACATGTGTGCCGGATTTCACAACAAGGCTGTGAAACTTTCACTCTACCATAACCGGTTAAAGATGCATAAAGCAGCGGTGGAAAAGAACCCCTCAATCATAATTTCTGGGAACACGCATCATAGCCAATAGAATACTGAAAATGAAGCCTCCCGCTCAACTCGGCCACTAAAACCAATCCTTGAACCAAGGACGCCAAGCTCCGCCTCACTTCCCACAGCGTGACTGTGAAGGCGCGACAAGAATCTTTTAGAAGACCGTGGCGTAATGGAAAGTCTCAAAATGAGATGATCCTACTTTTGGAACACAAACCACTACCGCTGACAACACATCTCCCCTAAGATCGATCATGGGAGGTCAAAATGCTAATCTCCTTGGCAAGTTCCTCCCAGAGACCGTGATGTCGATCTCCTTAACACCGCTAATTCTACTATTCAAAGACGCAGCTCAATCGACTAATCCACCAATTGTTGGTAGCTGGTACATTATCATCATGTTGACTCACTTAACATGTTATAATGTGCGAATTACAACGCTTAATGCAAGAAATTTCTTGAAGACAAAATCACCTCACCGAATATGAGAGTCATCACCTTTATTATTCTTCAACATCTTATTCCCGTAGGTTTCAAGCTTCCGAGCATTGATTCCTATGATGGGACAAATGACCCATATGAACATATCGACCATTACAAGACTATCATGCATATCCAACGAGCTCCTGACACACTGCTTTGTCAAGTCTTTCTAGTTACCCTCAAGGGGCAAGCTCGCACTTGGTTCTACTCCCTCACAAGAGAATCCATCCATACCTTTGATGAATTTGCCAAGATTTTTGTAGAACAATTCATTGCAAATCGGAGGATCATTAAAGATTTTTCTCATCTCCCAGATTCAAAATGAGGGTGAATCACTTAAAGAATACTTCTAAAGATTTCCTAAGCTCGCCAAATAGGGTAGACTCAATCTCGAGAGGAGTTTTCTTGGAGGGCTCACCCGGCCTTTCTACTCATCACTAATGCAGATACGGTCCTTCATATCGACTTGGTTCACCGGTGAAAGCACAAATTTTGTATGAGGCTATTAATGCCCATCGAAAATAATTTAAACAATCAATGAAAAATATAAGAGTGCTCAGAAACACGATCAATAATCTCATTAGAAGCAACAAGCAAATATGATCTCCCTCCATCCCCCGCATCAACGACTAACACCCGAATACACAACACATCTCGTGTTAATGTCTTGTTGGCTATTCGACATGAAGAGACCATCAAGTGGCCACATCCATTGAAACTAAATTCAGGAAATCAGGAGCAATATTGTCACTTATATTGAAGTCGTGGACATACTATTGAGGCGTGTAAATAACTTAAAGAAGAAATTGAGAGGCTCATTCAACAGAGATATCTACGTCAATTTGTGCAAAACCAACCAGCTCAAGCAAACATAACTCCAATTGGGGGGCAACCGGGACAATCATCACAGAAATAACATAATAATCGCCAAAATAGTTGGAGAAATTGAAACGATTGTAAGTGGGCCACTACTATTTAATCAAGTCTTCATCGCCACCTTTGAAGAGTTGGAGTTAAAAAAATATTGTATTAATTATCCCATCACTTTTAATGACTCAAACTTGGAAGGAGTCCAAGTTCTGCATCAAGATCCTCTTGTCATCAAGGATTGACCCTCTATGTTGTTAAGAGAATTTTTATTGATAATGGGAGTTCTGTTGATGTTTTATTTTACTTCACCTTTCTTAGCGTGGGCCTGCTTAAGGAAAAACTTCAACCCTCTGCAGAATCATTATATGGGTTTGATAATCGCCCTGTACGAGTGGAGGGAACAATCACCCTTCCCGTTGTTCTCGGAGAATTTCTTCAACAAGTCACTTAGTTAGTTCAATTCATAATGGTCAAGTCAAATTCAGCATACAACTCTATCTTTGGAAGACCCCTCCAATCTATCTTCGATGTTGTCATCTCGGTACCTTATTTTAAGATGAAATTTCAAACTCCCATTGGGGTTAGGGTGGTTTGTGGAAATCAACAAATAGCACAATCATGTTACCTCAAACAAGCTCAACCATGCTCTTCGGTGACCTTCAACATCGAGAATTTTAATCTTCAAGATAAAGAAGTACCTCAAAGGGTTTTGGTAAAAGACCTCTCCCACTGCTATCGATGACCAACCGCCAAGCTATGACCAAAGATCAGGAAAAATCATCCCTAAAACTTGGAATATGGAGGGTCTCTGAAAAGTGTTATATGTAATCCTTGGTGTATAAATATTGTAGTATTTAATTTATCCTGTTTATCTTTTCCTCTCCACCTCTTGTCTTTTATTAACTTTCTCTAAAAATGTATCGTCCCTTTTGTTAAGTTATCTTGTGAAATATTGTATCACCAACATTATCAAAGTAATGAGTTTATGGATTTTTCTTACAAGCTTGTTTCTTCTTCATTTAATCCCCCCCCCTCCCCTTGAGAAATATACAACTCACGTTGTATCTCAATCGGGCATGATCAATCCCAAGGAGACTTGATTGGACCTCTTCCATATAGGTAAGAAGTCAAGTAACACTTTGGCTGATACCAAAGATAGGTCAAAAAGTCATTGGTGGACATCTCACGACCTCTTCCATACAGGTTAACGTCATCGGGTAACACTCTGACAAACAATCTCGGATAGGTCAAAAATTCTCAACTGATTCAATTTGGCCTCTTCCATATAGGTTAACATCATCGAGTCACACTCTGACAAACAACCTCAGATAGGTCAAAAATCTTCAGCGGATTCAATTCAACCTCTTTCATACAGGTTAACGTCATTGAGTCGCACTCTGATAAACAACTTCGGATAGGTCAAAAATCACCATCGCCGTGGTCATCCCCGCTGACTATGTTGCTGCCACTGCTGAGCGCTCGCTTAATCGCTAAATTGCCGGCTGCTAACCAGGTTGCTTGATCATTGATTATTGCGGCCACCGCTGACCATTGGCATTTCGCATTTGTCGCCTCATCCCATTTGATTATCGACGCGGCTAAACTTTATTTGCTGCTGAACACCCTCTGCCACCACTGCTGTGGTGATCGCCACTGACAGTTTATCTGCTGTTACCATTGCTCATTCCGCCGGCTAAATCATCTCCGGCTATCTCGCTGATTATTTGCCGCCACCATACTACCATTTATCGCTGTATACACTAACCGTATGGTTAACCATTTTCTTTCCGCAGATACATCCGTTACTAACCATCCGCCATCTCCCGCCACCACCATCAATCTTCATCATCAACCACCGCTCTGCCGTTTTCAATATTTTCCAAACCCGCCGGTTCGACAAGTTGTGACGCCTCTTTGAGAAAATCGGAGCTCCGTATGAACTTTGATCACCTCAAATATGGTCGGTCGGGAAGTCGACGCTCTTCGAGGAAAGATGTACGTATCGCCTCAACCCGGCCGGTCCGACAAGGCGGTTGACGCTCTTTTGAGGAAAAATCGAGCCTCGGCCACATGAACTACGGGTCTTGATACCAACCCGGGTCCGACAAGGGTAGTTTATGCCTCTTTCGAGGGAAAATCAGAGCCTCGCTGTATGAACTATGGGCCTCGATCGCCTCAACGTTGGTCACAAGGACGTGACGCTTTTCGAGGAAAAATCTACCTCGTCGATGAGCTACCGCCTTGATCTCCTCAAACGAACTTCTCTAGAAGAAGAGAATGTGCCTTTCCCCTTTTGGGGTTTTATAGAGCCCTATAATAAAAAAGGTAAAAAATTTGCTAAAATAGTCAAAACCGTAACAGCAAAAGCCAAAATTGCCAAAATGGATTGTATGGCGCATTCAGCGCTGCTGTGTACTAACTAAACCAATGGCTGTTATCGCTAAGGTGACCATTTCGCTGCAATTAACTCCTAATTCTCGGTCCGTATACCAAATCTACGACTCATGCGACGCTCAAATGGGACCGTTTATCCGCTTAATCTCATCTGAAGCTAGATCCGCTTATCAACCAGGACCACGCGTTATCTTTGCCCGTGGATGACCGACCTAGCTATAGCCGCTACGAATGCTAGCCCGCTTAATGACCTTCTTCCTTGGCTTGTCCAGCCTTCAAATTGACCAAAATGCGAGCACCAATATTCTGGATGAGTCCATAACCCCAAAACCTTGCGCCATACATCCATATAACATCCGCGTACCGCATAAATTTCATTGAAGAATTTATTATTTTTGAGTATTTGACATATATATTTTTGGATGATTGAGATAATATTATCTAAAAATAGAGGGGCAACTGATATGTCACTTAAAATACTACAAGTCAAAGCATGAAACTTGATGCTAAAAGCAAGCTGATCTGAAGTTGAAACTGGTCGAATTCAGGCTCTTAAAATATCCTTAGAAACTTTGGGATATCAGTTAAATCTCTAAATAGCTCTCAAATATGAAGTGTTTATAGTCAAATTGAGCGTCTCGACGAGCCAAATCCAACAAGCCTAAGATCTTACAATTCTGACTTCATTTGAGCATTTAAATACTTAAAATACATCAAATAATCAAATGAATCATTCTGAGCCGTCCGATGAAGTGGAGTGGTTTGGATTTTGCATATTTATAGAGACGTCACTTATCTAATCTATAAACAGCCCCTCATTACTCATATGAGGGGAGCCCAAATAAGAGAGAGAAGAGAGCTCTAAAGCTTGAAGATCCTCCAAGCATCGAGAAATACTGACGATCGTCACCCCCGTTGGTTGTCAACCACCGCCGCTGGTCGCCGCCGTCAGCCACCACCGCTGATCCTTGCCGTCGTTGATCCCAGCCATTCTCCATCATTTGCTACCACTAGCAATTGTTATCACCTGAACTTGACTACATAGTTGTTGTTCCCTTCTCATATACAATTCTGTAATCCCGTTATCGGGAAAATTTTTTACTTTGAAATAAATACATAGTGGAAGATTCTTAATGGGTTAGGCCTTGTAATTTTTCCCTCTTTTCGAGGTTTTTTCACGTAAAAATTTTTGGTGTTTTCTTGTTCACTCTTTAAATACATGTGTGTGTACTGGATTTCACAACAAGGCTAAGGTGTAAACTTTCACTCTACCGCAACTGATTTTCTAGCACGCAATAATACTCATAATGGCTTGATATGAGTCTTAATGCACCTAAAGAAAATGCCTATAAGCATAATTAAAAACTTCACATAGCCATCTGATATTTCAAATAAGCTATAAAATTTACATGATTATAGCCAAAATATAAATCATGACAACACAAATTCAACAATCCTGAGTTACATAATTCTAATATTATTAAAGTATTAAGAGATATAAATTTTTATAATCAAGGGGTTAACATGGGTCATTGAATATAATATTTTGATTTATGGTATCTATAATTAGGCAGTAATTTCATAAATATGAGTTAGTTGGGATGAGACCCAAAGAAAGATTCAAAAGAAAAAATATATTAAACTTTATATGTCAATTCTTAAACCCAATCACCGACATTCTTATGACCATCATTGCTAATAAGCTTATTATCTACTAAAGCCAACATATCATAACACTCATTATTGTCAACATGATCAACACCTAAGATTATTAACGGTACCTATTATCACCACCAAAGTCTATATGTGTCATCATCAATACTATTGATTCTCGCCAGTCTATATGTGCTATCATCAATACTATTGATTCTCACCAAATCTAATAAGGATAATATCCACCAATGTCAATAATGGAATACGCTTTTTCAATCCGAGTGCCTGTGATTTCTCCCCTTTTTTTTTGGCGACGCCGTTACTTTTCCAGTCTAAGGATTCTTCCCTTCTCCTTTTTTATTTCTGATTCCATATATGTGTCAAGACCCTTTCGATGATCGGATCGATTTTGCCGAACTTATCTTATTTCTAACTTGGTATAAGCTGGATGCCATGTTAAAATGGATTCATCGGTTGTGGGAATCAGATCTCTGCATCTTATATGGTAGATTTGGATGCGACAGCAAAAAATGGTAATATTCCTATCTGATCTTCAAAATCATTTAGGGATGTGCTTGCTGGTAAAGCGAATAATGGTGGTGAGTCTTTAGATTTTATTTCTACTACTTTTCGGGGTGTACCCGTTGTTATGTGCTCTGATATTGTGGTAGAAAAATTGGCTAAGCCTTATGAGTTTACTTTAGTGGGTAAATTTGCTCTTTGACGCCCGACTCTAGAAAATATTCAAAGTTTTTTCATTCGCTGAAATTGATAGGTGTTTTTTCGATGTGTTTAATCGATTCTCGACATGTTTTGATTCAATTGGCTAATAATTTGGATTACTCTCATGTTTTTGCAAGACGTTCTTATTATGTATTCAACTGCCAAATGCGTTTATTAAAATGGACCCCCTTTATTAACATTAAAGATGAATCCCCTATTGTTCTAGTTTGGTTGTCAATCCCCAATCTTCGTGTGCATTTTTTTAACCCTGAATTCCTTTTTGTGGTGGCCGGCCTATTTGGTCATCCTCTCTAATTGGATCAAGCTACTGCTTCTAGTTCTAGACCTTCTGTTGCCCGTGTTCTAGTGGAAGTGAATATTACTAAAAAATATCCTAAGAAAATTTAGATAGGATCAGAAAAATATGGATATTTGGTAAAAATAGAATTTGAAAATTTTCCATATTTTGTTCACAATGCAAAATTCATGGTCATGGCTTTGTCATTTTTATAGCTCACCCACATTTAGAAAAGAATTCTTTGGTCTCCAAATCTACCCTTGGTACTAAGGACAATGTGCAAGAAACATCAAAGGAGAGAGTCACCATTAACCGAAAAATAAGCCCCAAACTCTAGGCATAAAATTGATCCAAAGTTGAATATGGCGATCAATCCCTCATAGGCACAAACCTAATGAAGGATCATTTCCTCATGGTGGAGCCAAGTCCCAAATACAATAGCATATATTAATGTTCCAAATTCGATTCAGATCTCCTCTGTTTCGATTCTCTAAATAATGCTAATTGTATTACATGTCATCTCCTGAAGCTAAAGATCAATTAAATGAGAAGGTTAGTTTGGAGGTGCAGTATTAGAGATAACTTTCACCGGATCTATTTGTGTTCTTCCCATTCTAACCCATCCACCACCTCTTCGCTAACGTGGACCAAAATTCAAAACTAAGATGCATCGAGAGGAACAATGAGTTGGAAGAGGGAGAATTGATAGGTAACCTTCGTGAATCTACAAGCACAAATAATTAATTGGAATCTCCTTATTATATGGTGAGGTCCGGTTTGGAAAATGATTTTCATATTGTCTCAAAATGGAAAACAAATCACATAAATCTAAATCCTCTATCTTTGCCAAAATTACTAGATCCGCTCTTCATCCTAAGTAATGGTCTCTTTCTTGATTTGGAATGTAGAGGGATAGACTCCTTTTGTTCTGCAATAGACTTAGCAACTTAGTTCATAATCCATAACATTTCTTTCTCGAAATTTTGGAACCCTTTATTCTTCCTTCTCAACATCCAAACTATGCTAGAATGATTGGCTTTAGTAGTTCTTTTGCTAATTAAAGTAATAAAATTTGATCTTTTGAAAATCCTTTTGCTTTACATATTATTCAAGACACAAGGTTGTGAATACTCAAATCACCTTGGCAATTGGTCCCTTTGGATCCTTTGTCTATGCTTCCTCCAAATGGTAGAAGGATCCTATGGAATGATCGATTAATTTCACTCGATTAATGCTCCCGTAGGTGGGGATTTTAATAGTATTGCTTCCTCGATGGAACTAAGGGGTGGAAACCCTCCTAACCCTTTATCTATGGATGAATTTAATAATATGGCTCTGGATTGTCATTTGACAGATCTAGGTTTCGTGGCTCCCACCTGGAATAATCATAGAATAAAAGACTTGATAGGATCCTGCTTTAATGATTTATGGATAAACTCTTTTCAATACATGGTTGAACATTTTAGTAGAACCCTATCATCACTCTTTGCTTATTTCCATTAAGGATAATATAGCGTCCCCTCCTCTCTGTACTCCTTTTCATTTTCAAAATATGTGGTTGCTGGATACCAGATTTAAGGAGGTGGTGGCTATTAATTGGGATGATCCTCTTATCCCGACGACTCTGGGATGAAGAGACTTTCGAAAAAAAAGGCATAAACAATTGCTCAAATGGTGGAATAAAAATTGTTTCAAAAATATTTTCACTAATGTAAAAGAATTAGAATAAGAGGTCATATTATTAGAGGAAGAGGTTATTCTAGATCCTTCTAAGACTCTTTTATTAAACCAAGCCAAGGATAAATTATCCAAATATCAAGATATGGAGGAAACTTACTGGAGAAAAAGGCTTCGCTAAGAAACTATCGTAAGGCGATAGAATACCAAATATTTTCATGCATTATTCAATAAGAAAAAAGCCTTAAATTGCATTAAGAAAATTAAAAACTCTGATAATAATTGGATTTCTGATGAAAATGAACTTGCTGAGTCGGGGGTTTCTTATTTCAATAACATGCTTAATAATCAGGTGAGTGAGGAGAATTTGGCTAGTCCTGAGGTTATCCCCAAAATCATAACTGAAAATGACAACATAATGCTTACATCCTTACCTTTTGAAGATAAAATTACATCGACAATTCAGAATATGAATATAGATTCTGTGGCCGGCCCTGATGGATTCACTCCTCTCTTCTTTCAAAAATGTTGGAATGTTATCAAAGATGATGTGGTTAAAGTGATTTTTGATTTTTTTTAGAAGGACCACCCTCCCCAAATTCTTCTCTAGTACTTCCATTGTACTAATTCCTAAAATCAAAAACCTTGAACATTGGAATCAATTTAGGCCAATAAGTCTTTACACATTCTTCAATAAGCTCATATCCAAGATCCTTGCTAAAAGATTGGGTATGCTACTTCCCAAAATCATTTCTCTGAATCAAACTGGCTTTGTTAAAGGTCGTTCTATTTTCGATAATGTATTATTAGCTCAAGAAATTGTTCATGATTTAAACACTAAAGTTCGATGTGGGAACCTAGTCCTTAAGTTAGACATATTGAAAGCATATGATAACATTAGTTGGTTATTTATCTACAAAATTTTATCTTTATTTGGCTTCTCCGACTCCTTCATTAATTTAATTAAGAATGATATTAAAAATTATGGGTTATCCATACTTATAAATGGTAAGATCCATGGCTTCTTTGGATCATCATGATGTAGCAGTGGGGATCCCTTTCTCCCTTTTCATTATTACTGTGGAATATCTTTCTCGTAACCTTAAACATATGTTTCTCAGAATGCCCAACATGTGCTACAAGACTAAGGGTGGTTTTCCTATCTCTCACCTTTGCTTTGTGGATGATTTCATTATCTTCTACAATGGGTCTATCTATTACATTAAGAAATTGTATAAATTTCTTATGCATTTTGGGAGGGAGAGTGGCCTAAAAATTAATCCTGACAAAAGTGGCTTCATTGCTAGTAACTCGATCACTATTCCTAAAATTAACAATATCAAGAATATCATGGGCTTTGCCCAATATACTCTCCCTATTAAATATCTGGGTACGCCTTTATATCGTGGTGCTAAAAGATCTTTCCTTTTTGATGAAGTCATTCAAAAAATCTATAAGAAATCTCCTCATGGGAATTTCACCTTCTTTCTTTAGAGCTCATTCTTTGCTCTATCTATCCACATTATCCCTGCCTATTATTAATAAGATAAACTGATTTTAAATAAATTCCGGGTTCAAACCCATCATCTAAAAAAAAACTCACCGCTAGTTGGGACAAGTGTTGTGGCCCTTTGAATGAAGGTGGCCTGGGTTGTAAAATTTTAGAAGATTCCATCAAATGTTTTTCACATAAAATGTGGTGGAATCTTAGAAGTAATCACATCTTATGGTCAAATTTTATGCTTGCTAAATACTGTAAGGGTAAACATCCATTAATTTGCAGCTTCAAAATGGGAGACTCTCCTGGGTGGAAAAGACTTTGTAATATAAAGTGAGAGGTCAAGAGCTTATATCTGGGTGTTAATTCCGTTCATCCTTTTTTTGGCAAGATAATTGTGGGTGAGGGTTCTATAGATGCACTTTCCTAACACCCATTCAATCGAATGGATCAAAGTCGTTATTTCATTAATAAAAATTCTTAGAATATTGCTCAACTAGAGCCTATGTCCCTAATACTATCATCAAAAAAGTTCTGAATATCATCCCTAGAACTAATGACATGGATCAAATTCTATTTAACAAATCTATCGAGACTTTATTTTAAGGATGTATTAACTATTAGATCTAACAATCAAGAATCTCTAATATTTTCCAAAATATGGTGTAACGCTATTCCAACTTCCTTTTCGGTTCCCACTTGGCGTATTCTTAAACAATATATTCCTGTGGATGCCATTCTCTAGAAAAAAATGGTTTCCACCTCCCTTTTAAATGTCAATATTGTTTCCACATAGAAACTTTGGATCATATTTTTGTTAATGGCCCCATCACTGCTAAAGTTTAATCGGAATGATAGTTTGTTGAACACTACTATTTGATGGATCCCTTTCTATAACACATCTATTAAATAACTTCCTATTCTATGCCCCAAAAGGTCATGTCAAATGTGTGCTTACTATTACCCTATTGTGGTATATCTGGATGGAAAGAAATGAAGCTAAACATAATTACATTTTCATGAATTTTCAATGCATCATTGCTAAAGCTAAAGAAAAAAATTTCCTCCTTTTATAAAGCTAAACTTCTCTAGCCGTCGAGTTTCAAAGATGTTTAACGCTTGGCTCATATTCTTGGGATTTTTCTCCCGTCGATTGGATAAGATTATATTTGTAAAATTATTTATTGGACTAAACCTCTAAACCATACTATTAATGTGAACAGATGGTTCATAGGTTTCTATGGATGTGGGGTATCTTAAGAGATTTTAAAGGTAAATGATTGCCGCTTTTGCTATTCCTTTAAGACCTTGTTCTCTTTTATCTCTATGGACTTCACTATGGGATATTATTATGCATTCGAAAGGTTTTAAAAAAATATGGCTTGAACCGATGATTTACCGCTTTGAATTTATTAAAACTGAGCTCATGGTCAAGTTTATTATACTCTCAATCATACAAGAAGGCTTCTTGCTTCGACTATCACATCTTTCATATTCATCGAGAAGAAAATTCTGTGATTTTCTGCTAATCGAAAGTCCTCTATGGTTAAATATTTTTCAATGATAATATTCCCCTATTAAGGGGTTTGTGAACTTAGATAGATATGGTCTCCCTATGTTAGAAAATATAACTTCTATGTTTGGAACTTGGATATTGGTGGAGATTATCCATCTTTTTCCATTTCTTTTGTAATTTTATGGTCCGGATTCACTCTTTTTTTTTGATTTTCTAAGGAACTTCTTCCTTGATGTTTTAAAATGATAGTTTTGATGGTTGGAGAGGAAATTTACTTCATGCTAGGTGGAGCGTGGCTAGTTGTTTATCATCCTTTGCTGCTGATTGGAGTGCTACCCAAGACTCCTTTGGGCGACATAAGAAATTGCTACAAGTATAGAATTGTCTCGATGGAGAAAGTTTGTATGTGTCATCTTTTGTTATTAACCGGAATATGGATATCATTGGTTACTTGGTGAAGAGGTGGTGTTTATTCCATGGAAATTTTGCCTTGGTCCAGAAAGTACTGTTGATTGCCTTTTAATATTTATCTTTCTATTTCTTTTCTATTTCTGCTTCTATTTCCTTTTGGCTGGTTGGTGCCTGCTCTTAGCATATATTTCCTGGATTGGTTGGTACATTTTATTATTGATAAATGAGAGAAATGTTTGTTTCTTTGGTGTTGGATATGTCTCCCTTTGATGGGGATTGTGCGGCTACCAAAGGATGTATTCTAAGAATGCATGTCCGTAAAAGTATTTGGTTTTTCATTTATTCATGCGATTATGGGTGATTGGGTGGGTTTGATTATTGAGAGAGGTAGGACTTTCATGGAATTTTGGTATTATATTTGTCTCCCTTGGGATTGGGAGCTACAAGTATGTGTTTACAATTTGAATAGATTTGATATAGTAAAATGTCTAACTATATATTCATCGGTGATTTCTTATGCTATCTGGTTTATTTCATCATTTATTCTATTATTACCTATGCTCTCTCATGTTGGTTAGGTATGATCTATAAACATAAGTTGATCCTGAGTGGTGATTTGATTTCATTATCAACTACTTTCTATTTACTAATTATATCATGGTGGTGAGCTTTATAATTTTCTTCAATATGGGTGAAGTTCATTCAAGATATTTGTAGGTCTTCTTTTATTGCAGGTTCTTGCTAATTTTTCATTGGATCAAAGCTCATTTACTCCTCACAAGAGGATGGTAGCAGATATGGCTGCATGCAAAAGTTTGCTTCTTTGTTTATTGGGGTTTGTATTTGCTTTTGTTGTGTGAGTTTTGTACTTAGATAGGAGTTTTACTCTTTAGGTTGATTGTAGCTCTTTGAGTGGTAGTCTCAGAGTTTAACCCCTTTAAGGATCTTGTAACCTTTTTATTTGAGCAATAAAATTCCCCTATATGGGGTTCCCTAAAAAAATAATAATAAAAATAAAAAAAATACTAGTCAACGCAAAGAAAATCATGCCTTCCATTATTAATAAGGCCAACATTCTCTATTACTAATAAGACTAATGCACGTTATTATTAATATGATAGACATCCTTCATTGACACCAACCATAATGTATGTCATTACCACTGAGGCTAACATCTACTATTACTATTAATACGATCAACTTCTTGTATCAATAGTAAAATCGATGTCCATCATTAACACTAGTTATAACTCTTATTGTTATTAATAATGTTGATGCCCATCATGTACAACACTAAACACTAATAATTATGGAGAATCAAAGATACCTTCCCTCCTACTAAGGGACTAATCTAGTAGATCATCAAATGCTAGTTGATGATAAGTCCAATGCCTTTAAAAAATCCACCTAATTCTGCCAAAAGCTATCTTTTATACTTCACATCTATTTTATTATTTTACTTTTTTCTTCAACCATGAAAGATGCATCATTTATAATATATGAAACATATTAATATAATGATTTCAATAGGATTATTTCGTGCGAAATTTTTTCCTATATTTTTGTTTAAATAAATTTATATCTCCTTTAGGTCGCTCTAAACATTTATTTTGTTTTGCATGTTCATGACATTTTGTTGTAATTCTAAGGCTATAAACTCTCTTTATTATTGTTAATTCTCCGATAAATATCAAAGATCGTATAAATAGTTTATATGTATTTCATGTAAATGCGTTCATAATAATTTGATAAAATATGTTCAATACTTAGAAAATCATCGATGGAGTGAAAGTTCTATTTTGTATGAAATCCAAAAGACACACATAATATTTAAAGATAACAAGAAAATTAATTTATGAAAATCTCAAAAGAAGGGAAAATAATGGATAGAAAATCTTCCACTATATATCTATTTTAGTACAAAATCTTCAAACGAATGTAATCAGAAACAAATATATTCATGAAGAAAATATAAGTGATGATCAACAACGAAAACAACAGACAATGAAGGTGCCATGATAGAGAAGACAGAAATGACAATGAGACGACGCTGGCATTAAAATAATTTTAGGATCTTTTGGGCTCTCTCCTTTCACTTGCTCTCATGAGGAATGAGAATATTTATAATTGGATATCTTAAATACAAAAAGAAAACCAATCCACTTCATCTAACTCAAATGATTCCTTTGATTATTTGATGTTAAGTATTTGAATGAAATAAATGAAGTTAATTGTAAGATCTCTTGTTGGATCCGCTCGTGACGCCGAACTAATAAACACTTCAATTGAGGATTTAATTATCAAAGTAATATTTTAAGTGTGATTATTTTATCTTGAATCGCCTACTTCTAACATCAAGATTTTTCATAAAATTTTCAAGATAAAAATTTAGAAACATAAATAGATCATTAATTAATAATTTTTTTTAATAATATTACATATCTAATTTGGATTTAGATACATCAATTGTCTCTTTTAAGCAAATATATTTGATTTCAAATATTATTATTATTATTATTAGGATGAACCAATGTTTAAATCTTTTCCATTTTTACCATTCATTTATAATGTAGTATTTTATGTTTTAAAGCCGGAAGTAAACGTGCCATTTCCTCCTGATTTATCGCCACGTGGCACTCTTTTTAAACCATCAGCTCCACATTTAAATAGCTTTACACGTGGCAGAAGTCTACGACGGTGCATAGATACGGTGGGGCCACTCCAGCTGGCATGCAGGCCACGAGCTGCCTGCTCCGTGAATAGATAGAAAAAACATAAGGAAAGCGACCGTGGGTTTCGAAGCTCGGAATCATCGACAACTGTCATCTCTTTTTTTTTTTGGACGGCCTAGACCGTACTTCCATCATTTTTCTAGTTATGCTTCTTCCTACGGTCTGCACTTGCTTCCACCGCCACTTCTCACGTGCCGTGAGCATAGCCTGCCAGCGGCACCGAAAAGCCCTCACCAGCCCATCAACCATATACCGGCCCGCAAAATTGTAGTAAGTCCACCTCTTTTTTCTTAAAAGAAAATAATATTCAATATCATATTATATTTTATTTTTGAGAAATTTATATACATACCACACAATTTTTATATATTTACATATCTAATATCTAAAATTTAATATCACACATAAAAATATATATATATAATACATAAAAAATATATTCACTCATTTTTAAAAGTGAAATACACCTTTTTAAACATAAGAAAATATTTGATAGATAAATATCTAATTTTAGATATTAGATATGTAAACTTATAAGAATTATGAGATTTGAAATAAAAATTCTTATATTTTTGTGTGGAGAAAAAAATAGTTTAATATTTTTTAATTAATTTATATTTTATTATTTATTTGATAATAAGTGATGAATAAACAATTTCAGAAAAATAAAATAAACATGAATTGGATTCATTTAAGTTCAACAAAAAATGAAAGATTCAAATTAATTTGTATAATCACCTAATTGATGAAAGTTTAATCCTAGAATATTAGACTATTGACTTGAGTTAATCAACTTGGTCCAAGTCAATTGATTTTTCAGATGTGGAAGTATATTATTTATAAATCTATTTAATTATCTTTAAGTAATTAAATATATATTTTTTAATAAAGAAATGGTTTATTTTATTATAAAAAATATAATTAAATATCTTTATCTTTTTAGTTATGATGATTAAAAAATTATGATTAACATGATTTACTTGCCATTATACAAAGACAACACCTATGACAAATGTGCATGATTTAGAACACTTCATAACGTTAAAAAAAATGTTTTTTTTGTCATAATTAAGTTAAAATATTAAGCCTTTTCTTTCATTATATTTGTTCTTAAACGATATTGACCAAGTGAGATGACAAATGAATAATTTTAAACCACAAATACAAAGAATATAATTGGTATATTCGTATACTAATTCGCATTATTATTCTACAATAAAATATAAAATATTTTAATTTTTCCTCCTGCCACATCATTGGGGAGGCGACTATGGATAGAAATTTTGGATAAAATTGCATTATCCAAAAGAAAAAATATATATATTATTTCAATGAAAATGTCACCAACATTTGAAAAGTTAATCTTTCGACAGCTAGAAGTTGTGAGAGAGAGGCGAGAGAGATAATTTTCACCGTCATTAATAAAGCAAAAGAAAATAGAATATAATCCGTACTGCCACCGTACACTAGTTGACTTAAAGAGAAGAAAAGAATTAAATGTAATTTTTTCATATCAATATATAAATAAAGAGGATCAAAATGTAGATATTCTGTGTAATACAAAAAAAATATAAATGAAAATTAAAATATTTTTATAATGTAAAATCTTGTGGTAATTACTAATCAAATTTTGTATGAATATTTTTATTTTAATTATTTATTTATAAGATTAAATTTTTTTTAAAATAACTTGTACTATTATTTATTTTTTTATATATAAAATATTTAATAATAAGAAATACAAAAACTATTTTTAATTTTAAAAATAAAATTATTTATATCACATACAACATTTTAAAACTATTTTTTATTTATTTTTTAAATATTTTTTCAAAAAAAAAATATATTAAAAATTTATATATAACTATTTAAAAAAATATAAAGTTGTTGTTTAAAAAATTAATAAGATTACAATTTAAAAAAAAAAAATTGTAATTTTCTTAAATATACACATTTTAGTTAAATAAATAAAATTTTACATCGTAGATTCTCTAAAATGTGGCCATAATGCAATTTTTAAATAGCATTGTGATGCAATGCCTAAACTCACTATATTGCTACCGCTGCCCTAAATGCAGCCTAAATTGATTGAATGGATTTAAGTTGATCTTTAACTAAGGTTGAGTGGGTGAACTTTTTTTTCTTTTTTGAAAGATTGGAATATTGTGAACAAAAAATTTAGTGTCTAGAATCTTAGGGACATCATATCATAAATTAACAAAAATACTATAAACCTTAGATAAACATTGAATGAACAAATTTGTTCTTAAAAAAATTGCAATGTATCAACATTATCCGACTATTTCTGTAGACGTTGATGCTAGGCTGGACATTAATTAAACGTAAGGATCAGGCAAGTATAGATCTGCAAAATTAAATGCAATTAATGAAATTCATTAATTACAGAAACAATATTTTAAAAAAAAAATATTAAAATAGCTTTAAGTAATTGCATTTTAATATTGTATATATATATATATATATATATATATATATATAATTTATTTCGTACCAAGCAATATAACATAATAAACCCACAAACCCATCACGTAAACTAATTAAACGTCTTATTTTATCCTCCAAGTAGATTCAGAACACAGTTTAGAAACAAAAGCAGCAAACCACGATCGACCAAAACAAATCAAACTGTTCTAAAAAAAGAAAAAAAAACTTCTTCATGCCGACATGGATTAGAATGCCCAGCAACCTGTTATGAATTCAAACATACAGCCAGCAACCATTTTATTTATTTATTTTGGCCTCTGAATTGGGATACAGATTAGCTAAATCTTTCTTTAGTTTAATTTTGATCAGCAGTAATCCTTACTACTAACTCTCATGTGCATTATTAGGTATCACAGACGGAATCAAACAGATGTTTTCTTCTGTCACCTCTCTCTCTCTCTCTCTCTCTCACACTACGCCTCACTCACTCTCTCTCTCTCTATACCTCTATCTCTCCCTATCTCTATCTCTATCTCCATACCTACCTCACTTAGATATACCTATAAAATCCACCGGCTCTGTGCGCGTCTTCTAGTAAAATGGAAGGAAGCGGCCATTTCTCTGCACCGTCTGCAGCTTAAAATCGACGTGGAAGTCAACATGCATGGAAGAAAAAGAAGCTCATAGTTTCGTGGAAAAAAGAAGGGGAGTCAAAAAGTATTAAAGGAAAAGTCGGCGACCCTAGAAATGGGGATTTTAAATGATATTTATGAGTCTTTCAGTCATAATTAGTATATTTAATATGAGGACTGGATCTGATGAGTTGGGTGATACTTCTTCCCATGCACTTTATAGTTTGGAAATTAAGTATGCGAGGTCTTCTTGCATGGCTCTCTGTCCATCAATGGCTGTCTTGTTCACACGAGCTGGACTGAGCAGGAATTTACATGGAAACTTCGATATATATATATATATATATATATATATATATATATATATATATATATATATATATATATATATATATATATATATATATATATATATATATATATATATATCATTCTAATTTAATCAATACACTTTCCAATATAAGGTTAAGTTAATTCCTCTCCCAGCAAAGAGAATGGGATTGTTTCTTTTATGGAAAAATAATGTAAAATAATAATATTTTCTTTGAAAAGTAATTAATGTGTTTAATTTGGTAAGTAATTTAATTTAATTTATTTTTGCAAGAATAATTACATTAGAAGTTGATAACTTCTCAATGAGATTAGAGTAATACTCAAGAAATATGTGTAATCACAAGCGTATATCTAGCCAAGACATCACCACAATAAAGAGTAAGGAGGGTATTGTTTTAAGGAATGATAAGATTTTTGATAAGGCTTGTTTCAACTGCTTTATCTGTAGGGGTCCTTATTAGAAGAATAAGTGCCCTCAGAAACAAGCTCTAAAGTGATTCCTCACAAGTCACCAAGAAAAGTTAGAGGATGCAGATGGTGATAGGGTTGCACTCATGTGCACAAATAAGATCAACACTTGGACTTGAAAAGGAATAGAGAAGGATAAGGAATTGTAAATCAATGATGATATTCAACAAGACAAGGATAGCACTTGGCTCTTCAAAGTGGAGTTGATGTGAAGCTAAGGATTGAAGATGACCTACTGAATTAGGTAATGGTAGTTCTTGAAAAACTCGAAGATGTCACATCTTTTGAGTTAGTTTAAGATCTACCACTAATAGGGAAAACATAATGCCAATGGAGTTAAGCTAACAAATGGGATTGCATGCCCCTAATTCATAATCAGAGAGAATCAAGAGACAAAAGCTATTTGATATAGGACATAAATGGTAGTTAAATAGGATATCTGATATTTTGATTAAGTAAGACATGATGAGGGCATCCCAAAATTAAGTTGGAGAGAATATCACACCTCATTGATTAACAAGAAGGTTAGTCATTCTTCTTTAGATATGACATGGCAAGCATGAATAAGAGAGTCTACCAAAACCACACTAAACTAGAGTCAGAAAGTACTAACAAGTTTTGAAAGATTCTACATAAGTTTAGATTTATTTCAAAGATTTTGGAAGGTCTAGTAAGCTTAAATATTACAAAATAATTTGTTAATCTCTAAAACTTTTTAGATAATTTAGAAAAAATCAAATAGTCTTCGAAACTCTCTAGAATATTATTAATACTTAGGATCAGTGTAAAGTAGTCTAAAAATATATACATATAGGAATATTTTAGATATAGTATAAAAACTTCATTAGGAAGTACAACACACTATAAATCGAAGCCACCTTCTAATTTATAAAGCATCAAAGAAAAAAAAATCCAAGATTAAATACAAGAATCCCAAGCAATACAAGTTTTAAAAACTCTATTTGTCTAGTGAAATTTTCTCTTTCCCTTTTCTATTCTATTATGTTCTCTTGGATTCTATTTCTAGTCCAATATTAAGTGTAGATAGCCTTATTTAGCATCAAAAGACAGTTGTAAAACTACAAAAAAAATTTGTCAAAGGTTAAGTCCATGAGAAATAACCATAATGACACAATATACATTATTATTCTCTTCCAAGAAAGTTATTAAATTCAACTATGATTAAAGCCCCTCACCTTACAAAATTGTTCTTCTTCACAAATTGAAGTAATGCATGGCTACTCTCAATCCCTAATCTCATATGATGGGTTGAGGAACAAATAAGTATGAAAAAGTGTATGATTATATATAAATGAAATTTTTATTAGGCTAAAGTTTATAGTTATCAAATTTAATTTCATATGAGGCTAATACAAAATTTGTATCTATTGCACTCATTTCAAAGTAAATTTAAGAAATTTAAATTTCATTTTAATTAAAATTTGGTCATGATCATGACTCAATAGTTTCTAATAATTGTGATACCTTTTTTATTTTATTGCTTATTTTCTATTATGAGGCATAGGTAGCATATAATGATGGCCACTATATTCTTTTTAGGACCCACAAACTCCCACTAAAATGCATGCATAAGAGTCTAAACTCAGTAGTTCTTGATTTAAAACCTATGCTCTCAGCTATTAAGTTAAGATGCCTTGCACTTGATGACAACTATTTAGTACTTATTGACATTAGCCTATTTTTATCTTTTTTTTATAATTTTTTTTATTTTTTGAGGATGCACACTTATATTTCTTAACCAAAAAAAAAAAAAAAAACCCTCCAATTTCTTAGATCGAAGTGCAACAGTTTCCCCCTCTAGGGCCGCTTTGATCGGCCCAAAATACCAGATTAAAATGTTCCCATCGTTACGTCAAGCCCTAATCAGTCCAACTTTAATAGCCCACTTAACAGCCCAACAAAACATAAGTACAATATTAATAAAATACATCAGCATAGAGAAACATGCCCTGCATTATAAAATATAAATTTACAGAACAAAAACAAAAGATAGTCCATTAATCCTCACATATTTGTACTTTGCAACACAATTAATCAACTTTGTCAAGTCTATTTAACTTTAGCCTCAGCAGTTTTAAAAACCGAGACAATCCAATCTCCTCCCAAAAAAAAAAAAAATCAACGGTGGAGATTCTCTAAAAGTCAAATTTAATGATTTCATCAAATTATTATTATTAAACCGTAAACTAATCATCATAGAAGATATTATAAAGTGACTTTCTTGCCAGTGCCAAATCCCACAATATAAAGCTTGTGTGCTGATTTTATGACATTTTGCAATGAGAGAGAGAGAGAGAGAGAGAGAGAGAGAGAGAGAGAGAGAGAGAATTTCAGCCTTTACTCTCTATTTATTGTGCTTTTTTATTCAATCTTAATTCAACATATGACTTTTTTTTAGTTGCTAAGACTTCTTCAATTATTGCAATCTTTATTTATATATATTTAAGCTATAAGGTTATTTGGAGCCAAATATTAAATTTATTTGAAAAAAAAAATTGTTTTGTTGGAAATATTAAGTTGTGTAATAATAAAAAAAAAGTAAAAAAGTGATTATGAATAAAAACAAGACTAAATATGAGCCTAAGCTCAACCAAAATATAAGTTTATAATGGCAATCATACAAAAAAATATGAGCCAACATGAAGCCATGGGGGTTTGTTTCATAAATTCAAAGATTTTAGCTGAAATTTTAATCGGGATGACGTGGAATATAAGATTGATAATAATTCTATTTTAAGGGTCTTTTTAGGTCAATTGTAATTTTTTTTAAAAGGTTGTAAAATTACTGAAGAAAATTAGCTTTTGAAAAAATATTTTTTTTTCAAATAATTTTTTTTTGATAAATTCAAAATAATTTTCTAAAAAATAGCTATATATTTGGTAGACAAACAAAGATATTTTGCTTTCTAGGTGCTTCCTCAAAAAGTAAGGCAACTAAAAAACTATCCCAAATACACACTAAGTGAATTGCTCATAGCTAAAATCGATTTAATAATTTTTAACCTATTTGACTTGAATTTGTTTGATTGTCACTTCTTTGAATCTATTCATTGTCTGATCGAAGTCTAAATTCAATTTAGTCTTATAACACACTTCAATCTTTATGCTAAAATCTAAGACCTAATGTCGTATGAGAGAATGAAGATCTTTATAATATGATCGTCGTATATTTTTTATTAATATTTTGGACCAATAAATGTTTTGTAAGGTTGTGATATGTTAAAAAAATTTAGGGCATATTATATTGATCCAAGATTTAAAATTGATCTTGATGAACTTTATTTTTATAAATTTTGATTAATTAAATATATATATTAACCTTAAAGTTTAATGGCCATAAAATTCATCATAACTCAAAGTTTTTCCTTAAACACTTAGTGAGATCTCCACATTGTCATGTCACAAGTATGTGCTATTTAAATATATATATATATATATAGACACATATCTATATATCTGGAATAATTATGTTTAAAAGTTTAAACTTTTTTTTAACTTTTTTGTCTTTTAATTTAAATTTTTTAAACTGATTTAATGTTTATATAATTAATTCCTTTAAAACTTATAAATTATATATCTATAATATTGTGAAATTTTTAAAATTCGACATGTCCTATGTTTGTATCATATCATGTCAGTAGGTTTGTAGCTAAAACTAGATGATGGGCATAAATATACAAAAATCAAGAAATAATTTGTATCAAGATAAATATTGTCATGTCCTAAGTTATATTAATTTTTGCAAGAAATTTTAAAAAAAAAAAAAATACTACACCACATAAGGTGTCTCATAAAAATAATAGAATATTTAATTAATCTCTAAAAAGCAAGCAATTAATATATTTAATTGTAGAAATATGTATTCGAGTATATTTATTAAGTATTTTTTTATTCTTTTAAGTATTAAGCCAAAAATGCCTAATCAAATAAAGCACAACTCTCTTCAATTGGGCCAAACAAGAGATAGGGTTTACAGCCTTGGGTAGGTCCCCACAGTTTTCAGCCCGTAGAAAAATTATGTTATCCAAAAATAATTAAAATATTGCTCTTAAATAAAAAAATATAAGGCTTCCCAATTCTTCATTGTATTTAAATAATTATGAGAAAATTTCGTAAGTTAAATCAAGATATCCAAATTTTTTATTCTGACTAAAGGTGCATATATGTATGAATAACCCATTTACTGAACGATTTTGAGAATGATGAGAGATTAATCGTAAAATATGTAACTTAAATATATATTTTCGAGAAATAATCTTCATCTTTAACTAATGGGACACAAATTTTTTCACAATTTATTAAGAATTAGATAACTCAACAAATTAAGAATTTATTTGGGGGAATTACATTAATATAAAAACACAGTGGTGGAGTTGCTGCAAAAGAAACTATTGTTTAAGAAGTTATGGTAGATATTATAATTTTCTTTTTATTTTTCAAAAAGTTAGAATGCAGATTTCTGGCAGCCATAACACTATAGTAGGACAGGTTAGAAAACACTATTTTCTCATCATAGATTCTTCAAAACTAAGCCATAACACAACTTTGTATCATAGATTCTTCAAAACGAAGCTATAACACAGTTTCTCAAACGACATTAATAATGCGATTTGGACCGCACTATAGGTGGAAAGCCATCCCAAATATAGAAACAAGTTTATATGCCTATTTAAAATTATGATAAAGATAGCTTTCTTTTTAATAATAATAATTATTATTGTTATAATTATCATCATTATTATTTATTCAAAATCACCTTTCAATAAGATGTCAAGATAATAATTTTTTTTTCTTCTTCTGCTTTCTTCTACTAAAAACTTTCAATTTGTCCATTTCAGGTATTGTTTAAGACCAATTGCCAATACTAAAATAACAATGAAAAAAGAAAGCTTAATTAGTCTAATTCATTAAGGAAAATAAAAAATATATAACAGTAAAAAATTGTTGGTGATTATATAAGAAGCTACAAGGAAACCTTTACATGTAGCTACTTAATGGAATAACATGCAAAATAATTATATTCATCACATCAAAGAGTTTTGATCTAAGCGGCATATTCCCTATAGCACTAGATATTAGTTATATTATGGAGTGAGAGTCTGTGCTTGAGAGTTACAGATACAAATGAATCATGTAGAAGAGAAATTAATATGCAAAATGATTATAATTTGTGGGAAATAGATCAAGTTTAAAGGCTTGGATATCATTGATGATAAATGGAGACTTAACTTGTGGGTTGTGCGAACATCTAAAACATAGATGATACAAGGAGAATGGTGAAACCATGAAGAAGTTGGGGTGGCTCTAGTCTCCTAAATATTAGGAAAACTTTATGTATCATCCGAAAATTTTCATCTTCCCAAAGTCAATTTCAACCTTACATGTGCCATACATTGTAGCCTCTAATACCTTAGGTTTGTCCTCAAGATAATCTTCTAATGGCATTGGGAGTGCCCTCACGAAAGTTAATTGGAGAGTCCTTAGCCAAAGCAACCACACTTATCCTACTTAGGGTCACCTTGAGCCAAATACCTTCCGATCCACTCATTTTCTTATGAGCACGAAGAACATCTGGAGAACAACAAGACCATTGGATATCTATGCATTAATGGCAATGTCGTTGCATGACTTTTATCATGTCGAAATATTCATTATCACTGCCCACTTAGGCACTTAGTCCAATAGAATTCAACCGCAATTCTCACGTCAATGTGCATCTAACCTACACTCTCTTCTCCACATTGGCCTCACCACCATAAAATCACATCCTATATTGTTTTCCTCCAACAACCAACTCCACAATCAGAATAATTTATCAACGCAATATATTTTAACTCTTATCAGTTTTGCAACCGCTCATTGTCTCCATTACTAATGCCATCTGGTGAGCATGCTCCATGCATGCTTGGCGTATTCAATGATGGCGTCATTAGAAATCCATAGTTATATTATATTATAGAGTAAGAGTCTGTGCTTGAGAGTTACAGATACAAATGAATCATGTAGAAGAGAAATTAATATGCAAAATGATTATAATTTGTGGGAAATAGATCAAGTTTAAAGGCTTGGATATCATTGATGATAAATGAACGGCTTATTTTGAGTTTCGACTTTGAAGACGTTAGAGTTTGGAGTTATAATCCTATATGTTATTAAAAAGAATCATCATAGCTGAAAACATCAAAGAACATGAAAGGAGTTATACTTGTGCAAAATAATTTTGCAAAATAATAAAGCACCAAAATGACTGAAAAGTTATAATTTAAACACAAATTCACTCCTCACAATGAAATTAGAGTTGCAAACATATAGACAACTTTACATTATGAGTAATATGCCTTAATAATTTCCAAAATAAAGCTCATATTCTATTTGAAATATGTAATTTTGTTTGGAGAATGTAAAATCGACTCAAAATAAAGCTCATATTTTGTTTGAATGTTATTAGCAAGTAATATTTATTTAATGAATCATGACCAATGTTCAATTAAAACAAGATGATAGTTTAAATATCGAGTACAATCATTTTTTACTTAGGTCCATTTTAGAATGAAATATCTTCTCAATAAATATTGCCAATAATTTCATTTGCGTCCTCTTTGTAACTCTTATAATAATTTTTTACTATTATTATACATAACATATTTGTCAAAATCTAAAGTATATAATTTTCTACTTCACAATTAGGATAACAAGCTGTACAGAGCTCACTTTAGCTTATAGAACATGAGGTTTTTTTTTTTTTTTTTTTGGAAAAATAATTCATGAGTTCAAAATCTTAATTAACTTAATAATTAAATTCACTCAAAATTTTCAACAAAAGTAGCTATAATTTTTGCATATTAATGATCGCTTATCATCACGGATCCTCATCATCAATGATTATTATCATTATCACATAAAAATAATAAAAATATTTTTCAAGATATCAAATATATTTTCTTTAAAATTAAAATATAAATAAATAGTAAAATAAAAATGATCCCACCTATATAAAAAAAAAATTTAATAGAGATATCATCACTTCATACAACGTAGGGCTAAATTGAAGAGCAAAGCAAACTGCAGAAACTTAGATCAAGCGAATACATATCTATCACACAAACATAAGGCAAAACAAAACAACATATTAATGCAAAATTATAAAAAAAATAATAATAAAAGCTCCAATCGATGCTTTAAGTCTTCACGTAAGGGGAGACCCACATTCTGAATTCTGTCCACATAATATATGTGAAAGATTTGAATCATAGACCTCTTATTTGAAAGCAAAGCTCTCGACCCTAGACCACGTTCTCTTCAGGCACAGGGGAGATCCACGTTCTGAATTCTATCCAAAAAAAAAAAAAAAAACCAATATATATATATTACAAGCACATAAATAGGAGGAGTAAAAAAAACTTAATTAATTGAAGTCATTTATTCATAAAATTAATTTTAAACTAATTTATTAATCACATAAATTTTTTTTAGCACTTTTTAGCACAGAAATAATGAACAAATCAGGGCAAAGCTGCATACTACATGGAATTGTAAGCAATCGCATTGCTAACTAATAATAATTCAAATTATAACTAAAACTATATCTATATAAACTTACTGAGCATAATCTATCTTTACGATGTTGGCCACATTGGGATCAGCAATGGCAGCGAAGCCTCCTTCAGAGATGCTAATGGCAGCCCCACAATTAGGGCAATATGCTCCTAAAACGACGACGGTGTAGCCGTTTCCCCTGCAAGGCGAAGGCTCGCTCGGATTAACCGCACCACTACACACCACACAATAATACTTTCCGCACGCCGCACCATTGGCCCATAAGTCCTCACTCGCTTTGGCAGCATTTATGAAACTTGGAACACTCACATTGCAATAAACAAATAAATAAATATGCATGCACTTAATAAATTTTATTTTTTGAAATAAATATTTAAAAATAAATAGATAAGTGAATTCATTTACATTTTGTTAATGAAAATCACGTGAGTGCATGAATAACATAACATTTTTAATAATTTCTTATTAATTAATGGATATTAACAAAGAGAAATGATCTTGAAAATAAACTTCTATTATTTACAAAAAAAAATTTTAATTTTTTGTTATTTACAGAGCTAATTTTCTGATTAATTTTTTTTTATAACTATCAAATATGCATATTTACGCATGTTATGATTATATTTGATATGACCCTGAAAATTCCTCTAATCGAAGCACGAATCTTGATGCTAAAGAAAGCGTCGAAAAACAACGGTCGAGATCAATATCATTGAAAACTTTGAGACATCGGTTAAATTTCTAAAAGCTCTCAAATATGGAGTGTTTATGCTCAAATGGGCGTCTTGTGGCCGGTTCAAAGATCTTACAATTTCGACTTCATTTGAGCATTCAAATATTTAAAATACATCAAATGATCAAAGGGATCATTGTGAGCGTCCGATGAAGTGGAGCGGTAGGGTTTTGTGTATTTACAGACGCCACTCTTCCACCTATAATAAATTTCATTCCTCATATGAGGAGAGGAGAGATTTAAAGATCCTCCAGCACAATCAGGCTGCCACTGACTGCCGAACCACTGCCGGCCACGCCATCACCGCCGCCGCTATCACCCATCACCGCTCATCCTCCATCATGATGACTTCTACCGCTGATTGTTTCCCGCGCAGATTCTCATTTCTCGCCAATTGTTCTCGTGATTTCACCTGATTGCCGCAGCTCACCATCATCTCGCTACTACTAGAACTATTACAACCGATCGTTGTCACATAGTCGTTGTTCCTTTCTCATATGTAATCGTAATCCCGCGACGGAAGATTTGTACTCAAAATATATAGGAAGATTTTACCGGGCTAGCCCCTGGTTTTTCCCTCTTTTGAGATTTTCAACATAAAAATTGAGTTTTATTCACTCTTTAAATACTGTGCTCGATTTCACAATGAAGCTGGCTAAAACTTTACTCTACCGAATCCATTTTCTAGCACGCAATAGTTTGGGCCGTCTGTGGGAAGTTGATTCCCATTATTTCATGTTGTATGACGACCAAGTTTTCCAACAAGATCAAAATCACCATCGAGATGTAGCATTTCAAGCTTTTAAGGAGCGCAAGCGAAGAATGAAAATTCATCAAACTTCGTTCCTTCAGATTTTGTAGAAAAGTGGGGGGCAACTCTTAATCTCAGAAGATCTCCCATATTAAGCATCTAATCGATTACCATCCTAAGAAGCAAGTCAAAGTTGGAGGATATTTCAACATTAAAAAGAGATATAATTTTGCAAATTATGATTTTCCAATCATACTCATGGAAAAATAAGACCAATGTTAAGAAGCAACTTTGGTTACAACCACAAACGGATGTTTTGATTCGACCTCTTCCATACAGGTTAATGACATCAAGCAAAGACTCTAACAAACAACCTAGGATAGGTCAAAAGGTCCTTGGTGGACTTCCCACCTCTTCCATGTGTTAACGCCATCGTAACACCGACAAAGAACCTCGGATAGGTCAAAATCCTCACGGATTCAATTTGACCTCTTCCATACATGTTAACGCCATCTGCAACACTCGACAAACAACCTAGATAGGTCAAAAGGTCCTTGGTGGACTTCCCAGACATCTTCCATACAGTTAACGCCATCTGCAACACCTTGACAAACAACCTGGATAGGTCAAAATCTCGGATTCAATTCAATCTCTTCCATACAGGTTAATATCATTGGGTAACACTCTGACAAACAATCTCGGATGGGTCAAAATCCTCAGTGGATTCAATTCAACCTCTTCCACACAGGTTAACGTCATCGGGTAACACTCGCAAACAACCTTGATGGGTCAAAATCTCGGGATTCAATTCAACATCTTCCACATGTTAACGCCATCGGGTAACACCGACAAACAACCTCGGATATGTCAAAATCTCGGATTCAATTCAACCTCTTCCATACGTTAACGACATTGGTAATACTCAAAATAACCTCGGATGGGTCAAAATCCTCGGATTCAATTCAACCTCTTCCACACAAAGTTAACGCTATCAACACTCTAACAAACAACTCGGATGGGTCAAAATCTCCGGATTCAATTCAACCTCTTCCACACAAGTTAATGTCATTGGGTAACACTATGACAAACAACCTCGGATGGGTCAAAATCCGCCGATTCAATTCAACCTCTTCCACATAGTTAACGCCATCGGTAACACTCAAACAACCTCGATGGGTCAAAATCTCACGATTTTCAACCTCTTCCATTAAAAGTGTCATTGGGTAACACTCGATAAACAACCTCGGATGGTCAAAATCTCCGGATCTAATTCAACCTCTTCCACACAAATTAATGTCATCGTGTTAACATCATTGAGCAAACACTCAGACAAACAACCTCGGATAGGTCAAAAATCCTCATCGTCGTCAGTCACCGCCACCGACCATCGCCGGCAATCTTCACCGGTCACCACCATCGTTGCTCATCCTCGCTGACCATCGACGCGCCCCGTTGCCGCCATCATTGCCGGCCGCTGACCACCCCATCGGCCGCCAACCCCTATAGGGTCATATCGCTGCCGACTACCATCGCTGGTATCATTGCCGACTATCGCATCTTCACCGGCTATCACATTGTCGCTGACATCCGCGCTGACTACTGACGCTGCTTCATCTGGATTCTCGGTTGCCGCTACTAACCACCATCGGCCGCTAATCACGCCGACCATCACGGCATTTTGGTACCAAAGAATATCGGTTATCTCTGCTGACTATCGATGCGCGCACTGTTGACATTATCGCGGTTGCTGCTGATAACTCTGCCGGCCGCTAACCTCAATCATCTCTCCGATTTACTGCTGCGGTTATTCGCTGAATTATCATTATTGCCACTATCGCTGATAATTCACTGACACATTGTTGCCGTATCAAGATCATTACTGATGGGCTAATTGTTGACTACTGCTGCTACGGACCACCCCATCGGGCTAATCACGCTGAACATCACGCATTGCTTTACCGAATATCGCCGGCTATCTTTACATTATCAGTCATTGCATTCTACGCTGCCAGCCGCTGCTGCGAACCCCTCTGCCGCCAACTACTATATTGGTCACATCATTTTACCTTGCTGTCATTTATCGCTGATCATCCGAATCTTACTACTGACGCGCTGCAATTGCTGATTGCCGTTTGCTGTTGCCGACCACCTCTACCAATCATCGCTCACTACTACTGCGCCGGCCATCTATCGACATCGCTCATCTCGGCCACCACCATCGTTGCCGGTTATCTCGCTGACCACGTCGATGTCACTGCGCGCGCATCGTCGAGCATTCGGTGAACCTCTCGTTATCGCCTCTGATCGCCTCAACCCGATCGGTCCGACGAGGTCAGTTAACACCTCTTTCAAGTGAAAACTGGAGCCTTGTCGTATGAACTACGGGTCTTGATCACCTCCAATCCCGGTCAGTCCGATGAGGTTAGTTAACACCTCTTTCGAAGGAAAACTGGAGCATTGCCGTATGAACTACGGGTCTTGATCGCCTCCAAACCCGGTCGGTCCGAGGTCGTTGACACCTTCGAGGGAAAACTGGAGCCTTGATGAACCACGGTCTTGATCGCTTCAACCCGGCCCGGTAGGTCGTTAACACCTCTTTTAAGGAAAAACTGGAGCCTTGCAGTATGAACTACGGGTCTTGATCACCTCCAATCCCGGTCGGTCTGACGAGGTTAGTTAACACCTCTTTCAAGGGAAAACTAGAGCCTTACCGTATGAACAATGGGTCTTGATCGCCTCCGATCCGGTCGGTCCGACGAGGTTAGTTAACACCTCTTTCGAGGGAAAACTGGAGCCTTGCCGTATGAACAACGGGTTTTGATCGCCTCCGAACGACCTTCTCTCAAGAAGAAGAGAAGGTGTCTTCTCCCTTGGTCCTAGGGGGTTTCTATAGACCTCTTCTACGGGCAAAAAGGTTAAAAATCGTCAAAAATCTCCCAAAACTGCCAAAAATCGCCCAAAACCGTCAAAAATTATCATTTGGGCCCATCGCTGTTCGTGCCTCTCACATCGCCAACCGCCCTTCGCACTGCATCGCACTTCGCGGTGCCGCTGCCAGTCGCGAGCAACTGCTACCACCCATCGGCCCGACGCCCGTCTGCGACCGCTGAAGCGACCGCAGGTCGACGCCGCCAGCCATACGCCACCAAACAACCGCTGCTTGTTACATGACCGACGCGCTGCTGCTGTTCGCTCGATGATGGTCCAGTAACCTCAAATTTCACGCCACACATACCTATACATATTTGGTCGCATCCGCTCAGAGTCGTAATTTTGTGCTTGCATGAAGATCTGTTCTCTCAAAATGTGTGGTTAATGGACCTGCAGATTTCGTTTAAGAATTTGCTATTTTAAAGTACTTCACACATATATTTTTTGATGATTGAGATAATGTCATCCAAAAATAGGGTGACAACTGATATGACCCTGAAAATTTCTCTAATCGAAGCACGAATCTTGATGCAAAAGCATGCCGACGTAAATTGAACCGGTCGAGATCAAGCACTTAAAATATCATTGGAAACATTGAGACATCGTTAAATTTCTAAAAGCTCTCAAATATGAGTGTTTATATAAATCGAAATGCCTCGACGATTCCAACAAGCCAAAGATCTTACAATTCCGACTTTATTTGGGCATTCAAATATTTAAAATACATCAAATGATCAAAGGGATCATTGTGAGCCGTTCAATGAAGTGGATTGGTACGGGTTTTGCATGTATTTACAGAGACGCCACTCCTCCAATCTATAAATAGCCCCTCATTCCTCATATGAAGGGAGGCCCAAGAAGAGAGAGGAGAGAGCTCTAAAGATCCTCCAAGCACAATCGTGCCGCCACTCGACGGTCGTCAACCACTGCGCCGCCGCCGCCGCCGTTCATCCTTGCCGTCGTCAATCTCTGTTGGTCTCCATCATGATGACTTCTACCAGTGATTGTTTCATGTGTTTCTGCCAGGGATTGTTCCCTGCATTTCTGCCAGTAATTGTTCCCCGCATTTCCACCGGTGATTGCTCCGCACAGTTCACCATCATCTGCTACTACTAGCAACTATTACAACCTGATCGTTGTCACATAACTGTTGTTCCTTTCTCATATGTAATCCTGTAATCCCGGTATCGGGAAGATTTTGTACTCTGTAACAGATACATAGTGGAAGATTTTTACTGGGCTAGGCCCCGTGATTTTTTCCCTCTTTTCGAGGTTTTCACGTAAAAATTCTGGAGTTTTCTTGTTCACTCTTTAAATACCGTGTGTGTTTGGATTACAAGTTAAAAACTTTTACTCTACCGCAACTGATTTTCTAGCACGCAATAATTTTGTTTTTTTTATTTTATAGATTGATAGTAAATTTCTCTATAGCTTGCTTGTGGTGTGATTATTGAAAGGCTGTAAATGAATCAAGCATTTGACAAATTACTCGTGATTTGACTCAATTAATGCTCGATTGAATACTTTCATAAATACTCGATTGTTAAATGAACAAACATGAATAGTTTGTTATTTGGTTCATTATGTTTGTGGATAGTATCATTTAAAGTTCGACTAAAATTTGTGTATATTTCTCAACAAGTCGCTCGTGAACAACCAAGATTAAGGTTTAAGTAAAAAATCGTTTATTTCATTAAACGAGTTATTTGGTAATAAGCTCGCTAAGCTCAAACAAGACTTTCTTAAACGAACTTGAACACAATTCTAAAAGCTTGAATCGAGGTTGAGCTTAGGAAAGTATATGTGTTCGTTCGCAGCCCCAATTGATTGGGCGAAAATCATGAATTTCAATATATTGAAAAGGTTTTATTTTAACATGCTATTCACCCGAAATAATTTTATTCAAGAGGCAATAAATGAAACAATAATTAATGGTGCATTTGACATGATAGTGGAGGTGCAGTATCCCACTTTGGGGTACCGCATTATGTCTGTGTTTTAAAGAATTTATGATAAAAAAATTATATTTTTCAATCTTACCTGCTGTTGCGCTAAAAAGTTACCGTTTCACTTTTTGAAATAAAAATAAAAAATTTGTAGGCCCACCACAACTTTCTAATAAAAGATTTTTATACAGCATCTCAAATATTATTTTTTGATATAGTTGCAGCTATCCTAAACAGATCCTAAAATTGAGAAAAATAATTAGAAAAAACAACTCACATAATGATTCAGGTGGGAAGGAGTTAGCTGTTCCTGGCACAGCAAAGGCCAAGAATGGGCTGCATAGCACCAAAGCCAACACAAATGCAGTCTGCTTCTCCATTCTCTATTGAGCTTTATGTTTGCAGATAGAAGAGTGGCAAAGCCCTTTTATAAAATATGAGAAATAATACAAATAAATAATTAAATAAAATGGTTCCTTAACCTCGCTGACACTGGGCCGGCAATATCTCAAGCTTACTTAAAATATGTAATTTAACTATGAAAAAAATAATATTTTAATCAAAATTTTATTTTAAATGAATTTCAAAGTTGTTGATTGTATTTTAATTTTTAAGATATGTGTAATATATAAATAAATAATATTATTATATTAATCTAAAAATATATAAGAGTTTTGAGTTTCATTCAAATTACTTTTAAATTAGGATATCATGATCCAATTTTCTTTTCTTTAAAAATTGAACGTATTTTATAAATGAAAAAAAAAATCCATCATTTTCTTATGGGCTGTTTGGGATCACTTTCTATTTTTTGTTTTTTTTTGTTTTTGTTTTTATTTTATTTTTGTTTTATGTGAAAAAAGAAATATATTTGATATTTTTATGAATTTTTTGTTTTAAAAAAAAATAAAATATATTTTTAGTTGTTATTTTTAAAATTTTTAATGAAAAAATAATAATATTATTAATTATTACTCTAAGGGGCTGCTTGGGATCACTTTATATTTTTTTTAATTTTAAAATAAAATAAATATATATTTGATATTTCATAAATGACGATGATAGATATTAAACTACATATCTATTCTATTGCTCAAATCGAATCAAATACAATAGAATCGATGATCGATGATCAATGAAAGTGATGTGCATATTAAATTTAAATCATCATCGAAACAACCCGAATAGTACTCGTTCATATAAAGAATCACTTAGAAAAATTTTAAATATAAAAATCTATCAAACAAGAATTTTCATAATTGATTCAATTATATATAATAAAATCAAGAAACTACGAGATTTGAGAAATATTATTTTGTTCATCGTAGATGCAACTTAAAAAATGTATGCTTGTAAGACAAACTATACCGATGCATTTGAAATATTAAAAATGCAAAAGAAGAACATCCATTTGTAGGAGTTTATGCATAAATATGAAATTTAAAATACCTATGCACTATTTAGAATCTATGAGAAAAATAACATGTATGAAAGATATAAATATATATTAAATAATAATTATTGATGAAGTAAGTTAAATTATTATTATTATTATTATATTATCAAGTTAAATTTAATTAGAATCAATCAAAAAATAATTTATAAATTCAAATTTATATTATATATATAATATATATGATATATTAAAATTAATCTATTATTATCATATATTCAAGATAAATCTTATTAGATAAAATTAATTAAAATTAATAATATTATATAATATAATTAAAAAAAATCAAATCCAAACCTTAAGGGGCCGTTTGGGATCACTTTTATTTTATATTTTATATTTTATCTTTTTGTTTTATTTTATTTATATTTTGTTTAAAAATAAACTAATTTGATTGTACTTATTATTTTTAAAAATACTCAAAATATTTTTTAGATATTTTGAGTATTTTTAAAAATAACATTATTTATTTTTAAAAACAAAAAATAAAATCACATAAAAAATACTCTAAACAATCATATTTTCAAAAATAACATAAAAATAAGAATAAAAAATATAAAATAAAATTGATCTCAAACAGCCCATAAAAATCTGAAAAGTATGAACCGGTTGTTTAAAAAAAAAATACATTTTAAATATTTTTAATATTTTTGAAAACAAAAAAAAATCTGTTTAAAACAAAACAATAACAAAAATAATAAAAAAGATAAACAAACATTTTTTATTTTTATTTGTTTTCTATTTTTTAAAAATAAAAATATAAAATATAAAATAAAAATTAATTCCAAACAGGGCTTTAAAAATGAATGGTGAATCGATGATTTATTGGAGTTTTAATTTCAGTTTTTGTCAATAATTTTTCAAATTTTATGAATCAAACTTGCCGACACTTAAGGTTTGTTTCTAATCTTTTTTTAAGTTATTTTTAAAAATATATATATTTATTTTTGTATATTTTTATGTATTTTTAATATTTTTAAAATAAATAACATTATGTTTAAGTATTTTTCAAAATAATTATTATCATAAAATATTTTTTATTTAATAATATAAAATATAAAATAAAAATAATCCCAAACTATCTCTTAAATTTTTATGGGCATAAGTACTTGTTAATTAATCATGTTCTTTCATATTAGCACTGATTTTCTTAGGGTAGAGAGCTGCCAAAAAAAGTCAAAGTGATAAGACAGCATTCATTGTTAAACAATCTAGATAATTTATATTATAGTTCTAAAGATAAGTCAATTCAATAAAAAAGTATAGTATAAATACATTGATCCTGAAATTAAAAACATCTAATACATTTATATGTATATATATATATATATATATATATATATATATATATATATATATATATATATATATATATATATATATATATATATAGTAAACTCAGATATAATTGAAGGGGTAATTGACTTACTGAATATTATAGTTCTAAAGATAAGTCACAATAATTTTATCTTATCATATTAGGATTTTAATGATTAGACAATGAACATCTAGATGAAGTTAATCGGGCAAATTGGACACCGGTGATTGTTGTTAGAAATGATAATCTTAATAATTATTGAATAATAGTGATAGGAGATAATAATCGGATAATTATAAAATACAGATAAAAAAGAATAGGTGAAAAATAGTTATAATTTTTTTTCTTGACCTAAGTTTTCTGTTGTTGTAATGTTGACCTCCACATATGTGTCATAAATCAAAGTCAAGCCTACAAATCAAATTCGACGGACTACGGAGATGATAGTGCGCAAATCAGGGCTCAAAATGTATTGGACATCACCGAAAATGGTAGAAATGAACTCCGATCGACGAACGGACTTCGCCATTGCATTCAAAACATTGAAATTAATCAGAATATAAATATTGCAAAATCTAATGATCAATCAATTAAGCGCTCGAGATATCAATGAGTTGACACGTATATCGGAGTCAAGAAGTTGCGACGATGTCCGAACGACCTCCGTTTGTGAAAATAATTACGCTGTTAGCTTCAAAATATTGAAAACTATCAAATGAAATTATTCACGCTTAATTCGGACGAGTCTGTGCCAATGTCGAATAATCAGCGGCCGCAATGGGCTCAAAATGTACCAACGCCACCGAAAATGGTTGAAATGACCTCCGTCGATGAACGTGACTTTACCGTTGAGTTAAGAACGTTAAATCGATCAAAATAAAATAGTGCAAAAATCTAATGATCAATCGATTAAGCGCCGAAGCTATTAATGACATGTATATCGAAAGTCGATCTGGATGATGTCGAATGACCTCCGTTTGCCCGATTATGTCGTTAGACTCAAAACATCAATCTATCAAATGAGACTATCCACGCTCACCGGACGAGTGCAAAATGTCAAGTGATTTGAAATGAAGCACGCAAATCGAGAAATGCAGTGACGCCACCAAATTAACTCAAATGACTTATAATCGATGAACGGACTTCGCCGTTGCGTTCAGAACATCGAAATTTGTCAGGATGTAAATATTGCATGACTTGATGATCGACCGATTAAGCGCTCGAGTCGTCAATACGTCTGCACGCTTATCGAGGTCAGAAGGCACCGATGAGGATTAAACGACCTTCGTTCGCAAAATTGATTGCTTCATTGGCTTCAAAACGTCGAAATCTATCAAGTGAGACTGTTCGTACTCAATTCGGACAAGTCTGTACGAAAATCCAGCGGTCGAAAGCGGCGACGCACTTTCTGAGCTGCAATGGACTCAATTTGACGTCGACTTGAACCAAACGGCCTCTGATCGCGAAACGGACTGCCACATTCAGAGCAACGAAATTATCTTGAATTGATATATATATTGACTATGTACGTTTACCGGCGTGAAATTCACATTAAAATCGTTTAATAAGTTTAAAATTTATTAAAAAAAATTCCTAAATTACCCCCATGCTCAACCGTTCCCCATTTTATTTTCAGTTTTTTTTCTGTGAGCAATAGCTCCAAAAAGAAAAAAAAACAAAAAACTCCCACATTCACTCCTCATTTTCCCTTCCCACTCTCCTCTCTCATGCATTCTCTCCCTCATTAGAAACGCTCTACACAGGTAAAAAAATTTCCTCCAGACTGTTCCTGAGTCCTGAAACCCACTGCGCAGATCCCGACCATTCCCGACGCCCTGAAAGCCACCGGAACTACTGCGTGACTCAGCCGTCGGTCCAAAGCGCTTCACATCCTGTTTTCCGTGGATAAGCTGGTAATCCCACCACCGCCTCTGCCATCGCACTGTCCCGACCGGCCGCTAACCAAGCGTGTCCGCATTTCAACGCTGGTGGACCTGTTCTCTGCTCCGCCACTGTTCAGACTAAAACTGGCTCATGCGTCGATCGCACGCTCGCCCAGACACGCATCCCGACTATAATTCCGGCTGCCGACATCCATTCCACGAATCATGTGCCGGCATGTAATTCCACTGTCGTGAAACCGCTGACCCTGTCTGCTCCACTACTAGCCTGTTGGCTATTGCTCGGCTGCCGTGCCAACCTCCTTCCCGCAACCCAACCTCTTCCCGCAGCTCATAACCCATCCAAATTTCGCTTCGCCACAAACCGGGAAAAACATTGTCAACAGGCGAATTCTTCTTTTGACTTCCGGTATCGCACCTCTCGCTTTAGCCGTCCCGTTTTTGCTTCGCCGCAAATCGGGGAAGAACATCGTCAACAGGTGAATTCTTCTTTTGATTTTCGGCGTTGCACTCCCCATAACCCTTCCGATTTTCGCCACAATCGGGAAGAACATCGAAAGAGGCAATTCTTCTTTCATTTATGGCATCACACGCTCAGAATCCGATTTTCACTTACGCCTGAGGGAAGAACATCGACAATATGAATTCTTTCGATTTCCACCGACTCCTCGTTTTAGCCTTCCCATTTTGCTTAAATCAAGAATCAAGAGGCAAATTCTTCTTTAGTTTCTAGCATCACTCTTGCCTTGCATACCCAACCTTGTTCCTTTATCGAGTATTGTTTAAAGCACAAAAATGAGTTAGAACATGTGGGATCTATGAATGTGGATATATATATATATATATATATATATATATATATATATATATATTTCTTATAGTTTGAAGACCTCATTGTGCTCAAGAGGGTACAGTGAGATGAAAAAATTGGCTGTGGTGTGCAAGACACTACTCGCTACGCTCAACAGGGCGTACCGAGTAAGCCAACACTTGTTAGATGTCACTCCTCCTAGACAAAATACTGCAGAAATTTCGTCTAATTCCTAAACTTAGAAAAAAAGTGAGAGATGAATATATATTGCATTCCATGCATTCTTTCAGATCTGAAGACCTCCTTGTGCTCAAGAGGGTGTGGCGATGAAAAGCGGTGTCACAAGACACCACTCGTTGTGGGATCCAAAAATTCGCCACCGACCTCTTTTGGAAAATAAAAGAGTTGTTTAGTGTCGGTGATAATTTCAGAAGGCAGATGAATAGTAGATAAGACACTACCGAGAGATTTCATTCTCATTTGGTGAGAACTGTTTATATCTGGTTCCAGGTTTCCTATAAAGCAAGCCTATAGTTAATTACCCTCCCAATACCGAGAGCACTTTCGATTAAGACTAGTCAATGAATCGTTAAAGAACGAGTATATAATTGTAGTGAGTGGAGTTTAGAACTTATGAAATTTATTATTTTAATTTAAAACTTTTGTGGGGACGATGCTTCAATCTATTTCCCATGGTCATCCGGGTTGTCGTGGTCCCGGTCCGCTTAGTGAGGAGGTAGTCGACAACCCAAGAAGGATCCTTGTCGAACATGGGTTACGTCCAAGGTGTCCTTGTAGACCTTGGGTGGAGTTTGTCTAAGGAGACAAATATAAGTCAACCTTAGCTAACAGAGGACTTTTTTCCCAACCAAATACATTCCATATTTCACAGCTCAAAGAGCAAAGCCGTTGGGGAACATACGGGCTGCGGCCGTGACCGTAATTTAGTGGTACCATATCGCGAACCACTGTGTCGAGGGCTCAGTCGTAACCGCTTTATGTGGTGCCATTCCATGACATAATCATGCATGAGGACACGGGCCACGCCCACTTTTAGAAATATTTGAGTGTGAAGGTAGTTATGTACTTAATTTGGCATTGGCTCTTTATGAGCAAAAATTTTCTTAATTTGTCACCCCAAGACAAACAGTTGCGGAGGGGTGGATTGATTTTATTTTAAAGTTTTTAAATTTAAATAATTCATTTCATTTTTTATTTATATTTATTTTGTTATTTTATTTAAATTTTGATCATTTTATGATTGATTTTAGATTTAAATATATGATCATTTATCATTGAAATTTTAATTATAATTACCCTTCTCAATCATAGGGCTAATATCAATTGATAGACCTTGTCTACTCTGTCCGATTTTCTACAGAGGATCGGGTCTAAATTCATTATCTCAAGAAGTATAATCCTTCAAAACCTTGTTCACTCTAGCTTGAACATAGAGGATCGGGTTTGAGACTTTTCTTCTTGAGGGTTTGAATTTCAGAAGCTATGTCAGTTGATTCATATTTTGTACTACATGACAGAATTAGGTTCTCAGATATTATTCATTTGAAATTCTTATAATATCACATTTTTAGATTTTGTTAACGGACCCCAAGACCAAACCGGGATATATAACATGTTCTTTTGTATTTGATATGATGATTACTTCAACATACATGCAAGTATATGTTAAAAAAAAATGTAAATGAAATGAAGGTGTCAATTTGCAAAGCTCTTGATATGACATTTAGGTTTGATTAAACCCAAGTATAACATCTATTCTTTGTTTATTTATCTTGCATTTGGATCACACGTCTTTCTAGATATTTGATTTATTGGATACTTCATTTGGGCCAAAAATGAAATGAGGAATCTAAAATAGACATAATTATTTGATTGAGAATATGATATGCACTTCATTTGGGCCAAAATCCCCTTTTATGCCACCAATCAACAAGGGAAAAGAGGAAATAAATTATTTTGGAGACCCATTTGATCAATCATGAAGGTAGACCTAAAATAGACTTAGATTTGATTGAAAATAAGATATGCATAATGTTTGGGCCAAAATCCACCTTTTATGTCACAAATTAATAAGGAAAAATAGGGATTGAAACTGAATATTTTGAGCCATTTTGATCAAGTAAAATGTTGTCGATGTAAGATAAAGATTGTCATTTATCTAAGAGTATGTTATGAATCTCGTATAGGCCAAATACCCCTTTTTTTGCAACAAATCAGTAAGGGATATGAGCTGAAATAAATCACTTTGAGGGTCCATTTAATCAACTATGAAGTAATGGACCTAAAGTAGATTTAGGCATTTAATTTGGGCTAGAAATCCTCTCCTTATGTAACAAATCAGCTAAGGAAAGAGGTTGAAATAAATTATTTTAGAGGCCCATGTAATCAACTACAATGTAATGGGTCTAGCATAGACTTAAGCATTTAATTTGGGCTAGAAATCCTTTCCTTATGTAACAAATCAGCTAAGGAAAGAGGCTAAAATAAATTATTTTAGAGGTCCATTATACTATGATCCATAGCCCATGTTTCTCTTAATAATGGGGAGGAAGACAAAGATATGAGTAGATGTCATATGTCATTTAAGAGAAAAGTGGATTAATTAAAATCTACCTCCTTCACATGCAAGCTCATGACAAATAAGTACCCATTAAATTTTATTAAGAAGATATGACAAAAGAGTTTATTTTCCCTTTAAATTCATTCCTCCCTTTTTTTATGACATTAAGGGAAGTGATAATGATGCACAAGGGCATGCCACATGTCCATGCATGTGCATGTGATATGATAAATGGCATGAATTTGGATGAAAACCCCTTGCATGCAACTTATGATAAGGCACTATATGTGTCAATGACATAACAATAAATGATAAGAGGAGAAGGCTAGGGAAGCCTATAAATAAGAGGGGATTTCCCTTTCACAAAATCCCTACATTTCCTACTCTCCTTTTCTCCCTTATACCACAAGTTTAAGTTATTTTAATCTTGCAAAAGGATTAAGTTGTGCCACATAGACTTGTAAGTTTCTTTCTAACTTCGATAATTTTCTATTTTGATATCTTCATGATATATGTCAAGTCATATGGTAGATATTATTTTCTATGTATTTCAAGCTTTATGTTTAAGCACATGTCCAACATGTAATATGTCAAGCTAAGTAGCTTTAGGATGAGCATTAAATAATGCATATCATAATGACCACTTAATAGGATAACTTGTATGATGTAAAAATCAATGCATAAGCATTCATGTTTAACATAAATAAGCATTGATCAATTCATATACTCATGTTGCATTTGCTATAGAATAGGATAGCTTGCATGTTATAGAAATTGAAGCATAAGTATCAACTCATGTCACATTTGCCACAAAATAGAATAGCTTGCATGATATAGAAATTGAAGCATAAGCATTCACATTTGAGATAAAGAAAATTATAAGCCAACATGATAACTTAAGCATTTCATCCCTTTCTTTCTATTTTTTTTTAAATAAATTTGGACAACCTCCTCCATCCCATAGGGGCTACTGGAGACTAGGCCTTCCACGCCAAGAAAGGCATGGTAGGTGTCATGAGACACCGCGGTGAAAATTTATTTACCCACCACGCCAAGAAAGTGCATGGGTTAAGACAAAGATAGTAACAAATTTTCCTACCATGTTAGAGAAGCATGTGTATGTATTTATACCACAAATTTCCCTACCATGTTGGAGAAACATGTGTAGGTACTTATATCACATTTTCCCTGTCATGTTGGAGAAACATGTACAGGTACTTATAGCACAAATTTCCCTGTCATGTTGGAGAAACATGTACAGGTACTTATCACAAGTTTTCGTGTCATGTTGGAGAAACATGTGCAGGTACTTATCACAGGTTTCCCTGCCATGTTGGAGAAACATGTGCAGGTACTTATCATAGGTTTCCCTGCCATATTAGAGAAATGTAAACGGGTACTTATAGAATATAACAATAAATTTGCATTCACATGTATATAAAATTAAAGTATAATTGATACCCCCTGCTATAGCATCATTTTCATCACCACTTTACCTGAATTTTGCATTTGACATATGCAATAGCAAGCTATAACATAAGGTTTTAATTACATGTAAGCACCTTTATAAATCTGAAATTTCATATTTCAGATTCATATTTCATTTGCCTACTAATAAGATATCAAGTGATAGAAATAGGCAAGTATGCAAGTGAGAACATGCTCAAAAGCCACATATCTTTATCATTCAGCACGTTGGGCATCAAAGATGTTGCATAATTTGACAAGGAATGGATGAAATATAAATTAGTCACTAGTCTCCATAACCATGCACTCATGAAACCTGAAACCATATCTCACAATTTGCATAATTTAACTTGATAGAGAGGCTAATTTCACTTGATAAAGAAGCTTTAATCTATTACCAAAAGTCCTCCAATTCTTAGATACGATAAATATGTAAACACAGTTAATCTGCAAATATGAAATAACATGAAGCAAGTGCACGGTAGCAACTATAGCATACAGTGGATTTAAGAAAAAGAAATGTTGCAAGTGCACGACGGCAACAAAGTAACAAATACAATCGAGGAAGAAAAGCAAGATGTCATGAGGATAACCCTCATCTTTCCTCTCACTCTCTTTCAGTGCTTTAGTTTATACAAATCCTACAAAGCCGCCTACCAATGAGACTTATCAAATTCAGGATTTAAGGAAAAATGGAGGAGAAACAGCAAAGCAAAAGCTTATAACATAAATCTAACATTTTAATTTCATGTTATTGCAAATCCAGAAAAGAAGTCCAACCACAGAACATATGCGGATAACATAAATCATCTCCTCCAGGGAAAACCAAAATAACAAAATATAACTTAGGATTGAAATGACACAACCTGAAGTTTCAGGTCGCAAAGAAGGAAGAAGGAAAGGGGTTCCGACTAGGGCTCAAGGGCGACGAAGGAGAAAGGAAGAACAAACCGCGAGGGAGCATCGATGGCTGCTCCAGGCAACCACGAAAGGGAAAGGGACGGATGATCGAGCCTCAATTTCATGCCTCCTGCACTAATCAGGACGGATGGGAGGGAACAACCGAGAGCAGGGAGCGTGAATGAGAGTCAACAAAGGAGTTGTGCTATGAGAGAGGAGAGAATCGTGAGAGGGGGAAGAGCCGAGAGCCACAAGAACAAGAGAGGGGAGAGTTGAATGAGGAGCGTGAATGAGGTCAACGTGCCCTAGCCGCTTTCAATTTCGAGTATTAGAGCCGATCGACCTTCTGATTGGTTGCCTAAACGGCCCAATAGGAGATAGCTCGGTTTAATTGGGCAGATGGGTGGCTGGATTAGGATAGGATTAATAGGGATTAAGAGATTATTAGCTTAAAAATTAATATAATTAACCTTAATTATAAAAATTTTGATGAATCATCCCAATAAATAAACAATATGGGTGTCAATTTTAGGTATTTCTGTTGTGCCGAACGCAACGGCGTGATCGATTTTATGATCGGAGGCTGTTCGGACAACGTCGGCGATGGTCGAAGTGAAATTAGATTTAAATTGTGCGATGTCGCGTTCAAATTGATCGACATCCGCACACACTTTGCCGAATCGATTGCGGGAGGCATCGTTTGATAGAATTTGACATTTCGACGATAATGACGCGATCGATTTCACGAACGGAGGTCGTTCGGATGTCATCGGGCTTCACGACGATATGCATGTAGTTTCATTAAAATTGATTTTAATTATTTGATCGATCATTAATTGATTCGATATTTTCCAATTAATTAATTTTAATATTTTTGATGCATTACAGTTGAATTTTCAATTTTAAGCGAATCTAATCGATGACAATTAGGGGTTTTAACCTTGACCTCATTTATTTAATTTCAAGTGGCACATAGTTGTAGGTCAACAAATGCCCCCAACAAACATGGTACACGTATGGAGTGGACCATGTTTGTTGCACACTATTTGACCTTGCAGATCTCCAAGAGATTTGCTTGGATGTCACGCTAAAGTTGTAATTTCAATAACTTTTAATAATATTTTATCACTGCCCTTTGATAGAAGTGAGTATAACTCTCAGGTTGGACAAGCATTTGCATTTCATTAGTTCGACTGTAATAGCTCGTTGAACCGGTATTTGTTATCATTAGTCCAATGCTTTGTGCTTGATTGACTAGATGAAAGAGAGCTTTGACTTGCCATCATCAACTTGTCAAGGGAATTTGGTGCATCTACCCCATATTTTGTGCTTTGGACTTGTTGAAGACTTCCTCCTGAGAGTTTGAAATTTATATTTTCCTCTTGTCCTGACTTTGTGCCTTAACGGACTTGATGGAGTTGATGATTAGTTGGCGAGATGATAATGTCTTCAGTCTTGTACTTTGTGCTTTGACGGACTTGTTGAAGACTCAGTCTCGAGATTTGGAATTTGTATTTTCCTCCTGTCCTGGCTTTGTGCCTTGGTGGACTTGATGGAGTCGGTGAGATGAGAATGTCTTCGGTCCTGTGCTTTCTGCTTTGACGGACTTATTGAAGATTTCATCTCAAAATTTGGGATTTGTATTTTCCTCTTGTCCTGGCTTTATGCCTTGACGGACTTGATGGAGTTGATGAGATAGAAATATCTTCGTCCCGTTTATGCTTTGATGGATTTATTGAAGATTTCATCTTGAACTTTGGGATTTGTATTTTTCTCCTGTCCTGGCTTCATGCCTTAGCGGACTTGATGGAGTTGATGAGATGAGAATGTCTTCGGTCCTACGCTTTGTGCTTTGATGGACTTGTTGAAGATTTCATCTTGAAGATTCGTATTTTGTATCTCCTTTTATCCTGGCTTCATGCCTTGACGGATTTGATGGAGAAAAGTCCTGAATTATCTTGGATATTTATCAGGCGATACGAAATTACCTTCTGCCCTAGCTTTCTACTTTTGTAGGCTTGTGGAAGGATACATGCCGACGACCTGGCTCTCAGAGCTTGTATTGGGTCAATGACAAAAGTCATCGCCCCTATACTTTGCACATGTAATGGACATCTTGATGACAAAAATTCCCATACTGACTTTTAGCTTTGTACGAACATTGGGATGGCTTCTTCGGTCCTTTGCTTTTTGCTTGATTGGACTTACTGAAGAAGAATTTCCTTTGGTCTTTGCTTTCTACTTTAATAGACTTATTGAAGGAGTTGAGATTTCATATTTGTATTTGATTCCAAACTCGGCTTAGTGCCTTCTTGAGTAAGGATATCTTTGTTTGTTGTAGAATTTTGAGAAATGACCTTACGACCAATAGGGATAATCTCCCAGTTTGGGTCACTCGAACTCACCAAGTTGGAGAGATTTGGGGATTTGGATGCTCTTGTCTTTGAACTAACAAGTAGAGGATCCCTCACTACGGCCTTTGTGGAATGTTGAGTAAGCAGATCTGTCAGCGACTCGGCCTTGTTTTGGCGTGTTGAGTCCGACCTTATACACCCACTTGAGTCATGGACTTGAGCAATTGATGAAGGATTTTATCCCCGGGTTAACGAGATGGGGATCTCTTACTACGACCTTTGTGCTGAGTAAGTGACCTATCAACGACCATATTTGCGTGTTGAGTCACTTATACACCAACTCGAGCCTTTAGATTTGATGTGGGATGGAAAATATCCTTCTAACTTGGTTTGTTGAAGTTTGTAGACTTGAAAATTTTCTTCTTTGGTCAGTAAGACTTTTAAATTTGAGAATTTGAACATATAATTTTGAGTATGTATGTAGGAATCTTGGCGTTAGCACGATGTCAATCTGAAGAGAAAGGAAGACTCCCTGTCTTACCAGGAACGCCCGACAATTTACTATAAAACTTAAAAAAATGCCCCATGTCTAACAGGGGGATTTTTATTTTATTTTGGAAATACATTCTTGTGTTACAAGAGAATTTCCAATGAAAATTTCCATATTTCTTTGGCAATAAAGATTTTCAAATGCAGGATTTATCCAATCACACTTTCATGTGTAATATTTCTTTAAATACTGACCGTTGATTGATGGCATTGGTCTTTACCTTTGAAGTCAACGATAGGCTCGATATACCTTTTCAATAACAAAAGGTCCTTCCCAATTAGGTTCAAATTTACCTCCACTGCTGATGAGGGATGATTGGTCTTCGACCAAGACCTCTTCCCTAAAAGCTTGAGGATCTTATATGATCGAATGCTTTAGACATTCTTGCTCGATAGACTTCCAGATTTTGCTGAGCTTAGAGCCTAACTTCGTCAAGCGCACCAAGCTCTTCCATCCGTAGACGGACATTCTTGTCTTGGGTAAGATCTTGTTGAATGGCTACTCGGAGTGAAGGGAGTTCGACTTCGAGTGGCAAAACTGCTTCAGCCCCAAACACTAGTACATAGGGAGTAGACTTTGTAGGAGTTTTGTACGTGGTGCGGTAACCCGATAACGCTTCCACAAGTTTGGTATGCCACTCCCTTTTATTTCTTGTGAGAATCTTTCTAAGCAATTTGACTAGTGTTTTATTAAATACCTCAGCCAAGCCATTTGCTCTCGGATTATAAATTGACGAATATCGCCAATCAATCTTATGTCGATCAGCAAATTTATAAACTTTAGTACTTTTGGAGGCTATTCCATTATCTGAAATGATTCGGCGTGGTACACCAAATCTATAGACAATATTGTGGGTGAAAAAAGTTAGTGTCACCAGAACTTCTTTGAACGGTGTAGCTTCAGCCCACTTAGAGAAATAATCAGTGGCTGCTAAGATGAAGCGGTGACCAGTTGACGATGGTGGATCAATTGGTCCAATTATATCCGTCCCACACTCAAATGGCCAAGATGCTATCGTCGGGATGCGCAGATTTGGAGGTCGATGAATTATGTTACCGTGGACCTGGCATTCATGGCATCTCTTGGCATAATTGATACAATCTTTTACCATAGAAGGCCAATAGTATCCAATTCTTTTAATTTTGAAAGCCATTTTAGGACCTGATTGGTGTGCACCACAAAGTCCTTGATGGATTTCAACAATTACTTTGTTAGCTTCATCTATTCCCAAACATCATAGATCTACTAAGGATCTACGATCTGAGTATTTCTAACATAAGCTTATAGTGAAGCCTTTTCTCAAGTTGTGTAGCTATCGACTTATTACTTGACAATTTGCCTTCCTTGAAGTAGACAAAGGGCGTCCGCCTTCCTTCTCTTCTACTGTAAGAATTTCATTGTGTGGTTTTGGCGCTTCCCCAGGTTGGAGCTTTTCTTCTTGAATGGCCTGAGGCATGTCTTGTTGACTTTGAGAAGTAATTTGTAAGGGAGTGTAAGGAGCAACATGAGCTGCATCCTGCTGACTTGCGTTTGATGACCCCTCTTCCAGCAAGGATTTTACACTTATTAGCTCTAAGACTCGACGGGTGCAAACACTGATTAGTATATAATCATCATCGTCCATACTCGCCATTTCTTTAGTTAACTTAGCTCTTCTTTGCTATTCCTAGCTCTGAAGACTCGAGTCATAATCATATTTGGATTTGCTTCATAAGTTCAAGAACTTGTTTGTGATAGTAGGTCAATTCAAGCTTGTTGATTTTGTAAAGGCCCAACACTTGATTGATGATGAGTTGAGAATCGCCATAAATTTGCAGATTCTGGACTCCCATGGAAATGGATTCCTCTAAACCTACCACCAACGCTTCATATTCTGCTTCGTTGTTAGTTCATGGTTGAGTTAATTTATAAGAATTCTCATTATGCCACCTTCAGGTGTGATCAAGTTGAGACCGATACCAGCTCGAGCCTTTGAGAGATTTGAGGGTTGAGTGTATTTGATTGATGAAGCTCCATCAAAATACAATCCCATATTTGTTGTCTTTCTTTTTCATATATGTGCATGATTTGTTCATCAGGAAGATCGTCATTAAGCGATGAATCTGCCGAGATGGGATGAGCATCAAGGAAATCTGCTAGAATTTACCCCTTCACCGCTTTCTGGGGAACATATGTAATATCAAATTGTAGTAGAAGGACAGCCCATCGTGTCGTTAATTCCAATGTTGGCCTCATCAAGAACTTCAACGGATCGATCCTTGAGATAAGGGTAATTTTATGAGATAGCATGTAATGACGTAGCTTTTGGGCGAAAATTAACTCCAAACAATGCTTCTCAATTGGAGAATAACGCGCTCCTCTATTAGTCTTAATTAATATACGTAGCATTTTCCTTTCCTTCTTCATTATGTTGTGCCAACAAAGCACCTAGAGATTCTTCCAGTGCTGCTGCAGGATGAGAGGCTTTCCTGGGATTGGTGCTGCAAGAATGGGTGGGTTCAACAAATATCTCTTGATACAGTCGAAGGCCTCTTGACATTCTTCGTCCCACTTGAAAGGAATATCTTTTTTCATTAGTTTTGCAAAGGTCGACACTTGCCTGGCAGATTTGATATAAATCTTCTAATGAATGCGAGATGTCCTCAGAGGGAGTTTAAGACTCCTTGGAGGAGGCATTCCGACAATCGCTTTGATTTTGTTGGGATCGATTTCAATCCCTCCACGGTGCACAACATATCCAAGGAACTTTCTGAAGAAACTCCAAAGGCGCACTTGAGAGGATTCATCTTGAGATCATATTTTTTGATTCTTTCAAGGACGATCCTTAAATCATCGAGATGATCCTTGCGATCTATACTCTTGACAACGAGGTCATTAACATAGCACTCTACTTTTTGATGAATCAACTCGTCAAAGATTCGTGTCATAGCACTTTGGTATGTAGCTCCGATTCTTCAAGCCGGCGGGCATGATCAAGGTAGCAATATATACCAATTAGTGTCCCAAATGAGGTATGCTTCTCATCTTCAGGAGCCATCTTGATTTGATTGTAACCTGACGATCCGTCCATAAATGAGAACATGTCATGGTTTGAATTGTTATCCACTAAGCGATATAGGAAGCTAAAAGTCATCCTTTGGACATGCTTTGTTTAAATCAAGTCGACGATACAAATCAATTCTTCTTCTTTTCACTGGGATAATATTAGCTATCCAACAAGATATTTTTCTTCTCGAATAAAACCGGCTTCAATGAGCTTTATTGATTGAATGACTACCTTGGTTTTTCTTGATAAACAGGTAGCCTTTCTTTGTCAACATTATAGACTAACTGCTTAATTGTATCCTTCTTGAATGAGGTGAAATGTGTTTCACCCTTCTTCAGATCCGGAGCTTTTACTCTTTTAGATTTATCTTGGTGGCTATTAGAACGGGATAAATTTAATTTCTCAAATTTAGCCACCCTATCAAGTAGCTCTTGAAATATGGTAATTGAAGCCATGCAAAGATAAGGTGCCATCTTATCATCGATGTTGCCCATCAACAGTTAGATCGCATGCTCTTCTTCTAACTGTTGCTCACATTTCATACTCATATTTCGCCAACGTGTGATATATCGGGTCACTGATTCATATTTCTTCCTCTTCTCAAGAGCGAGATTAGTAATTGTTGTCTTTTTGACTGAGCTAACGAACCTTTTAATGAAGATGTTTGCAAGTTCGGCAAACGTCTTGACTGAGTCATTTGATAACTCAAAGATACCATTCAAAAATAAAGTTAGACACCGATGAATAATAATAAGTATCATTGCCCCTGTGTTATCACAGGACACTTTGAACTGGGTTAGATGTTGCTTGGGATTACCATTTCTGTCGAATTGATTGAATTTTGGCATTGAATATCCTTTTGGGTATGGAATTTGATCATATTCAGCGGATATGGGCTTTGCTCACTAAATTTTTTCCCGCAACTATAGCCTTTGATCTTCTCATTCAAGATAATATCAAGTTGAGAGGCTGTCACGGCTTCAGATATAGTTTGTATATTTTGAGAAGCGTCGAGTGACTCATTTATTTCAATCCTCGCCAGCTCAATTTGGACCCTTGAAGCAAGTGAGATCAAATTTATTGGAGGATTGTCATGGGCATTACTAGAGGCTTGATGATTATTTGGGGGACAGGTGTTGGACCTGCCGATATTTCTCTGCATTAACTACATCATTGCAGTCATCTGCATCATCATTTCGCTCATTTTCATATTCAACTGAGCAATTTCTTTATCTTTGGCTTTCATCTGGCGTTGAATTTGTCTCTGCGCTTCTGCCAAAGTGGTAGTATCTGAATGTGAGATTTTCTTCCCTTTCTTCTTCTTCTTCTTCTTCTTCTTCTTCTTCTTCTTCTTCTTCTTCTTCTTGTTCCTCTCCTGAAGACTCAGAGAATGCTTCCTCTATTTGATTATTTTATTGTTCTTCAGGTTGAGGGGGAGGTACTGTTGTACGACGCTTATGTTGATATTGGCACACACCAGATGGCTCACCGACTTGTTGTACCATATACACCACTTCAACAGTCGTAGCATCCTCTTCTTCTTCTTCATCCTCTTGGACACGAATTTTTGATCGACGTCTCCAATGGACTTCCGATTCCAGATGTGGAATCGAGACTTCTTTGATTAGAGGGCTTCGATCGAAGTTGACCTTCTCTCGATGGGGCGGAGTTGATTGATGACGGGATCCCCTGGAGGATTCTCTAAGGTGTCTACCGTCATATTCTTTATCATTGGGGGCCCTCTTTTTAGGCTCCCATCGCTGATAGATTTGAGTTGGGGCGGATCTCCGGGAATTCACACCAGATGTCACACCATTTCTTTGCTCTAAAGAAATTTCTTTTTGAGTCCTAGGCCTCCATATCTACTTGCCTTTCCACCAGGACCTTTCGGCGGTGGATTCCTGGACACGTGGTCCAAGTGTCACACCCCGATGCTCACCGTGCATGATATGGATCTGCTGGCATCCTGCCTTTTGATTTATTGGATGAGGTCTCCTTGAAGGAGCAGATCCTCAGCAATGTGACCCTTGTATCTTCTTTTCATCGTTCTCTCCTTGGCAACTTAGAGAACCCGATGCACTGCAGATATAGTTTGGGTTTTCGCGGAGGAGCTGAAACCCGATGGGGCCTGAAGGACTATTTAAGCTAACCAATAGAGCTATTCCGTTTAACCCACTTAAGGTTATCAAACCGATTTTGGGTAGGAACACTCACTGCTGGTTCCATAATTAGTTGCATAGCTGGCTGCACAGGCATTAAGTGTTGAGCAAGCAGCTCAAGCCTTCTTTTCTTCTTTGCCTCGCTAAGCTTGCTTCGGATGAAGAAGCTTGATCATGTCTCCAGGCGAAGGGTTCAGGATTGTATTATTCGAGGGACTAAAGAGACACCGCCGGACAACCCTCTTCATGATTTTGTCTTTGAGGGAGCCTCTCAAAGGCTGATGATTTCTTTTGAAGTGACCCTGCAGCAGTAGGGGTCACAACTTCAATGGGCCTTTCCAGAGATTGCTGCACATGGCGTGCAGGATGAGTTTGTACTTCAGCAAGTTGAGGCCTATCAGCTTGCTCATTCAAGATGGGAAAATTCACGCTACCAAACCGGATGGTAGCTGCTTCCAAAGATTGATGACGACATTGGCCAAATGGATGTTACCGCCGAGAGTAATGAACTGAGATTGAGTGCCATGAGTTTAAAGATAAAATTAGCAATTAAAAATAGCTATACTATCACCTTACTTCCAAAAATATGGGTACAATAAGACAAGACGTACTAAGCATATGCACTAAATAAAATCTCAAATGACTTAAGACTTTAAGTAGCAAGCTTTTAAGTTGTCAAGTTTAACTTATCATTTCCCATTTCATTTTTATTTCTTATTTCATTTTTTTTATACTCCACTGCAATTATAACATAGATTTGACTAGCCAAAGATGGAAAGAGAAACCTATCCCCAGCGGAGTCGCCAACTGTGGGATCCGAAAATTCTCCACCGACCTCTTTTGGAAAACAAAAGAGTTGTTTAGTGTTGGTGAAAATTTCAGAAGGCAGATGAATAGTAGATAAGAAACTACCTAGAGATTTCGTTCTCATTTGGTGAGAAATTTTTATATTTGGTTCAGTGATAAAGCAAGCCTATAGTTAATTACCCTCCCAATGAGAGAGCACTTTCGATTAAGACTAGTCAATGAATCATTAAAGAGCAGTATATAATTGCGAGTGGAGTTTAGAACTTATGAAATCTATTATTTTAATTTAAAACTTTTTGTCAAGAGAACGATGATGCACCCGATCTAGATCCCATGGTTCCATCATCCCGGGCTGTCGTGGTCCCTGGTCCACTTAGTCAGAGGAGGTAGTAGACCCAACCTGACCGAAGGATCCTTGTCAGCAACACATGGGTTACGTCATCCAAGGTGTCCATGTAGACCTGGGGTGGAGTTTGTCTAAGGAGATAAATATAAGTCAACCTGAGCTAACATAGGGCTTTTTGCCTAAACAAATACATTCCAGATTTCACAGCTCAAAGAGCAAAGCCATTGGAGAACATAGGCAACACCGTAATTTAGTGGTGCCATATCGTGACAAACCACCCTTCGAGGGCTCGGTCAGAACCGCCATTTATTTAATTTCAAGCGGCACATAATTGTAGGTCAACACTCGCTACGCTCAAGAGGGCGTACTGAGCAGGCCAAAATACCTCGATGTAGCCCCTACACGGGGATGATGCCTAAGGTCCAAAATTTAGACTAAAATTTAGGACTTAAATGAATTCAAATGAATTACCTAAACTTAAGTCAAAGCGAAAGAATATATGATAAATATAAAGATAAATGTTAAATCAAAGAGAAATATGGGAGAACACCTAAAGAAAATTTTGGAAAGAATATGACACTCATTTAAAATGCAAGTGAAATTTATGAGAGGCTAATATTAAACTCACAATCCTAATTAATTCTCTCTACGGCTTAAATTGAAGCGATAAAGTGAGTTCTCTTTTCTTGTAAATTTCTCAAAATTAAACAAGCTTTAATTGGAATTTTGGGGGGACTAATACTAAACTCATAACAAACTTGCATTAAACTCAAAATCTAAAGAAGAATCCAAATTGAATTTAATAACTCTCATACGAATAGGGAGGTGATTACTATGCTAACTAATAAGCATGAGTAGGGCTAAAGAAATAAATACTAAAATCGGCATAACTTATCAAAAGTGATGTAGATTGAACATAATCAAATTGCGGAGAGTTACAAAAATTTAACAAGTAAACTAAGTACAAGTAATATTTTAAACTACAATCTAAATCAAAATGCATTCTTCATCACGGATCTGCAACTCTTCGTACAAGCAAACAGAAAGTGGTACTAAATCAAAATCTATAAAAATCATAGGGCTTCATTCAATCAAAAATTAAGAAATTTCACTCTAATTATGATTTCTAAAATTTATGATTTCATTAATTACATGAAATTAGCTTATAAACACTGCATGTACTCAAACATAAAGATTTCAAGTGAAATTTTAATGTCTGAAAAGGCTGCGCAGGCTAAATTGGAATAAAAAATGAAAATACAAAATCAATCTCATAATTCAAACATAAAATTACCTAAAATTACTATACACCCACATGGGCCCCGACACTATATTGAATGCTGAAATTCAAGTGTCTGAGGATGCTGTGCTAGTTGCTTCCAGGTTTAGTCTTAGGACTGGGTCCGGGTTATCAAAATTTAAAAAATATATAATAAGATTTTCAAATCAATGAAATATCTGAGAAACAGATTCTGTTAGATGACAGTAGATTTAATCCTCTGTTAGCAGCTAAACAAAGTTAACAGGATCTAAAGCTCTTAAACATGTTCAAATTAATAAATCTTTTAAATCAAATTAAGTAGTAATCTGAAGCTACTTAAATGAAATTTTATCATTAAAAATTTAAATCAAACTCAATCTATCCACCTTAATGCTTTTGTGATAAATTAAGAAAACTCTAGCTCACAAAGGAGCCAATGTCAAAATAAGTGTTATGTTCACTCTCAATCAATCTCACACCAGTAAGGACGTGACCCGTGTCCTTTAACTGCATAGCTTGGCCAATAGGCTCCATAGATGAAGCAATTACGTCCAAAGTCCTCTGATCGGGTGGTTTGGCCAGTCCGACTCCATTATATTATGATCACGACCGTAGCTCGTATGCTCCCCAATGGCTCTGCCCTTTGAGTTGTGAATCATAGGGTATACTTGATAGGAAAAAACCCTCTACAACTAAGGTAGACATAAGACTGTCTCTTTAGACAGACACTACCCCAGGTCTACAAGGATTTCTTGGACGACGTAACACATGTGTTGCTGATAAAGATCCTTTTGTTAGGTTGGGTCGACTACCTCCTCTGACTAAGTAGACTAAGGATCACGATGACCCGGGATGACGAAACCATGGGATCTAGATCGGTCACGTCATCATTCCCCCAACCATCCGGTTTAAGCTTAAATGATGAATTTCATAATCTAAATTTTGAAACTCCATATGCTACTACTATATGCTACACATTGAGCGATATAACAACTAGCCTTAATCGAAAGTTCTCTCACTTATTGAGAGGGGTAATTAACTATAGGGGCTTGCGCTTATAGGAAACCTGAAACCAGATCTAAAGTCCTCGCAAAATGAGGGTGAAATCTCTGGGTAGTGTCTTATCTACTATCTCATCTGCCTTCTAAAAATTACACCGACACTTCAAATCACACTCTCTTCAATTCAAAATCAATATCAACAAAATTATCGAGATCGGTGGCAAATTTTGGAGCTCACATTTTCGCAACTCCATTTGGGATAGGATTCTCTTTCCATCTTTGGCTAATGTATGTTATAGTAGCAATAAAATTTTTGAAATTCAAAACAACAAAAATGATGATTTAAGTGTGTAATAAATTCAATATGAGGCTCTATGTAGAATGAATCATTTCTTAGAGTATATATTTATTACACCATTATTTATTCTATAGTCTCTGATCTTGAAAGTATGGGGTGAAATAATAATTGATAATTACTAATCCCCATCTTTCACTTTTGTAGAAATGGATCTACAAAGCCCTCCTTTCATCGTTCAGCTTGGTCGTGTTGCAAACATCTACCTAGCCAACGCCGTCATCAACACAGGAGATGTCGGGGCTACCATTCAATTTGATAGCTTGAATTTTTAGGCTATCATACGCAACTGGTACCCATCAATGGTACATTCGTCGAGGCCATCTTGGAAGGCCTCATCAAGATCCTACCGGTCATGTGCCAACCGTCAACAACCAACCATCCAAGGAGTTCTCCAGTGAGAACTTAAGTTTTCAAAAGGCTAGTTCAATCTAAAGCTCTCGTGACGAAAAGAATCGTCAAGGGACAAACTGTCTTTAATTCCTCGTGATACAGATGCTGCACCAAACTGAACCTTTTGTACCTGAAAAGCATAATCTTGAAGCTTCCTCATCAGGAAGCAAATTAACTAGAAGATAGAGAAGAAGGAGAAATGCTAAGCTGAGGGCTCAACAGATCCCCTTTGAATGACATTGCGAACAAGCAATACTACTGCCATTAGTGAGTATTCCTACCCACAACAACTTTGAAATTCAAAAGTGGGTAAAGAGGAATCGCTCTACTGGTGAAAAAATATATCCTTTTAGAACCAACCATGTCAAGCTCCATTACCACAGAGGAGACGCAAACACTGCGGATGCATAAAGTTCTCAAAGTAGCGGGACGGAGGCCTAATGAAAAAAAGATTTGAGGCTGTGGTGATGGAAAGAAGAAGCTCCACCAAGAAAGTTGTCATCTCTTCCGTAACCCACCAAAAAGTACGCCGCATGGTGAGCATCAGAGCATGACACTTGGACCGCGTGTCCAAGAATCCACTGTCGAAAGGTCCCAATGAAAGGATAAGCAAATATGGAGGCCAAGACCCCGTAATGAAGTCCTAAGGAGTGGATGAGGTGTGACCTTTGATATATGTATTTAGAAATTTGCCTCAAAATTAACTCATCAGAAGTGGATACCCAAAAGAAAGGATATCACTGATGAAATATATGATGGTCAACACCTTGGAGAATCCTCTAGGGGATCCCATCATCGATCGCTTTCACCCCCACAAGAGAAGGTTGACGTTGATCATGGTCCTTTAATAGAAGAAGTGATTGTTCCGCACATTGAGCGAGATCCAGAAAATGTTGATCAAAATTCATGTGCAAGAAGAAAATGATGAAGAAGATTCTATGTATGTGGAAGTTGTCTATATGGTCAGAGATATAAATGAACTCCCCTCTCAACAACATCAGTAGCAACACAAATCGAGGGAATCTGAACCTGAATTTGGCGCTTATGAATAAGAATCTTCACAATAGCAAATCAAGGATGGATCTTGATCTCTGAAGAAGAAGAAGAAGAAGACCATAATGAGATATATTCATTGGTGTTGAAAGCTTTATATGGTTGAGCTAGAAAATGAACATCTTGGTACACACTTTATAATCAACGCTTGTCGTGACAACAAATTGCCTTTACAAATACACAAGGAGACGGGCAGTCAAGTTCTCCCCCTAAAAATGAGCAAGGAGCAGAACAGTAATAAGAAATAGAAGAAGAGGCAGAGCTAGTACTGATTGATGCCATAGCGCTAGCTAGAGAGCAAAGAGAAATGCAGCGTCAGGTGAAGGTCAAAGATAAGGAGATTGCCTAGCTTGGTACCAAAATGAATGATATGATAGTACAAATGAACATCATGATGGAGATGTTGCAGAAGAATATCACATCAAGTGCAGCACCTGTCTTATCTACTAATCAACAGGCAGCTAATAATACAACTTTTATACCACCAACCATTGTGGTACCTCAAACTCCTACAGTACATGTTACACATGAAGCGAGGAATGAAGTTAACTCACTACCTCTCCAACCGACTATTCAAAATCTGGCTAACACACCAAGAATGGTAACAACTGCTCAACTGGAAATGATAATCAATGAAAAGATAAAGACAATCATAGCCTCAGAGCAGGTTGAAAAGTTGGTGAGTAAGGTCGCCTACCGAAATAATATGATCAAGTGTCATACCCAGAAAGGTTACTTATCAAATTCAATACTTTCGTGGGCTTGGTAATCCAAAGCAACACCTAGCCCAAGTTAAGGCTACTTGTGGTAACATAGGGAACAATGCAATGCTTTTTTGCCAATTCATTAGTAGCCTGACCTCAGTCGCTTTTGAATGGTATGCAGAATTGACAAATGATTCAGTTAAAATATTTACTGAATTAGAGGCAATATTTGTGAAGAGGTTCTCCAGTGCAACTAAGAAAATAACAATCGCTAACCTTGTCTTGTTGAAAAGAAGGAAAGATGAGTCAGTGACAAAATTCATAAGTCGTTGGCACAATCTAAGTATGAAGTGCGAGCAACAATTGAAAGAAGAACATGTGATCCAATTGCTAATTGGCTATGGATGATAAAATGACACCATTTCTATGCATGACATCGATTATAACATTCCAGAACTTGCTCGATAGGGTGGCTAAATTTGAAAAGTTGAATTGCCATAAGTCTGAAGTCTATGCAGATAAAGCAAAGAGAAAAAAAACCTTTAGACTCAAGAAGAAATGAAATTCATGCCGCTTCTTATAGCTCAAATGGCGAAAAGTGGGGTGATATATAATGGAAAAGGAAAGACCAATGTACAATGATGATAAGGGAAAGAAGCTTATTTATTCCAATCCACTTAAAATTGGTATTATGAGGCAATGATAAACCTCAAACTTTTCAAGTGGTGGGAAGCCCAAAGCAAGGGATAAGAGATGATGAATGCGACTATCTCTTAAGAAAAGATGAATAAAGAATATTCCTTTAGAAGGGACGAGACAAATTATTTTGGGAAAGAAAAGTCGATCTATACCGAAATTAAAAGGCCTAAAAATTTGATCAAGTTAATAATCCAAACTATCTTCCTATCATTGGATGATCGTCATCCCATTGAAGATTGTTATGTCTTCAAAGATTGGCTAGAAAGGAAGTATCGGTGAGGTGAATTTACACGTCCGATAGTGTTCTAGTCAACCCAAAAGAGAGTCTACAAAGATAATTACGCCCCTCTTAGTATCATCCAACAAAGACAAACAGAAAGAGAAATCAGTTCAGACAGAAGAAGGGCAAATAGTAGTCTCCAAAAAGACCGTGAAGATGCTGAAGCAGCTAAAAGATATCCCTATTGTTAAGTGGAAATCACCACTTGAACCTATATTAGATTTAATAGAGATGCCTAAACCAAGTATTTGGACTTCTCAACTGCATTCTGATAAGGCTACTTCATCACAGCATAAGAAGCAGTCTACTATATGTAGGCCTCATAAATCAAAAAAGCTGGCTAAGAAAAGGAAGATCAAGATGAGAACTACAACTCAAAAGATCATTAACAATCTAGAGGAGTATCACCAGCCGACAAGACAACTATTTAGGCTTGCAGACTTCATGCCTAAACTTAGCATTGCTAAATCAGTTGAAGAAGATAATGGTAAATCTTGTCCAGTAGAGACATATCAAATCATCTAGATGTCGATATTCTTCAACATCGATTACTAAAAATGATAAGGGTAGACAAACTTGACCAACCCGTCAAAATTTTTATCAAGAAAGCAAGAAGAGCCTGAGGAGCTAGTGTCTGAATTTTATTTAATGACTCAACAAGACAATAACAGTTCAGATGAAGATTTGTATTTTTCCAACGGAGAAGAGTCAGACTCATCGATATCATCACGTATGAAATGTATGACGTTGAAAAATGAGCCCTTTTTAGCCAATCTTCTAGAATAAGAAGGGAATTTGAAGAAACTACCCCTTCGGAAGAATCTGAGTAAGATAAGGTGATTCAAGTTCAGTTGAGAAGTGGTAAAGTCTTACCACCTTCATCAAAGAAGGGAAATGCAAATAAAGACAAAGGCAAACAAATTGAAGTCAACGAAGATATCATTCCCAGAAATCTTAGAGCGAAGCCTAAATTGAGCAAAAAGATATATTGTAATATTCTATCACATCTGAGAAAGATCCCTGCACAACTGAGTGTGTACGAGGCTCTCTTGATATCAAAAGACCTCCGAGAAACTTTGATACATGCACTCAAAGATCCGGAGATTTACGAATCTTACTTTGCTAAAAAATGCATGACTGAAGCATTGCAAACTCAAGATCTCCCAGTAATCACATTTTTTGAAAAGGATCTTATGTTGGGAATAGCGGATCGCAATCATCCTCTTTATGTTACTGCAAAAAGTGATGGCATCTCGATCAAGTGAATATTGATTGATCCAGGTTCTTCTATCAATATTATGAGTCTAAAGATATTAAGAGGATTATCACTCGATATCCAACATCTTGGGAGAGATAAATTGATGGTTCATGGATTCAATGAAAAGGGGAAGAAAACTCTGCATTCTTTTATTCACCAGCTCAAATTCAAGGATTTATATACATAAGCCAAGTTTCATGTAATCGATCGATACATCATTTAGAGCTCTCTTGGACCGGTTGTGGCTGCATGAGTATGACATGGTCTCATCAACCATGCATCAATGTATGAAGTATCTGAAAGATGGAGAAGAATTCAGAATTCAGAACCTACAACCATTCTCCGTTAATGAAGCAAAGATCTATGAAGATGCAAAATATTTCATCCTCAAAGAGCCTAAGCTAATAGAGCCTCTTGAAGCCATAGCATCGACTTCAGGAACTAAAAAACAATTTCACAGAGTGAGAGAGCAGAAGCAAAGAGGAAGAAAGAAGGCAATGTCGACTCTCCTTAAAGGACTTGATTCTGCACCTAAATCGAGAAAATCAATTCCTCATTTGGGAAGTGACACGGAAGGAGGAGAAGACATTCCTGTCAAACCTAAAGGAACTTATAAGCTCTCAAGAAAAGTAGAGTATGAAATAAGTGATTACGATTGACTATGATTTTGAATTTACTTATGAAAATAGAGTTCGATGGCTACATCAAGGAGGATAGCTCACTTGGCGAGTCATATGACTCACTCAAAATTATACCCATCCCTCGATTTCAAAAAAATCGCCTTGGAGGTTTATAATATTGAAAAATTGATAACATTCTATGTGCCACCGCTTGAGTGAGAGTGGCGAATAGGAACTCTATTTTACAAATCAAGAGTCTCAAAGATTTTGAATAGCCTACTCAACATAAAAGTTCGATGAGATAGCACCAACAAGAATACTAATATACTTCCATAGAAATTATGAAGAATGATGCATAAGCTTGGAATTCAAATGGGAACTACTAAATATAGGACTCCTCTTTAACGAGATGTAGAGCCAAAGAAGTCTTCAAGCATCACGAAGAAGAGATAAGTTTATCACTAAAGGACTGTGGTTCATCCACAAATCTCATCAAGATAGAGTCTATTATAATATAATAGAAGCTGAGATCGAGACTCATAGTGATGAAGAAGATGATTCTCATGAAATTCTTCTTAAAAATGATGAAGAAGTAGAAGCTAAGCTCGCACGTGAAGAACTTGAAGATGGTGGACAAATATATACTATTGATGAACTTAAAGGAATCAACCTAGGAGCTGAGAATGATCCCCGTTGAACTTTCGTAGTGCCCTTCTACGAATGAAAATTTTGAAGAGCTAAAATGTTACTTTATGAATTTAGATTACTTTGGATAGACATATTCAAAATGTGCTTATCCCCGATTTAGCGGTTCATAAAAAAAAAGCTCATAGGAAAATGAGATTGGAGATTGAAGAATGTTGGGGCACGGATGTAATTGGGCTAATTGATCCACCGTCGTGGACATCGCTTCATCTTAGCAAAGAATCGACTATTTCTCTAAGCCACCCCATTTAAAGAAGTTACTAACAATCGAGTGATTAACTTCTTTACGCATAATGTGGTCTATAGATTTGGAGTGCCTGAATAATTTTTGATAATGGCACAGCTTTCAAAAGTGCAAAGATTTATAGATTCATCGATCGACACAAAATTGATTGGCGATACTCTTCAATATATAATCCAAGAGAAAATGATGGAGGCCTTACACAAGATATTAGTCAAACCGCTTAAGAAGATTCTCATTAAAATAAAAGAGAATGGCATACCAAGCTAGTAGAGGCACTATGATTGTATCAAAATACCTACAAGACGCAAAAGCCACTTCCTATTCATTGGTATTTGAACGGCGTTCTTCCGTTTCAAGTTGAGTTGCCTTCACTTCGAGTAGCCATCCAGTATAATCTAACTTAAGATCAAAATGCTCATATGAGAATGGAGGAACTCGACACACTTGATGAAGTTAGATTACAAGCTCATCAAAATCTAGAAGTCTATCTAGAAAGATATCCAAGGCTTTTGACCATACGTGCCTTGAACATTCAAAAAGGGGAATTGGTCCTAGAGAAGACCAATTATTCTTAATCAAAAATTTGGTGGAAAATTTGAGCCTAATTGGGAAAGCCCTTTTGTCATTGAAAAAGTATACCAAGGAGGGGCATACCAACTAATCAACTTAAAGGGAAAATGCCGCCAATTAATGGTCGATACTTAAAAAAGTACTATACTTGACGACCACATTCTCGAGGTATAATAGAAATCCTCTTGCAAGATAAGGGGGGAATTTTTTTTAGTATATCTGTTTAGGTTGACATCGTGCTTCATGCCGAGATCCCTAAATAAATATACTCGAGATAAAAAACTTTTTCGTGAAAATTCCCCTGTTACAGAGGGGGCATTTTTAGATTTTTATATACAGATGGAATCAATATTGTACGTTAAAATCCCCTTTGGAGTACATCAATTCAAATATTGATATATTTGTGTATTTTCATCTTAAAAATTCTCCTAAATATACTTTAGAAATCCCCCTGCAAGATAGAGGATATTTTTTAATTTATATTAAGTTTATTTGAGTTGATGTCGTGCTATAAGATGAAATCCTCAAATATATTCTTATTTAGGTTGACATCGAGCTTTACGATGAAATCCCTGGATCTATCCATAATTGTTACTGTTAAGTTGCAGAGTCTTGCAGGAACAAAACAAATCTATTTCTATGCATAAAAGGACAATCCTAAATGTCAAAAAATTTAACTCTCAGATTTGCCAAATTCTGGAGATTATGTCAAAAGAACTCATGATTTTGGAAGCTTCAATCAATTAAATTGGAGAAACATCAACCTCCACATCCTAAAGTCTAGGACATGAATAGGTTCTAAAGGTTGAACTCAACAAGCTCACAAATGACCGAGTTGCTTACGCTCTCCTCACTCAACAAGTCGCAAGAAAAGGTCATAGTGAAAGAGCCCACATTCGTCTCATGATAAAATCGCCAACCCACTACGCCTTAAGTCAAAGACTCTAGTTGGCTCTAAAGGTCAAACTCAACAAGCCCAAATATAGTCGAGTTGTCGACGCTCGCCACTCAACAAGCCGTAAGAAAAGGCTACAGGGAAAGATCCCTTGTTCATCAAACCAATGATGATAGTTGTTCAATCTCAAACCAGATCCAGCTTAGTGATTACAAGCAATCAGGATCTAAGAGATCTCTCTACTTTATCAATAGATCAAGGCAATTTGAGGAAATGCTCATACTCAAATCAATCTATATATTACTCGCAAGGTGATATCTCAATTTATTTACAAGTGATCTGATTAAGCTCAAAACACAGATCAAATCCAATCCCCTCATCGAGTCCGCCAAAGCAGAAAGCATAGGATCGAGGAAGCAATTCCATAGTTTATACAAAGGTGATGGTGAACTAAAGAAATTTTGTGGTTATTCACGCTAAAGCACACGCTAGACTAATAACTCAACATTGACCCTATATAAGTCGGAAGGTCCCTGTATGCCCTTCAACGAATTCGACAAAGTAACAAGCAAAGGGTTCATGGAGTGCATACACTTCCTGACAAGTCAATAGGAACAAATCAAGTCAGTCCTTCAAAAAGTCTGCCAAACTCAAAGCTTGGGTAGAAGGAATTTCAAATCAAGCATGGATAAATCGATTCCTTAGCGGAGTCCTTCATCAAAACAAGGCACCAATTCCTTCATCAAGCCCAACCAAGCATGACTAGGGTGGGAGGAAACTCAAATTTGCAATGACATAGAAGAAAGAGATCTTCAACAAAGTCATTAAAGCAGAAAGTAGATGGTGTAAGAACTCTTATCTATCTGACAAGTCAATTCTGACAAATTGGTCAATCCTGTTACTTTTCATGTCCAAGATAAGGCATCATACTGATGACAAATCCTATCAAAGTTCTATAAGCTATTATAAGCGAAGCTGAAATGTTCCAAGTTCTATGGCCAACCCAAAAGGTCAACTAATTTTCAACAAACGTGACTCGCTCCATGTGCGAATCACATTTATTGGGGGGAATTTGTTGACCTCCACATATGTGTCATAAATCGAAGTCAAGCCTACAAATCGAATTCGATGGACTTCGAATGTGACAGTGCACAAATTCGGGCTCAAAATGTACTGGATGTCACCAAAAATAGTCAAAATGATCTCCGATCGATGAACAGACTTCGTCGTTGCGTTCAGAATGTAAAAATCGATCAAAATATAAATATTGAAAAATCTAATGATCAATTTATTAAGCGAGATATCAATGTGTCTACATGCATATCGAGTGAAGCTGATGATATTCTAACAAACTCGCTCATAAAATTGATTACATTGTTAGTTTTAAAATATTGAAAACTATCAAATGAGACTATTCATGCTTAATTTGGATGAGTCTATGCTAATGTAAAATAATTAGCAATGGTAGTGCGCAAATCGAGGCTTAAAATGCACTCGACGTCACCGAAAATGATTGAAATGATCTCCGATCGACGAACGGACTTCACCGTTATGTTCAAAACATTGAAATCAATCAAAATATAAATATTGAAAAATCTAACGATCAATCAATTAAGCACTTGAGCTATCAATGTTTCGACACGCATATCGAGTCAAGAAGGCTGCGGCGATGTCCAAAAAAATTTCGTTATGAAACCGATTGTTAGACTCGACACATCAAAATCTATCAAATGAGATTATCCACGCTCAATTCGGATGAGTCTGTACAAATGTCAAGTGATTTGAAGTGACAATGCGCAAATCAAGGCTGAAATACATAGGACGTCACCAAAATTAACTCAAAAGACTTTCGATCGATGAACGGACTTCATCATTGTGTTCAGAATGTCAAAATTGGCCAGGATATAAATATTGCATGACTTGATGGTCAACCGATCAAGCTCTCGAGTCGTCAACTCGCTTGCACACATATCGAGGTAAAGAGGCATCGATGAGGATCAAACGATCTTCGTTCATAAAATTTATCACATCATTGGCTTTGAAATATTAAAATCTATAAAGTAAGACTGTCCACACTCAATTCAGATGAGTCTGCGCAAAAATCGAGCTGTCGAAAGCGGCGAGCGATATTTTTAGCTGAAATGGACTCAATTTATCGTCGACTTGAACCAAACGGCCTCTGGTTGCGAATATATATATATATATATATATATATATATATATATATATATATATATATATATATATATATATATATATATATATATGACTATGGATTTATCGGCGAAATCCACATTAAAATCATTTAATAAATTTATAATTTATTAAAATTTCCTAACTTACACCCCCCCCCCCCATTTTATTTTTTCAAGTTTTTTCGTAGCAACGACTCAAAAGAAAAAACAAAACCTCCCACATTCCTTTTCATTTTCCCTTCCCACTCTCCTATCTCTTGCATTCTCTACCTCATTGGAAATGCTCGACATGTGTAAAAAATTTCCTCCTCGCTAGGTTTCCTCTGTCCCACACTGTTCCACGCATCCACTGGAAACTCTCCACCCGCGCGTCCCGGCCGGCCTTCCCGTGCATCCCGCAAAACCACAGGAGTGATGTTCCATGACCCGACCACGCACGGGCCTAAAGCTCGCCTCAGATCCCAAAAACCTGTTTATCGCATCGGTAATCCAGCCGCTGCCCACGCGTAGCCGCCTCTGGTGGAACCGACCTGCCTCGCCAGCCGCAGTGTATCCTGCCATCGCTGCTGCTCGCTTCCACCACCATTTTCGCGACTGAATCATCGCTTCCACGCACTGCTCAGGCGACGCCCGCTTCGTGCTTTCATAGACGGACATCCGACCGTTGATTAAACCCAATTTCAGGTTGCCACATGTCCATTCCGCCGCAAATCTAGTGCCGTAAATCCATCGCCGCAAAAGCTGATCCGTCGCTTATCGCTTCCAATTAGCTCGCCGCCCATTTCACCACCTGCCAGCCAACCTCCTTCCAACCCACAACCTCTTCTCGACTCATAACCTAATTTTGCTTCACCGCAAATCGAGGAAGAATATCATCAGTAATTCTTCTTTCGATTTTACCCCTTGCTTTAGCCATCCCATTTTCACTTCACCGCAAACCGGGAAGAACATCGTCAACAGTAAATTCTTCTTCGATTTAATAGAAGGTATGTTGAAGAAATATATTTTCCTAGTATCCAAGGGTCATGGGTAATACAAGCAATTAATGAGATAAAGGAACCTTCGTGGATGGACCCCATCCTATCTTTTCAACAAGAAGGGACCCTTCCTAAAGACCCAACTGCTGCAACTCGTCTTCGAAGATAAGCTTCAAACTTTATTATTATCGAAGGTGAACTATACAAATGAGCTTTTTCTGGGCCATACCTTAAATGCCTCACACCATCAAAGGTCGATTACGCATTAAGAGAGGTTCACTCGGGGATATGTGGAGAACACCTAGGAGGAAGGGCGCTAGCCCTTAAAATTATAAGGCAAGGGTTTTATTGGCCTACAATGAAACAAGACGCCTTAGAGTTCATAAAAAAAATATGCAAGTTGTTAGTTGCACTCTAACCTCTCTCACATGCCGCATACAGAGCTCTCATCCTTCAAAGCCCATGGCCTTTTGCTCAGTGGGGAATTGATATCATGGGACCTTTTCTGATAGCTTCATGGCAATGAAAGTTTATCATTTTAGCCGTCGACTACTTCACTAAATGGGTGGAAGCTGAACCACTCGCTAAAATCATGAAGGCAAATGCTAAATAATTTGTTTGGAGAAATATAGTATGTCGATTCGGTCTTCCTGTAAAGATCATCACTGATAATGGAACCCAATTTACTGGAAAAGTCTTTACATCTTTTCTCAAAGATCTTCACATTAAGCTGCTGCATACGGCTATAGCACATCCTCAAATTAACGGACGACCAAGACCAACAGACTATACTCAAAGGACTAAAAAGACGTCTTGAGAAAGTTGGGAGGGGGGGCAATGAGTTGATGAGCTTTCTAATGTTCTTTGGGCTTACCGCACTACATTGCAAACGCCGACTGGTGAGACACCATATAACTTGTGTTTTGGTACATAAGTCATTATACAAGTGGATATCAGAGTTTCAAGTCCAAGAGTTTAATTATTCTATCAAGATGGTAATGAAGAAAAATTGTGACAGCACCTAGACCTACTCCCCGAAACTCATGACATGGCCCTACTTCAGATTGCTTCCTATCACCAAAGGGTAGCTCATCACTTCAAAGAGTAAAACCTCATCCCATATCTATCGATGACTTGGTCCGAAAAGCTCGTGAAAGGCCCTCAACGCAATGAACTCTCACCTCTTTGGGAAGACCCATATGTAGTTATAGCTATGGTCAAGCCAGGAATATTCAAGCTCAAGGATCCGGAGGGAAAAACTTTACCTCAAACCTAGAACATTGAGAATCTCTAAAAATATTATCAGTAATTCCTACTGCATAATTATTGTAACTTTTAGTTTGTCTCGTTTGTCATCTCCTCTTCAAACTCATATCTATATTAAAATCATCTTATGATTGTATCACAACCTTATCGAGTAATGAATTTATAACTTTTTCTTTCATGCTTGTTGCATATAAACAATCTCTTTCATTTAATCCTCCCACTTGAGAAATGTATAACTCACGTTGTATCTCGCCGGCATGATCAATCCCATGGGAGTTGATCGACCTCTTCCATACGTAAGAAATCAAGTAACACTTTGGCTAATACCGGATAGGTCAAAGGTTCTTGGTGGACATCCACGACCTCTTCCATACATGTAAGATATTAAATAATGTTTTGACTAATACACAGGATAGGCTAAAAGGTTTTGGTGGACTTCCCATGTCGAAGGTTAGATGTCAAATAATGTTTTGACTAATACCTAGGATGTGCCTAAAAGTTTTGGTGGACTTCCAGGCCTCATCGTATAGGTTAGCGTTAATAATATTCACCAATCATCCGGATAGGTAAAAATAAAACAAGAGCATATCAACTAAAATACAAAAAAAAAATTTATCATTGACAAAGACTAACATGATGATAGAAGAAAGAATCAAAATTGGATACAAAATAATAAGAATACATAGATAAAAAAAGAGAAGGCATCTCAACCGATACTACATGATATCAACGCGTCCTTCACCACTAGGAGATGCTCCCTTGAACTCACTCGACTCTTTCATCTCACCGCAAAGGGTCTTCAAATACTTAGTTGGGAGATAGATTCTCCGTTGTTGACTAAGCGGATTCCTTTTAGGAACCCTGGATGAAGCCCCTCTAAACACGCTCAAGTCCTTCACTTCAACATCAAGAATATGATTACGAGCTTCCTGGACATGGTCTTCGATAGTATCATGATAAGCCAGGGAGTTCTTAAAGTCTTCCACTGCCTTCAAGGAGATTTCATTCGCTTCCGCTTCTGACATTATAAGCTCCTTCTTAGAAAGACGATCTTGTAATGCTTTCTTCTCCAATTCGAGAGCTTTCTTCTCCACTGCAAGTGCCTTGAGTCTTTTCTCTCTCGAGGCCTCTAACCTTAATCCCTCATCACGAGCACGCTCCACCGACACCGAGAGATAAAGAGAAGTCAACATATATTCAGCTCTACACGGTTATGATCCTCCAAAGTCGCCACTTCTTTGGCCTTAACACTCATCTTTTGCTCATACTCGCCTTGCAGATATTTTACCTTCAAAAGTCAGTATCACACTCATCTAAAGCAACACCCAAATGAGCCATCAGCCTTAATGTTTGAGCTACTTACAAAAAAAATCATCAAAAATATTACACAAAGAAAAAAGGAAAAGAAGAAAAGAAGGAGGAAGAGAAGACAACGTACTAATTCATCTGCTTGTTGATGTCCGCATACGTGCTTTTAACACCTCTTCAGGAATATGCAACTTCGAGAAATGAATTCCCCATTTTGAGTTGAGATAGCTAAACTCTC